>JAEQBH010005824.1:0-313104 GCA_016808115.1 Tetrastigma voinierianum
AGGTTGCCATGGTTATTTGGCATTTGTGGTGGATAGGAGACAATAGGGGACACGGCTGGAAGACATCCCCCGCCAGTCAAAGAAGAGTTCCCGGATGTCTTTCGGATGATATTTGGGTTTACCGGATAGAAATTGAGTTCGTTATTGAACTAGTTCGGGGGCGACCGATATCCATTCCTCCCATCTGAATGGCGCCTTGAGTTGAAAATTGAAAGGCACAATTGGAGGAATTGCTAGCGAAACCGTCCAGGCACAATACCTCAGAGTGGGGAGCTCCGAGTTCTCTTCGTAGAAAGATGGAAGCTTACGGTTGTGTATAGACTATAGGCATTTGAATCGGCGACAATACACAACTAGTATCAGCCCACCATTATAGATGAGCTATTTGACCAATTGCATGGATCTCGGGTATATTCTAAGATTGACTGGAGCCGAGCTACCATCGAATTGAAGTCAGGAGAATGATGTTTCTAAGACTGCATTCAGGACGAGATACGGTCACTATGAGTTCCTAGTGATGCCATTCGGATTGACAAATGCCCCAGCTGCGTTCATGGATTTGATGAACAGGGTGTTCAGTCCGTAGTTAGATAAGTTTGTGATCGTATTCGTGATGACATTCCTGTGTCCTCGAGGCGGGTTCGGAGGAACATGCGAACATCTCGGACGATGTGCGGCTTCTTAGAGAGCGTCAGTTATACGCTAAGTTTAGTAAGTGCCAGTTTTGGTTAGACAAAGTAGCTTTCTTGGGTCATGTCATTTCGGCAAAAGGTATTAGTGTGGATCCTCAGAAGATCGAAGCTATAGTGAATTGGAAGCCGCCCACGAATGTTTCTGAAGTCCGCAGTTTCCTTGGATTGGCAAGTTATTACAGGAAATTTGTTGAGGGATTTTCAAAGATAGCAACCCCGTTGACCAATCTATTGAAAAAGGATCGAAGTCGGAGTGGTCGGATACCATAGCATAGTTTTGAGGCTGAGACGAGAGATTGACGACGGCTCGAGTAATGCCTCTGAGTCGGAAAGGACGGTTATGTGGTATATAGTGATGCCTCGAGACAAGGGTTAGGGTGTTTGATGCGGGATGGTAGAGTGATGGCTTATGCTTCGGAAGTCGAGTTAAGAACACAGGCAGACTTCTGCCATGATTTAGAACTAAGCGGCCAGTGGTTTTCGCTCTAAAGATGCGGAGACATTATCTATCTGATTGTTCCTTATCGGATATTCAGATCATAAGAGCACACCCAATATATCTTTACTCAAAAAGAGCTTAACTTAAGGCAGCGCCGGTGGTTGGAGTTGATTAAGGATTATGATTGCACAATAGAGTACCATCCGGGGAAGGCCAATGTAGTGGCCGATGCCTTAAGTCGGAAACTAGAGGGTTCCTATGCTTATCTGCAGACGATATATCTCCCATTGTTGATAGAGTTAAGATCTTTGGGGTTCGGTTGAGTAGCGTGGGGGACCTTGTTGGCATCATTTTATGTTAAGTCCTCTTCTTGTGGATCAGATCCAAGGAAGGTCGAGCGGGTTTGAGAGATGATTAAGTTGAGAAGAGATTGAGGGTGGTAAGAGCCGAGGAGTTCCCGGATCGGGAGGCGTGGGCGTAATAGTTAGAGAGTGAATGTATTATTTACAAATAGGTGAACTAAAGGAAATCCTGGAAGAGGCTCACTCTTCAGCATATGCCATGCACCCTGGTAGCACTAAGATGTATCATACTTTGAGGGAGCATTATTGGTGGAAGGGCATGAAAAAAAAAATTGCAGATTTCGTATCCATATGCCTAACCTGTCAGCAGGTAAAGGAAGAGCACCAGAAGCACGGGAAAGATATAGGCCCTTTCGATTCCTGTATGGAAGTGGGATAAGATTACTATGGATTTTGTTATCGGGCTTCCGAGAACTCGGAGACAACACGATGCCATATGGGTGATAGTGGATAGACTACGAAATCAAAGCTCATTTCTTCGATTAGCAATGACCCGTTGGAATGAGTTGGCCCCGATTATATGCTGGAGGAATAGTTAGATTACATGGTGTTCCTCATCGATAGTCTCGAGACCGAGACCGGTTACATCAGTTTTTGGTCGAGTTTACGAGGATGCCATGAGGACTTCGGTGCACTTTAGCACAGCTTTCCATCCTCGGTGATGGTGATCGAAGCTTATTGGTCTTAGTGGTATGCTTAAATGCATAATAGAGTTTAAGGAAATTTGGGATATGCATTTATCTCTGATGGAGTTCACCTACAATAATAGTTATCAATCCAGTATAGGCATGGCTCCATTTGAAGCATTGTATGGCCGGAAGTGTCGTACTCCGATATCTTTGGGATGAAGTAGGAGAGGAAGATTTGAGGCCCAGATACATGAGGTCATGTAAGTTATTGCGGAGTGGGACCATTAGCATATAAGATTAGACCTTCCTCGAGTTGTCTAAGGTTCACTAATGTGTTCATGTATCCATGCTCATAAAGTACATTCCGGATCCCTCCCATGTATCGGAGATCAGCCCGGTAGAACTAAGAGATAATTTGACCTATAAGGAAGCGGAACCCAATGCGGATAGTAGATGTGACTGATTTTTGCGGAATAAGGTCATTAGTTAGTCAAAGTTTTATGGGAATCATGGAATTAAAAGAAGGTACATAGGAGTCGGAGAGCTCGAGATCTGCGATCAAATATCATCGATTGTTTGATTAATTATCATCATATTTGTTTTGTTGTTTAATTTTGTGTTTATATAGGAAGAGGATTTGTAACACAAAAAGTCAAGATTATCAGTTGTATAACGTGCTCTTTTGGGACTTTATGGGATATTTTGGATGTATAAACTTAGTTTGAAATTGATTTATGAGGTGAAATTATAAAGTTTTCAAAGAGATTGTGGCACTTTTACCCAATTAAGGAAAGTGGATGGGTGGAAATTCCAATTATGGAATTTTTAAAGGACCATAATAATAATAGATTAAAAAAATAGTTCGAGGAAGTACGAAGAATTCTCTAGACTCTCGGATGGCAGTTTGTGTCGTTAAGTTAGATCTCGCGAAATCTAGTAACCCGGAAAGTTGCGTTAAATTGAGATAATTCGAATATTTTACGAATTTCTAGGCGACGGGTTTTAGGCGAGAGCACGAAAAGCGTGATTTTAAAATCTCGAAAAAATGGAAAATATTTAAAGAATATTCAATTATGACAAATAAAATTTTTCGGGACAAAAATGGACCTGAATGGGGTAATAGAAATTATTTATCTAAATAATAATAACAATTAAAGAAAAAGAATAATAAAAAAAAATAAAAATAAAAAAGTAAAAAAAAAAAAAAGATAAAATCCAACGCGAGGGGCGGCCGGTGCGTGATGGACGGAATCGGAGAGAAAGGGAGAAAGCGATTTTTTCTTTTTGTTTTCTCCTTGATTCTTTCGGATCTATGAAATTGGACCCGTAGATATTCGACGGAGACGAGAAGGCAAAGTGGACTACGCGATAGAGAGCTACGCATAGATTGCAATATCTTAGCCTTTTGTCAAACTTTAAAAGGTGAGAATTTGCCTAATTGTGTTATTTCAAGCCTAAAGGTTATGTAATGGCAGAATTTTCTTTAGAAGGCTGTGAAGGTGTTAAACTTGATTCTCTGGAATTTTAGGAGCTGAGTTTTGAAATTTTTAGGAATTTTTGGGACTATGTTCGGACAGTCAGGGCTGAATTTCGGGATTGTTTATGGCTAGTTCAGGTTGAAATTTCAGGAGTATAGTCGGACAAGTCGGATAGAATTTTTCGAGAAATGTTTGGTCATTTTTTAGACTATATGGAAGGTCATAAGTCAAAAGTTGACTTAAGCGAATGGTTTTATGGGGCATTTAATGTGTATGGACATTTTGGTCAATTTCATCATATTATCGATGTCCATATCGGGATGATGTAATTTGTTAGAATGAGAAGTTAGATTCGATATAGTTACTTTAAGCCACGTATATGTTTATGGTTAAACGTTGGGCGAGGCATTTCGTAATTTGAATGAATTGTGTGGCGATTTGAGCATCAGACGAAATCCTAGAGTGTTTGTAAGATTTGAAGAAATTAGTGGAGAAAAGGTGAGTACTCAAAATCATTTTCTAAAATGAAAGTGTTTAAATTACAAGTTTGTAAAGTGCTTTGAAAATATAGATTTATAAAACATTTTTATTACCTCCCAATTGTTATACTCAGTAGAAAAGTTTGATTTCAGTATTTAAGAAACAGTTTGGCACGATTGGCAAACCTATAGATGGCCCTTGACTCGATTTAGGTCGGATGTATTTCGGTTAATGCGTGGCAGGTTATGGGATAATCAATATGACTAACTATATTGCACGGTCGGCAATTTGGGGTTAGATCTAGCATATATTTATAGTGAGTAAGCCCTCTGCACATTCGAGGTATATAGTTAAGCGCGCTGACTTAGTACATAGCGATGAGGTGTTGGTTCGAGGAGTTCCCTCACGAGCATTTGGTTCCGAGGTTCCATTATGCTATATAGATCGCGGTGTTCACTTGGGACCATATTAAGCGGGGGTAGTGTTCCGAGTTCACTACCCGATGCCGGAGTTAGAGGTTTCGTGGCATCGCGTCCCAGGGTATTTGAAATGGGCCACGGTGGTTGGTACTTGATTTCTGAGTATAACACTTTCAGATATTAACCACCGAAGCGGTTTTAAACCTTGAAATAGTTTTGAAGCAGTTTGAAATTAGTTTTGAGCGGTTCCGTGACCCGGCTTGAGTTTCAACGATGAAATAGTTTTGAGCGATTTTGAAATGGTTTCATACTTAAAAACTTCGGTTTTCTCATAAGCGATTTTACAACCATTTACATCTGATTTCCCTTCATATTGGGAGAGTACAAGCAATGACGGCTGACATTTAGAACTTATAGTACTCAGGCAGTTTGGCTCATGGTTTTCTGTTTTAAAATAATTTTTCGGTCTGCAGTGCTTTGGCAAGAAAGACCTTTCGATTCTCGATCTGAGCTATTTGTGTTGTGATTATATATAAGATAAGGTGTAAATTAAAAATAGTAAAAGTTAAAATGTGACATTTTGTATATGTAAATATCTTTTGTAAAATATGCATGCATGGTTTTGAGAAAAACAGGTTGCGATGAAATTATGTTTGATTAATTCGTATCTTATATTTTGAGGAGGACCAGAGGTCCTTTATGATTGTAGTTGGATTTTGGAAAATATTGGGAGTGTAATTGTTTATATACAGGTGATTTTGTATTTTGGGCTTGACCACCGTGCGATCGTTATCTTCTTGGGATTTTCGCTAAATCTAAAGTGTGATTTGATAGAAAAAGTGAAAAATTTTATAACCCACGTTTTCCAAATAGTTTCAGGTTTTAGAGAACTGACCGTGGTAACTTGTCGGTCGGCGGCTTGGTGGGAGGGTTCTTATTGGAGTTAAATGGAATTTCTGTCACTAGGAAGAGTGTCCAAAGATTATGTCATACTTGTCTTAATCTCACTTCCTCTTATATACATTTACTGGTGAGCTCATTCAAGTTCCACTGATCCCTGTTAGTATTATAGTGGATTTTGAATGGAGCAAACTATGATGAAAGTGAGTTAAGGACAAACTGTACCAAGAAGGACTCGTCCATACCCATGCCTAGTGCGCTTTGCAGCCTTTTCAATCATGTTTAAAATATGTTGCTGAATACCTTTCTGACCATCATATTTCGTGGTGGTCAATTCAACCATCAATGTGCCTGCAAGGGACTTATCAGCGCGTTTAAAGCGCTCCTCAACATATTTCAGAAATTGGAGCAAACTCGGTTTTGAGGAGAAGGTCTTGATATTATTGGCAATAGTCATTCTCATAAACATCAAGAGTGCATTGGATCTTGCCCGAACTTTTGAGTTGTTCCATTTGCTCAGATCTTGTCATCCAAGTAGCTTGGGAGAGTTTATCCATTATTAAAGCTAGGTTAGATCAATCGCCCAATGAGGTGAACCGCTGCATACCATTCGAGAAAAGTGGAGCCCATCAGCAGTCATTCTAGATGCAAGAGAGTGTAACGAAGTGGGAACTGTACAAAATAGAACAATGCTCACAATAAGGCCTCAAGTATAAAATAAATAGCAATGAACTATTAATATCATTAAAATTCTCCTTTGGGTAAATTTTAACATATCCAGTGTTCACTTGGAGGGAGCTTAAAACACTTTACTATTTTGTGTCATTTATATGTTACCTTTGGGTATCCATTTTACCTTTCAGCAACACAAAAATACAAAACCATTAATTAATAATTAGCAGAAATTGACTCTCCTTTGGGTTAGTCTCATTCTCCTAATTATTAAGAATTTTATAAGTCTCCATTTATTCCTTTTATGCAATTCAATAAATATAAGGCTCACTAATTTAGGTTACTTTGGCAACTATCTAAATTGGTTAACCTAACATTTATAAATTGTCATTTTGATAAACCTGCAAGATGAGAATTAATTCTTTTATTTGAGTTAAAAATCAAGAAATAATATCTTTAATAATATACGATTCAATAATCAATCATAATAAAATCAAAAGAAATCGGCATTCATCAAATATAATAATAATTTCACAAAGGTTCAAATCATAGGATACATGGACATCTTAAAAGAAATTTAGTTTCATATTCAAATAAGTGATGTGTGTCGGCTAACCGGTCTTTGTGATTACATGTTCTCGCTGTGAAGCTTCTAATCGATGCGAAGTGCACAGCTTGGCCCGGTAATGGCGGCGAAAATGTACCGGTGACGTCAAACCGGCGCCCCTCACCGACATTGATCAAATTGACGTGCAGGAAAATAAAAATCTTCCTTCTACGCGTTGAGGCTGGTCTTTATTTTGTTTAATTATTTTTTTTTTAGTGAGACGAATTAATCGAAGATAAATCTCAAAATTTAATCTTTATAAAACAATGATTCTGAATATTTAAATTCAATCTGGCTCTGATACCATTTGTTGAGATTTAATACGGAAATTAACACACAATATTCCTGATCATTGAATTCAAACTCATCTCTGTTAATAAAATAATAATAATAATAATAAAAAATATAGATTACATACCGTTTGAAGAACACGCAGCCATGAGAGATTTCTCTACGGTTTATAGATCTTAAATCCTTGATCTCTTCTTCTCCTTATCAAACTTTGATACACAGAGATTGTTTTATGGTGATGGTGGAAGAGTGCTAACCGCATGAAAGGGTTTCTATATATATAACTTATTGATAGGAGAAGAGGGCCAAGAATACACGTTCAAAAACCATTCTAAACGTGTTATTCGAATAACTGTTCTTATTCCAAAATAATAAATTATATTTATTATTAATAACTGTTCTTATTCCAAAATAATAAATTATATTTATTATAATTTACCCACTCCATCAAGGGTAAATATCTTCATAACAGTTTAAAGATATTGGTATTCTTTTAATTGTTAAATACTAGGTCAGTGGGCCACCCACTTAATTTTAATGTATGGAAATAACCTCCGCCTCAAAAATCCTCGAAACCCAAATCTCGGACACAACCGGTTCGATCAGCACATTTTCATTTTCTAGTTACTCTTGACCTTTGCCATCCCTGTTTCTTGCTTTCTCTCCCAGGCCCATTTTACGCTTTCATTCCTAGGTTTCTAGAAACGGCCACGGTCCCCAATCGCCTACTTCGGGGGACATGTGTGAGACCCCGAAGAATTCCAATTTTCTAAGCTAGCAAATCGTAAATTTTGGTAAAAATCGAAAAATTTTAGATCTCGGATGATGAAAGCAGATTTCAGATTGGAATCATCGCCAAAATCTAGCTAATACGTCGAATTTCGTCGAATTAAAGACGTGTTAATTGCGTTTTTGGCGAGGAGTAGGTCTTTGTAAGCGAAATTTGATGTGACAAAAGTTACATATAACATAGACTCATGTGATACATGTTGCATGAGTAGAGAGATATTGGAAATGGGCGGCCGATAGAGTGCCATGTGTCAAAATCCAAGATAAGGGACATGGATGGCATTTTTGAATTCTTAATGAGGAGGAAGACAAGATAGCCAATATTAGTCATCTTCTTCCTTCAAAAAGAGAGCAAAAACGTGATGGAGAAAGAAAAGAGATGCAGTAGGCTGGATATTTAGGTTTCTTTGATTTTTAGAGAGAGAGAGAGTGCCTTCTCTCTAAGATCACAGGCGATAGGATGAAGTCGAGTTCTTGGACCAAGGAAAGTTGCTTTCTAGCGAGGACAGCGTGGACACGGTTTCTTGGAGTTCGACAAACTCCATGAATTATGGGTTTTAACTCTCTTGTTTTTACACTTTGTTTAAGTGTTTTGTTGATGATTGAGTTGATTGAGGCCTTGAATTGCCGTTTGATCGGTCCCAAAACTTGGGACCGAATTGTTGGAATTTTTGGAGATAGTTTGAACAGTCCACGGACTGTTTGGTCATCTTGGGTGATGATTTATTCATTAATTTATGTTTTGGTGTGTATGAGGCCGGGTTTAGGCCATGGATTTCGGGTTCACAAAGTGGAACCGATGTTGGGTGATTGGCCATGAACAGTAACTTAGGGTTTCAGCATTTGTGAATAGTGTTCACGAAATATTTTGTGAAAATGTGCTTAGATGGGTAATTCAAATTGAATTGCTCGTGTTTATTAATTAGCCCGTATGAGCTAATTTGCCTGGTGTAATAACCCAGGTTGTATAGGAATTAGTAGGTTATTATGAACTTTTATTGTATTAACATGGGGTCACAATTATATGAATATAATTTAGTAGTGTATAAACCATTGGAGATGGTGTGATTTGCTCAGTATGGAATATAATTATGTGTATGGAGCCATTGGAGATGTTATTGTGAATTGCTCAAGTAGGCTAATTTGGGTGATAGTTGATATTGTTGAATTACATGTCTTTTGTGATTCTAAATTTGAGAATATATAAATATTTGATATATTGGTATAAAAATGATTAAATAGCATAATGCATTTCATATGCACCGGGTAACCTAGAGAGTGGGTGTGGAGTCGCCAGGCGTGAACTCTGCGAAGGAACATGATTGCGAAGGAATTTCACGGATGATTTCGGAGATGGGGTTGGGAGACAATCAACATATCGACAGGAATGAGGACCATGACTATTTGGAGTTCTCGACACATTGCCTCGGAGGTGGTCCCGTCTTTCTGAGATCTCGGTAGTATATTTTCAAGAGCAAATGGTTTTTGTTTTGAAATGATTATTTTCTCGCCACATGACTTGGGCAAGTGTGAGGGGGTCGGTGGGGCTCGAGATATGGAGTGGGCATGTGGGCATTCAAGTAGGATCATGTTACTTGAGTGTGTGTTTAATTTAGACATTGCATATGCACTTAGGTGGAGAGTAACCCATTTAAATTTGATTCCTCTTGAGCGATAGCTCACTCTGTTGAAGACATTTTTTTCGGTGCGAGTTGCTCGAGGCGGCTCATTTTAGAGACCGATTTGAAGAAAAGCGGGTTGTGGCTTTGATGTTTTTTGGATATGTATTAGAATTGTGATTTAATATGTATTTGTATTAAAATGGCCAGTAACTCTTGGACTGGAATATAGTTGGGAATATGTTTGATGAGTATTGATCACGGGGGCCCAGTGGCCATTTTATTCGGTATGTGTCTCGTGATGCGGGCCGGTATGGAGCCCACCCCGCGGGGTTGGCGGGTGAGGAGTCACTTGGAGCACCCACGGTTTTGGGGCGTCACAGTTTGGTATCAGAGCTTAGGTATACGAATACCTAGGGAGCTCGGGTTTGGGTATCCATCACCACTTGGTGTGGTTAGATGTAGGTGGGGTAATGTGATTACACGGATAATCGGAACGAGGATCGACTTGTATGATGTTATGTCAGTTGATACCTCTTCATGAGAAATAATTGTTGGTAAAATCTATTGTCAATAGATGTTATATAGTTCTTCATAATAATTGAGATTGTTATTAATACAATCATTATCATAGAAGTGTGGAAAAGTTTTGGAGTTTCTGATTATGTAAAGCGGAAAAAATAAATAAAATAATTTTAATAAATTTATTTGGTTTATTGAAAATGAAAGAAAAAAAATGGAAATGAGGTGAAAGTTGTTTTTAAGGTTTTGAGGTGCAAGCGAAGAAAAATAGTGAAAACTCAAATTTTTATAAATTTATTTGGTGTCTTTAGGAAATGAGAATATATATATATATATATATATATATATATATATATATATATATATATATATATATATATATATATACTGCCTATATACTGCTATATATATATATATATATATGTATTTTGAGTGATTTTCCAATAGTGAAATAAATGAAAGAAAAAAGTGTGAAAAAAATGAAAAAAAGGTGCGTAGGTTGGGCTCTTTTGCTTGGCGTATCCTGTACAATGGGAAATTGTATTGTGACACGTGAGTTTAGGTGTGAAGTGGAAATTTGGAAATTGTATTACAACGGGGTTCTTTGGGTTAGTGTATTCTGACATGGGCGGTTGGGTTGCGAAATTGAGTGTGTCCTGATACACAAGTGTATTGTAATGATGGCAAGGGTTTGGCTAGGGGGAAGTTGTGTCACAATACATGATGTTGCTGTGTGTTCGACGGATCGTGGCTAGGAAATTGGGTCACAATACACAAGTGTATTGTAATGAGGCTCGAAAAACATTAGTTGGGAGGCTTTGTATTGCAAGACAATAGGTTGTATTGTGACAGGCTGAGGGCTTGAGTGACTGGGTGATAGTGTGTCGCAATACACAAGGTTGTATTGTGACAGTAGAGTTAGCTGCTGGGAGTTTGTATCCTGATACCGCGTAGTGTATTGTGATAAGAAGGCGTGTATTGTGACTCGCATTATCGCATTTTACGAGTCCTTTGTTTGGACACTGTTCATGAACACTGTTCACAAGATTTTTTGAAAAAAAAAAATTTTGAAAAATAAAATAAAACCAAATAAAATGAAATACAATTTGTAAAAATGAAATTTTCAAAAATAAAATTTTTGTTGATAAAAAAAAAATGATTTGATATGTTGAATTAGTTGTCTTGCATTGCTTATAAATGCAGGGACATTGTATATGAAATGTTATCTGTGTATGAATAGTGTCTCGGGGCTGTGTTTATGCCTTAGAGACACTGCGTTGAATTTAACTGCCATTTGACTTGCGTAGATGGCTAGTCGAGGGCGAGGACGTAGAGGGCGTCCACGAGGTATTGGTCAAGCACCATCGGCACGGCCGGCGGGCCTTTGTGGGGCCGTGGGGATTACGATCCTTGGCTATTTCACGGGCATGTGCAATGGTGAGTCGAGGCGGAGTAAAAGCTGACCTTCCAGCGTTTAGAAACATCGTCCTCGATGGTTGGGAGGAGTGGACTCTAGGGTCAGGACGACTATGACCACAGAGGGAGAGGTAGATGACATACGAGGCATCCAAGATATGGGTGTTGGTACTAAGAAAAAGGAATATCCATCTTCTTCCAACCCAGGAGAGAAGCAGAAGACTTCCGTTTTGCACGGATCTCAAGGACAAGGCTGAGGTCATCAGGACCAAGGCCGGGATGGGACATTTAGTCAAGCAAGGCAGATGATGTGTGTTATTTCTGCAAACGATTACGGACACTTTTCGGCGAGATTGTCCGCAGTGGAAGATCGAGTTATGGGACACCTCGGTCCCAATCATCGGTGTTAAAGGCGGTGGGGTTGCCCGGTCGGGATGGGCGAGATAGTGTGCTACCATTTGTCGGTAGCCAGATATGAGGAGGGTTGCCCTCGAGATACGGGGATCTCGAGGTTTGGGGCGGTGCGATCCGTCGGTGAGGATAGGAGATGACATTTTGTTTCTCCATACCTAGTATCGATCGGAGGACCCGATCACCTAGTATTTGCGAGACGGGTCACATAGGCCGGGGTCGCCGAGTCGGGCGTGGAGTCGGAGTCGACCACAGGTTTGCGGTGAGTTCCCCGGTCGAGCTAGGCAGATGATGTGTTACCATTGCCTCTAGCTTGGGCACAAGAGGCGAGATTGTCATAGGAGGTAGAGATTTCATGGTACAGAGACTGAGTGTTCAGATCAGCCGGATGAACAGGGTATGTTTCTACTCTCACACTTGTTGATTAGAGTTGCGTTTGAATTGGATGCATCGTATTCAAATTCGTGGCACATCTTGTGTGATAAGTTTGGGCATAGAGGTTGGGGCCTTTAGAAAAGCCATAATGAAATTCTTCCTATAATGTAGGGTGAGAGTTGGTCAGATGCGTCGAGATCATGAGTCAGGGATCTCAGTGATTCTGCTCATGGTGGACCTTAGGGTGGTAGACGTATTGGTTGTTGATGTCATTCTTGACATATATGAGTTGATAGCCATCGGGTTGTCAGTAATTGTGACCTTAGCCGGATTGTCATACCCGACAAGGTCTTGGAGTTGGGTGAGGTTACATATGCACGTGGTTGGATGCTTATGTGCATGGAATTTCGGGACGAAATTCTTTTTAAGAAGGGGAGAATGTGAGACCCCGAGGAAAATTCGATTTTTTGAAAAATGCTTAAAATCGTAATTTGGTAAAATCAAAAAATTTTTCTAGATCTCGGATGTGAAATGGATTTCAGATTGGAATCGTCTCGTGAAATCTATTAACACGTCTAATTCGTCCAAATTCGGAACGGTCGAAGTACACGTTTTTGAGCTGTAGGAATATCGAGTGTCGTAAAAAGAAATTTGATGTGAAAAAAGTCACATATAACATATACTCATGTGATACATGTTGCATGAGTAGAGAGATGATGGAAATGGACGATTGAAAGAGTGCCATGTGTCAAAATCCAAGAGAAGGGACATGGATGGCATTTTTGGTCTTAATGAGGAAGAAGACAAGATGGCCAATAGTAGTCATCTTCCTTCAAAAAGAGACCAAAAACATGATGGAGAAGGAAAAGAGATGCAGTAGGCTGGATATTTAGGTTTCTTTGATTTTTAGAGAGAGAGAGAGAGAAGTGCCTTCTCTCTAAGATCCCGGGCGATCGGACCGTCGGATTTCTTCGGGCCAAGAAGGAAAGTTGCTCTACGTGGCGAGGACAACGCGTGGACACTGGTTTCTTGGAGTTTCGACAAACTCCGTGAGGTAGGGGTTTTATCCTACTTGTTTTACACTTTTTTTAAGTGTTTTGTTGATGATTAAGTTGATTGAGGCCTTGAATGGCCGTTTGATCGGTCCCAAAACTTGGGACCGAATTGTTGGAATTTTTGGAGATGGTTTGAATAGTCCACGGACTGTTTGGTCATCTTGAGTGATGATTTATGCATTAATTCATGTTTTGGTGTGTATGAGGCCGGGTTTAAGCCATGGATTTCGGGTTCACAAAGTGGAACCGATGTTGGGTGATTGGCCGTGAACAGTAACCCGATGGGTTCACTGTTCATGTGAATAGTATTCACGAAATATTTTTATGAGAAAATGTGCTTGGATGGGTAATTCAGATTGAATTGCTCGTGTTTGTTAATTAGCCCACGTGAGCTAATTTTTGTGTAATAGCTTGAGTTGTATAGGAATTAGTAGGTTAATGCATGAACTTTATGTATTAACATGAGGTCACAATTATATGGAATATAGTTGTGTTTATAGGCCATTGGAGATGAAATTATGATTTACTCAATTATATGGAATATAATTGTGTGTATAGGCCATTGGAGATGAAATTGTGATTTGCTCAATTATATGGAATATAACTGTGTGTATGGGCCATTGGAGATGATATTGTGAATTGATCAAGTGAGCTAATTTGGGTTATGGTTGATATTGTTGAATTACATATGTTGTGATTCTAAATTTGAGAATATATGCATATTTGATATATTGGTATAAAAATGATTGAAATGGCATAATGCATTTCATATGCACCGGGTAACCTAGAAATTAGGTGTGAGTGCGTAGCGTGAATTTGCGAAAAGCGAGCATGATTGCGAAAGGAATTTCACAAGATGATTTTCCGGAGAATGGGGTTAGAGACGATCCAGCGAGATCATTTGAATGACCATGACTTTGTTCGGGAAGTTCTCAACATTCGCCTCGGAGGGCCGTCGAAATGCTTTTACGAATCTCGGTAGTATATTTTTCGAACGCGGGTTTTGTTTGAAAATGATTATTTTTCTCATACATTGTTAGTAATAGTGCTCTAGGCCTATTGTATGGACATGGTATTTTGACTATTTATGAGAATTTATTATTATGATGATTTGCATGTTTATTATATATAATGTCCTTGAATAATATTATTGTATTCTAAATGTCCCCTGTCGGTTATTGTTATGGAATATGATGAATTAAGATTAGTATAAAAGTTTGATTGATATTCATGGGATGAATATGTGTATGAGAAAGATAAATCAAATTTATATCTATTTGTTGAAACGAATATTAGACAGTTGTCTTGAGATTAATACATGGATCGAAAGTCGTAAGTGTCTACAATAGTTGTAATCATTAAATCTTTGACTTGAGATCGTATAGTTACCAGCGTAAGGAATGTGTGTTTTGATATAATCAAGCGTTGTACTAATCGGATGACTATAAGGTTATACTTGAACATAAGAATTATGTAGTGAGAGATATGGCGATTAAAATGGAATTTGTCCCTCTTGTTATAAGAGAGATATCTCTGGGCCCCTCGACAATTGAGACTGAGAAATGCATGGAGTCGTGTAATGAATTGATGGAAGTCCAGTATCGTTTATTTGGTCGATCCCAATTGGAGTTCAGTGTCAAGATAGAGCTGGCCCAAAGGTTGACTTTGTCCATGCCTTATATTCTATCGAATATCATGAGACAAAAAGTTATGTCATTAGCTATAATGGGTTGTCTCGGATCATGAGCTTTTTCATTTAAGCAGGTAGTCGTAATGTCTTCTTTAGAGGCCACTTATGACTTGTAGGATCAAAATGTGATTTCGGCCTCTTACTTGATGTTTAATGAACCTATAAGTCGCACATTAGAAACGAATAATAACGGTTATGGTTTTTCACTCTCTTGTAGTAATTTAAAATGATAGGAATTATTTTAAATTACAAACAACAATTAGTTGTTATTTAAATTCGAACCCAATTTTGAAAGTTTAAATTCGTGATTTAAATTATAACAAATAATTAATTTGTTATATTTTCTTATTGGATAAGAAAATAATCTGTAAAGGGTTTTAAATAATAATATAAATTCGTTTCCTTATCTGATAAGGAAATTCGTATTTAAATTGTTATTATTTAAAAGAGTTTTAAATATATAATAATAATAAATAAATTCGTTTCCTTATCGATAAAGTTTTAATTTAAATTGTTACTATTTAAAGCGTTTTAAATATATAATGATATAAATTTGTTTCCTTATCGATAAAGGAAATTCGTTTCCCGATTGAAACCCTAGCAAACTTATATAGATATATATGTGAGACATATATTTTTTGGGGTAGTCGTCTTTTAAAAAGAAGGAACAACCAAAGCAGAGAAACCCCGATTCGTTTTGAAAGCGAACTACGAACTAGCGATGAAATATCATTAAATTTATTTGTTGATGTGTGGATACTTGTAGAGGGTGGTCGTTTTGAAAGGCAGCACCTTTGAAGATCCGAATAAACCAAGGCGCAGAACTTTGAAGCAGCGAATCGATCTGAAGTGGATTCGTTTACCCTTCCTTCGGTTCTTATGAAACGCATGTGATCCTTGGTGGGTTAAGGGATAAAAATTATAAATTCCGCTGCATTTATGTTCCAACTAGATTGGATATTCTGCCCGTAACCCAACATACATGGCTTAGGCAAGTGTGAGGGGGTCGGTGAGGACTCGAGATATGGGAACGGGCATGTAGACAATCAAGTAAGATCACATATTTACTTGAGTGTGTGTTTAATTTGGAGCATTTCATATGCACTTAGGTGGAAAGTAACCCATTTAGGATGATTCCACTACTGGGCGATAGATCACCCTGTCGAGGGAACATTTTTTCAGATACAGGGGGCGCTCGAGAAGACGGCTCATTTTAGAAACCGATTTTGAAGAAAGTCGGGTTGTGGCTTTGATGTTTTTGGATAATATGTATTAGAATTGTAAATTTTAATATGTATTTGTATTAAGAGTAATTAAATAACTCTTGGACTATTGGAATATAGTTGGGAATATGTTTGATGAGTGTTGATGCAGGGGCCCAAGTGGCCATTTTTATTCACGTATGTGTCTCGTGATACGAGACGTATGGGTCTCACATGAGTTGGATAATCAACGGACACCCCGGTTTTGGGGCGTCACACATCGCGATCAGGAATGATGGTTCATTAGTCAACCTCATGCCTCCATTGGCCTCTAAGTTTAGCCTTCTTGAGCAAAGCTAAGAGGTAGGGCCACTACAAGAAAAATGGCTATTGCTGACATATATTAGCTTGACTTACACAAATAAACATAATGTGTGTGTATGTGTGTTTGATGTGTCAATGTAATTAAATAAAACTAATAATGACTAAAATTCATTTTATATTTGTAAATCTAATTTATTTACTAAGTATTACAAATTGAAATGACCACCCACCCATTTTAATAAAAGTAATAATTATGTTTAATATATATTTTAATTTTTTAACTAAATCAATTTAACCCTTTTTTTAGTATATATCAATAAAAAAGAAATAAATTTCGATAAACTAATTTTTAATTAAATAGTCAATATCAATGAGTAAAAAAATATTTTATTAGGATTGATTTATTTATGTCCAATTAATAAATAAATAAATAAAATGTTTTTAAAACTATTATTTTATTAATATTAGTAAAAAAAAATAGTTTTAAATAGTTATATATATTAATATAGTGAATAAAAATACTTTTTGAAATTTATTATATTAAATTTTTATTTAAATGAATATAAATAAATCAATGCAAATAAAGAATTTATTATTAATTTATTGATACTAATGAAATTAATTTTATTGTGCTTGCATTAATATAATAAATTTTCATAAATTATTTCTCATTATTATTAGTTTATAAATTAAGATAATTTAAAATTTAAATTTATATATTGATATATAATATTAGATTTCAAAATTACAGCTTTTAAAGACTTATAAAATTCGGTTCAAAAAATAAAGATTTATAAAACTTAGATTAGGAAACTAAGATTTTATTTAATAAACTTACTATGGTAAATTGAAGTTATAAAAGTTATAAATATATTACATATATTGGTTTTCAAACAATTAACACCTATAGATAATAAGAATAAAAAATTTGACGAATATAAGATTAATATGGTGAAATCAAGACCATCCATTCATCTTGCAATTTCATCCCATCGTTAATGTGACACCCCAAAAACCCGGGGGTCCATTGACCAATCATCAATCGTTGAATATCGTGGATAGCGTATATCCACGATACCCGTGCCCTCTGTGAAAATCCCATTAATTAGGAACCACATTCATCAAGTCTAGTAATCACACCTACGCCTGACACCATGCTATATAGACGAGGGTCGAAATTACTGTGAATATCATGTGTTTAATCTGTCTTATCCCGTCAATTCTGAGATTAGTTTAGCCATTCAATAAACTTTTTATGTTATTTAAAACATATTACTATGAGTTTAATCACAAACTCTATCACATATCTGAGCATATCACCAAAACTAGTTATTTCCAAAGTTTTTACAAGAAATTATCTGACCGAGTCGGCTTTCTTCAGCCTCTCGGCCCCAAATGAGAGTCGTCTACCGGTGTATACCTTGTACCTGAAATGTTTTCCCATAAAGGGTGAGCCACGCCCGATAAAGGGAGACTCCTACGGAGGCTGTACACTAAGATGCACATGTATTCCTTGGACACATTCACATATATATCAACATTCCAACATAATGATGCAACCCTAGTGGAATACTACATAACATACCATGAAATGAGATGAAACTCACTCAATGCATGAAAAACTTGAGTCATCATAGACTCCCATCGCATAATGCATAGCCAATGTGTGATAACATCCATCTTCGATGAATTTCATCCAATGATCACTTTGAAACAAAATCAAGTTTTAGAAATCAAAACTTACTGAATGTTTCATCTCCAATGATCATTTTATTAACAAAACATGTGTCTTTTGTGGGTAGGCAAATTTTCGGAGTCTCACCGCATGCTTCGCACGCCTTCCTACACTTTCATGGGCTTTCACTTTGGACACATATGTATAACCAAAAATACCGGGTCTTTTACCCGAGAGGGTATCTATCCCTACTTGCTACTAACACAAGTTTTCATGTTTTACGAACAGTGGAACTCTACTGAACCTCATTCAACGTATTGAGCCCACTTATTAACTACCAAGGATGGTGTGTGATGGCACCATTTCATACTCTGTGAACAGCGAAACTCCGCTAAACTTCATTCAACGTATCAAGCCCACTCATCAGCCACCAAGGATGGTGTGTGATGGCACCATGCACTTACACCCATGAAGGCGATGCCTCAGTGCATATGCAATGCATTATGCCACTGCATGTCAATTCCCTGTCACATATGTAATGCATGCCTATGGACAATTTATCATGTATATGGACAATTATATCAAGGCATATAATTTCCAAACAATTCATCTCAATGTCAATATATTAAAATTCATATATCAACATTCACTAAAAACTATCCTGCATTAAATTGATGAAAGCAAGCAAAGACAACTTGGTTCCTGAAGACAGTGGCAAAAGAGATACCATGACGAGTCCACACATACAGCCATCCACAGGCCACGCAAATGCGCTGGGCATAGAGCAGTCAGATCAACTTGGCGTCCAAATCCAAGCCAAAACCGGGCCACAAACATGTCATACTCATACACATCAGGCCCCCTTTGTATAGAGACGATCCTAAACCTCGATCCTGAAATTTCAGTCCCAATTCAGGGTTCAAACAGCCCACAAGACTGTCATAATAGGCTATGGAATTAGCCACAAAGTAGTCTCCAACCTAATCTTAAACAGCCCAAAGGTGAACTACACCCATTGTGACAAACCCTAATTGAGTCCATATGTTTCAGTCCAGACAACATTGAAATCAGTCTTAAACAGTCCCAAAAATGGTCCCCAACCTGTCCCTTTGAACACTGGTCCAAAAAGGAAGGCAATCAACCAAAGTAGAAAAATCCCTACCTCTTGGAGCTTAGCCCTCATCGAGTAGACGGACTTTAACTCTCGGTCCGACGAACTCCAATAGTCGGAACATCGAAAATCAGAGGAAGAAGCTGTTGGATCTTCCTTTCTCTCCCTTTTTCTCTCTCCCTTTCTTCTCTTTCTCCCTCTCTTTTCCTCCACCGATCCCCTTTTTATAGGTTGGACATATCCACATGGCATGTATGCATCATGTCATGTGTCATCCACATGGCATGCATGCACCATGACATGTGTCACCCACATGGCATGCATGCATGATGACATGTGTCACCCACTCATTTGGGTTCCTTTTTGCCTCGAAAATCGTGAAAAATCCGACCATCTCAGAATTCAACGAAATTCGTCTTAGTAACTAGATTTCGCAAGACGAATCCAATGGTGAGGTCCATTTCATCATCCAAGATCTAGAGAATTTACAGGCTTTCAACCTGCACTGTAGCAACAATTCCCAGTTTTGCCCTTTTTTTCGGTGAAGTTCAAATTTTCCCGAGTTTTACAATTCATTTAAAAAAGAAACCCTAAGAGAATATGTTCTCTCTTTTTTCACTAAGCGGCCGACTTCCCTTCTCCTCTTCTTTTCTTCCTTCTCTTAATGCCGCCCTTCACGAGAGGTTACGAGAAGGCATGTGAGAGGTTCCATATGATCGCGGTGGAAATTCGGTGCCGCAATCTAATCTAACATATCGTAGCAAGTATTATTCTCCTTTTTCAGACGAGAAAATGGCTCACGGCGGCGGGATGAGACAGATTGAGATCTAAACCTGAAGGACCAGCAATCATTGCCGGAGAAAGCGACTCGCGACTAGAGGACTCCAAGGTGTTGCTGCAGCAGGCTCCGGTTAGCGATGGTCGCGTTTCACGAGGCACCCGACAAGCAAAGAGGATTAGTCTTCGCCTTGGCTCCAAAAAACTCCCTGGCCGCCGCATCATAAGCATGCGCCGCCTCCTCGGCGGTATCAAAGGTGCCTAGACAGACGCGACTCTTCTTGTTTAGATTCCGTATTTTATTCACCTTCAGCTATAAGGAAGCATGTAAGGGATCCTATTCAATCAAAACAGAGCATGTCTAGCCTCAAATCATGTTCAATATTCTATCATTAATTCTATATTTGAATGTAATTATGTGACCAATTTAACTACCGTTGACCCGACTTTATAATTGTAATAGTAGCTTAATTTTTAGCCTTACCATTAACATGTTTACTAAATTAGACTCTCAATCGCTCTGTATATACTTATAACTTCTATCAGTAAGAAGGTATCGAAAATCTATTATTTTACATGGTATCTCGAGCCGGGTTATCCAACAAGTCTTGGCCATTTGGGAGAAAGCTGGGTTGTCGTTCCTCGGAGCTCAGGTGATGTGTGAGGGAGATTGTTGGGTTATCTCTCATCGGTTGTGGAAGGGGTTTGGTGATGAGTTTATAAGTGTGAGGAAAACCTCATCTCAGACTGGCTTTAGGATTGAGAAGGCCCGAATCACTAACAGCGGTATCGAAGCTGCGGATCTCCTAACGAGTCAAGTCGAGTCCTGCCATATCTTCCTCTATCGATCAAAATCGAACTTTATTCTCACACCCAACCTCCTCCGTAGCAAATAAATCACTCATTGCACTCAACATCACTGCCCAAATCAATGAAAAGTTAACTCCCACCACCTTTCCTCAATGCCGTGCTCAATTTGAAGCACTTCTCATTGGTTACGATTTACTCGACTATGTCGAAGGCACCCTTCGGTGTCCCTCTTCCGTTGGTACCGTCGCTGATGAGTTGTGCAAGACCCACTGGGTTCGCCAGGATAAACTTATCATGAGTGCTATTTTAGCATATCTACATCTCCTCCATCCCACCCCACTTGTGCTCTGGCCACAGACCTCATGGCCTTGGACAAAGCTAAAAAATTTATATGCTAAGTAGATCCCAGGAACTTTCGAGCTATGCGGTTAAAGGAGGAGACTCACCTTAATCGGCGTGGAACTCGGTCAATCCTGAATACCTCCGTCTTTGTAGAAGGCCTTAGCTGATAGCCATTATTGATCATCCAATTTGGATGATGATGACTCTTTATGTGTTGAATGGTTTAGGTCCGGTTTTCGGAGATCGCGGCGCCTATTCGAGGCAAGAATCGTCATTGGCCTTTGAGGAGTTGCATGACCTTTTGGTTGGACATGATGCATATCCCGGCGGCAGGCCGTAACCTGACAAGCGTAGTTTGTTTCTACCAACTTCACGAAGACGAAGCATTCTGCACCAGGGGAGAGTCAATCGTGGTCCTTTAAGAAACATGATTATGCCTGTGAGCCTCTAGGTTCCAACTTAAGCAGAAACTTTAATGGACCCAACGTGATGGTCGTCGCTCCAATAACATCTCTGGGAGGCCCAATTATAACAATCGGCGTTACCAGCCCAAATGTCAACTCTGTGATCAGTTGGGTACATTTATAATCTGTCCTCAATTCCATTCTGAGAATGTTTGATAAATTGTGCTCAGCATCCTAATGGAAGGGATAAAAAATTGGTTACTTGATTACATTTGCTTCTCATAATATCACGGGTGATCTTTTTCCAATTTATCTATTCATTTCCGAATATGATGGAGGCCCGACAAAGTAATTCTCGCGATAAAGTTGGTTGTTGTCTCATATTGATTCTTTAACTGCACTCTGCCACTTTGAACTTTTACATTTCATTGATACTCTTTGTGTTCCAAACCTTTGCAAAAATTTAATTTCCGTTCATCATCTCATCAAACAAATAATGTCTTTGTTGAATTTCATCCTTTTATTTCTTGTGAAGGACAAGATCTGGGGGTGATTCTACTAAGGAGCATGTAACAATGGCATCTACACCTTCACGGAATCAATAGTAGCATGAAAAAGGTTGCTAATGTGCATGAGCAATTCTGTTGATGGATGGCACAAGCGTCTTGGGCATCCTTCTATTAAAATTATCCATAAATCTTGTTAAAAATTTTCTCTTCCTATTTCATCGACTAAGAAATTTGTCTTCTATATCATTCATGTTCTGTCAATAAAGCTCATCAACTGACCCTTCGTGTCAATAGTCTCCAAAGTCATGAGCCATAGACATTTACAACGATGTGTAGGGTCTGCTAGTTATCTTTTGGAATTGATAGATCAAGATATTACCTTCATTTTGTTGATCATTATACAAAAATATATATGGTTTTATCAATGGTCACTCATCAGGGTGTTTCTAAAAAATTTTCCACGTTTGAAGCGGTTTATTTGAAACCATTTCAAAAATCAATCAAAACACTATACTCATTAATGGTGGTGAGTTTATTGCTTTAAAATCATATCTCTACTTCATGGCATAACTCACTGCACTCTTTGCTCCCCACATACACTTAACCAAAATGGTGTCTCACGAGCGTCGTCGTCGTCATCGTTGAAAGCAGGCCTTACACTCCTTCATGATGCCATCGTTTCTCTTATTGGCTTTATGCCCCTTTCAAACGGCTTCCTACCTCATAAGCGGACAACCACACCTCTTCTTGAGGAAAATCACCTTTGAAGTCCTTTTTTGGTCAAACACCAAATTATTTGAAATTAAAATTTTGGATGCATTTGTTATCCTCTCACACGTACATAACTCAAATAAAAATGCAGCGAATCAAGCCTATCTTTTTCTCGGCTATTCACCAACTCAAAATGCATACAATTGTCTTGAACCTCAAACAAAAAAAATTCTCTTCTCTCGGCATGTGTTGTTTGATGAAACCCAAGATCAATCCGGCTCTCTTAACCTGAGATCTTAGTGCTAGCAGAGGAAACCTCGGACCCTCCCAATTTCTTCCTCTCATTTTCGGTGCCCACCAGTTCGCAGTGCCGTCATCACTAGCGCCCAGTGCACCAGCATCGTTGCAACCTTGGGTTCTTGCCGATGTCGTGGCCTCTCAGGTACTTTCGGACCCTCTGGTTCTTTACTTCATGATTCCTTGCCCGTTATAGATCACCCCCCATCTCATCTGAATCCTCCTTTAGATGATAATAGGACTGCTTCTCCCTTAAATCTTCCATCCCACTCTCCTATTCCTACTCCAGATACCCATCTCGGTCATTTTTCTCCTCCGTCTTGAATTTCACGAGCCTCTAAGCCGATACTCCTCCCCAGCGCACTCATAACATGACCACAAAATCAATGAACCGTCTTGAGCCGAACAAATCCATGCGGTGTCGAGCATCACTCTTCCCCCGAGCCATTGAGCCAACGGGGTGTGAGCGAAGCCATTTCTCAACCTCGGCGTGAGGCCATGTCACTTGAGCTCCTTTGCTCTAATGAAACATGGGACTTAGGGCCTAGTTTACCACCCTCATTTGTACACCCATGGGCTGAGTGGGTCTTCGAGTAAAAGGCATCTTGATGGATCCGTGGATTCAAGAAGCCCGTCTAATTGCTAGGGGTTATGATCAATGCCCTAGTATTGAATTACAAAAGAACCTTTAGCCTGTGGTCAAACAGCCCAACTATTAGAGGCTTGTATCTATTCTTGTCTTGAAAAGGGTGGGATTTGGGGTAAATGGATGTCAACAATGCCTTTCTAAATGGTGCATTAACTAGGCATTTTTGTAACACTTGAAATATACCTAATAGTTTCGGACTTGTTTAGGAGTATATTAAAAGCTAAATGGAATTTTCGAAATAAAGCAGTATGGCATTAATAAGAGAGCAAAAGGGTAAATATGTAATTTACCACTTGAGGACCTAGTGGTCATAAATGGGAAAGACAAGAGTAAAGTGGTCTTTTACCACTTGAGGACATAAAAGGCATAAAACAATAAGTTATATGCAAATATGATTTGAGAAAATATGGAATAGAAATTAGAAAAGAATGGAAGGACCTAAATGCAAAAATGAAGAAAAGAGTTTAAAATGCAAGGTAAACATGGCCTTAACAAAAAATGGGATAAGAGCAATTGGTCTCTCATTTTTAGAGACAACGTAAAGAGAGAGGAGGAAAGGGAGAAGAAGAAGAAGGAAGAGGAAAGAAGAGAAGAAGAAAAGAAGGAGAAAAGGAAGAGGCAAAGGTATGGAACTTTGTATATATTTGTATGGATACATGTTTGTGGGTTGTGGGTTGTGGGTTGTGAGAAACCTAACCCTAAAATGAATTCTTGTATGGAAATCATCACAAATCCCTTTGATCTCTCTAGGGTTTTGTTAGAATTTCATCCTAACCTTAGATGTCTTGAAATTAGGGTTGGTAAAACCCTATATGGAACAAGATGAGTATGGAATCCTCCCTTTGAGGTTGGATTCATGGTTAAATGCAAGTAATTGAGTTAGGGTTTAGAACAAACCCTAACTAATCCTTGTGTTTGGGTTGTGTATGATTTATGACCAATATTAGAATGGTTTTGGGAGTAATTCATGAAAATTTTGAAGAAAAGATATGTAATGAAGATGATTTGAGTAGAAAAAGATTACAAGATGAATTTGGAGTGGTTTTTTTTTTTTTTTGATGTGTATATAGAGTATTGAGTTTATTTGGGTAGCAATATATGGAAAAAGGGAAGAAAAACCCACATTACAGGCAAATTTTGAGGGTTGTCTGGAAGTCTGAATCATTTGTCTGGGAGTACGATTGTGTTCACAATCCACCTCTCTATTTTGACCAGTGTTTGTATTTTGGCCATAACTTGGTCATTTCTGATCCGATTTGAGTGATTCAAGTTTCTAATTAAATTAGACTTCAAGGAAAACCAAACATCCTGAAATAGGTAACTTCAAATTTTAATTCTATGTGGCCCAAAATTCCTCAAAGGAGTAGAACTATGTTCAAACCCGATTTCTGGTTCTGTTTTTGAACATAGAGTAGTCCGGGTTGTTTAGGACATAACTTGAGTTTTGATGCTCCGATTTGGGTGATTCCAGTTGGAGAACAACCCTTATCACCTTAGCTTCAAATTAGTATAAAGAACCAATGTCAAATGTGAATTTAAGATCCCCGAAAATGACAAAAGAAGGTGGCTGCTGCAGGTGCTGCAAGTTGCTGATTTTTGTCACGGCTTGCAACTTGCATAACTCCTTCGTTAGGACTCCATTATGGGTATTCTTGGATTGTATGGAAAGCTCATTGAGTCTAGAATCTAACCATGTGCTATCTAATGGCATGTGGTGCCCACATATTGTCTGAAAATTGAATTGTTATACCGAGTGTACTAATCGGCTTGGGTTAAAGTTAATTGGAATACATGGTAAGAAAGGATGTAGATATGAACAAGAGATGCAATATGTATAGATGTGTTCATGAAACATGAATGTGATATGGAAAATGAAAACGAACTGAAACATGAATATGAACATGAAAGGCAATATGTCATGAACACATAATGTGGTTAAGTTATATATGATCATTATCACATATAACCAGAAAGAGATAACAAATGATAGGAAATACATGAATGAGTATATGAATGAGTATACGTGAATGAGTATATGAATGAGTATACGTGAATGAGTATATGAATGAGTATATATGAATGAGTACATGAATGAGTATGTGAATGAGTATATGAATGAGTATATGAAATGAGTATATGAATGAGTATACGTGAATGAGTATATGAAATGAGTATATGAAATGAGCACATGAATTAGTATGTGAATGAGTATATATGAATGAGTATATGAAATGAGTACGTGAATGAGTATATGAAATAAGTACATAGATTGAGTATATTTTTGAAAAGATAATACGAAAGTGAATATGGAATTGAAATGTGATATTTGAAAACCGAATGAATGTGAATGGTGATAAAGACGGGATTCATTAAACGGAATCCATCATAAATGTGAATTGATTGATATATCGAATGAACAACCTGACGGGATGCACAAATCGGCATCCGTCACGAAAACACCCCGAAATTTTCCAATGTCCCACTTGGCGGGATGCACCAATCGACATCCGTCATGATGGCGTATGGCGTCAATGTCACTTGGCGGGATGTACCAATCGACGTCGTCTTGATGGCGTATGGCATTTGGTGACACCACATGTCAGGTGCACTAAGCGACATCGTCGTGATGGGAGGCCAGAGATAAGTGATACCACATGTCGAGGGTGCGCAAGCGATCTCGTCATGATGGGAGACCGAATAAGTGATACCACATGTCGGGATGCACCAAATGGCATCTGTCATGATGGGAGACCGAATTGTTAAAATGTGTAGGCACATTACCGAATGATAATAAGGACGGGATTCATCAAACAGAATCCGTCAGAAATGTGAGTTGAATAGTCAAAGAGAAATAACCGACATTGACCAGTGTAAATGGTGATTTTATGTATATGTTTAAATCTCATAAATTGGTGTAGAATTGAATTATTATTGAAAATGCATGTTGTGATATGATAAGTGATTTGTAAAATGAAAGCATGTGAAAATGAATATGAGTATATGTGGATATTAAGACATTATTTTATAAATGCGTTTTGTTAAGTATAAATGTTTGTAAGAACTACCCATAATAAGTCTTAAGCGTAATTAAAATTAAAATGGAATAACACAAACAAGAATGTTTTGAGAAGATAATTGAAAATGTCGGAGTAAGCAGGGCTCGGCTTGGATTAAATATGAGAGTCTGAGTCGGGGATTCGGGTTGCGACACTTTTGAAAACGAAAATTTAATAAAACCAAACAAAATGTTTGAGAAGATAATTGAAAATGTCGGGTAAACCATTTCAAAACGGATCATCTTAGGGTCGAGTCGGGATTCGGTCGCGGCTTAACTGCAAGAAAGCAAAATTTAATAAAACCAAACAAAATGTTTTGAGAGATAATTGAAAATGTCGAATGCTTAGGATAGGCTTGGATGCATGGCCGGGTGGAGTCGGGGATTAGTTGCAAACACTTGCCCCAGAAAGCGAAAGTTAATAAAACCAAATAAAATGTTTGGAAGATAATTGAAAATGTCGGAGTGGCGGAAGTCAAACAGATCATGTGGTCAGTCAGAGTTAAGTGTCATGACACTTTTAATAAAATTTAATAAAGTGCTTAAATGAATTAAAAGGTGTATGGAGTCTAATTTGACCTGTATGTATTTGATATGACTTTGATATATTAGGTTGCCATTGTAGATGTATAGGTTTGTTTGAATATGATCGACATCTCTCATACATCTAGAAGATATGAATTAAACTTGTAAAAGACGCGGCTACATGGAAGTGATCTGGCCAAGTGATAATGATATGGAACCGAGAAAGGATAAACCTAATGTGTAATATGATATGGTGAGTCACCTCTGAATAGGCCGTTATGTATGCATAAGAAAAGTAAATGTAAAAAGGTGCGGCGATTATTGTTGTGGTGATTATTGTCTATCATGTTCCACTAAGCGTAAAAAGCTTATACGGGTGTTCAATCCATGCCCAGTCTTTGAAGAGGAGATAAAGGGCAGGACATTCCACACCGGCGATACGGGCCATCTCGGATAGGTGCTCACATTATTACTTTTCCATGATCTCGATGTTTGTATTAGACATATATATGTATAAGTGTTTGTATAAGTAAATCAGTTAATATGTGTATAGATTTTGATGGACACACTCCCGAGTGGTAGTTCTTTTGTATATGTAAATGATTTTGGTTATTACAAAAAATTGTTTGTATACAATTATAGTTCGAGCAAAAAAAAAAAAGAGGTAAATAGTCCCGGTATGGTTTCCTGCGGTCGGATCAAGCTAATCGGGTTGGGTAGGGAATCGGGGCGTGACGATTTATGGCACAACCCCTATAGGGTTTAAGGACTTATCGAACCTAACCATGTTTCTGCAGGTTAAAAGGTGATTTGCGAGCAAACAAGCTCCACAGGGCTTGGTACACGACACTCAAAAAATTCAATTGCCAATTTGAGCTTTCACGGTTCCAAGGCCGACTCCTCCCTCTTCATTTACAGTTAAGGCTCAAATCTTTGTTATTTTCTGGTTTATGTTGATGATCTTGTTATTACCGGAAATAATTCAATTATCGTGGCCAATATTATTAAGCAGCTAGGTGATATGTTTTCTCTCAAGGATATGGGTTCTCTTCATTTCATCTTGGGGATTGAAGTAATTCCTACACAAAATTTGGGTTATTTCTCTCCCATGACATAAATATGCTCGTGACCTTTAGTCGACCTGAAGTATGAGTGGTGCTAAGATGTCTCAGCCCACATCTCTCTGACTCAATCTCTTCAATTGATTAAATGCCTTCTTCTTGTGGATAGCTCAGGAGTTTCGTAGAATAATTGACGCTTTCAATGCCTTTCCTTGACACGTCCGAGCATCTCATTTGCGAGTCCACAAACTTTCTCGGTTTATGCGCGAAACCAACTACAAATCCTTTGGACAGCAACAAAAGGTTTTATCCCATACTTAAATGACCATTTTTCATAGTATTCGGATCCCTGTGGCCTTCCCATATTAAGAACATACTCAATCTGGAATTGGGCTAGAAATGTGGATGACCACACATCGGCCTCTACCTATATCAGTTTTTGGGCTCAATCCCATTTAATTTCTGAAGAACCTTGGCGGGTTGCACGATCCGCAACGAGAGGCGAATAGGGCACTGTAATGCGGCTTTCGAGACAATGTGATTTGTCCACTCTTCTCAAGGCCCAGCATTTCTGATCACAGAATCTCCCATACGCATGATAACCTCGGAGCCTACGTCTCGGTTCCTTGATCCAATCATTCGCGCATGAAACATATTCAAATCGACCTTCTCTTTATGCGTGACTTAGTGCATAAAGGAAGCCTCCAATTTAAACATGTGCATACTCAAGACCAAATAGCTGATTTGTTAACAAGGCCATTGTCAAGACAACGCACGGAATTGCTACGTAACAAGATTGGTCTTGCCGATGGAAGCTCAATCTTGTGGGGGCGTATAAAGAGGCTGTATGGGGATCCTATTCAAATCAAAAAGCGAGCATGTCACCAGCCTCGAATCATGTTCAATATTCTATCATTAATTCTATATTTGAATGTAATTGTAATAAAGAAGCTTAATTTTAGCCTTACCGTTGACCAACTTCTTATGTAATCAGAATAAAGAGCTTAATTTTAGCCACCATTAACATGTTTACTAAATTAGACTCTCAATCACTCTGTATATATTTAGAACTTCTATCAATGAAAGGTATCGGAAAATCTATTATTTTATACCCACGACCTCTTATGCACACCTTTGTAGCAGATCTCCTTGTTTCTTGCTGCGCCAACCCTCATGGCATTAGGTTTTTCCCTCAGTGCCATTGTTTTGTGTATTGTGTTGTGAAAACAGTGAATCAGAATGAAAACGAAGAATGAGATAGAGAGAGAATTAGGAGAGAGAGAGAGAGGTAACTTGATGAAGCGGGGGGGGGAGCGTGGAGGTGGGTTTTATAGAGACTTGTGGAGTCTCGGCCCTTAATAGTTTAAAGGAAGGCATATATGAAGACCCACTAGCGGTTTTGTCCACTTAGAACTCCGTTCATTCAGATCCCTATGATTGGTCTGGCATTTTGGTGCTCTGAATCTCGAGATCATGTTATAAAATGTAAGAAACAAGTTGACTATCTATTATTAGGCATTCGGATTGTTGAAGTGTATTGTCGATGATGCACATTTCATCAGTAATCTGAGTTGTCATTAGCATTGAAACTGTGTACATAGAAATATTTTTAGGTTGATCTAGCTTGATCCAATTATTATTAGTGAGGGTTGAGATGGCTATAGGGCATCTTTTTACGCAAATCTTAGGAGATTGGGTCATAAGGGTTAGAGTATTGTTTTAATTCATGGCAAAATTGACTTATATCGAGACTGGTATGGAGGAGATTATTCTTAATCAAGTTTGTTACTTCTAGAGGGAGTTGCAACTGTAGCCTTTAATTGTGTTGTGAGAGAAATAAAAGGGATGGGTATCATATTTAGAGGAGAGAGATTTTAGCTGTAAGTCATGGGTAAGGATTTAAAGGCAAGAAAAATGTATGTGTAGAAAGAGCAAATTAAGAATTTTGTACTTTCTCTACTTAGACATGCTTTGATATTTATATTATATATTCTTATCTTAATTTGTGTGGGAATCTTGCAGAGTTCTAGTGTAGGGGCCCACCAACGCCTATTATTGGAAATTTAAGCTCAAAGGAACTATATTGGTTAAGTTAGCTTTCATACCGATTTATCCTTATGGTCTTGTCACATTGACATCAGTCGTAAAAATATATTGTTTGGCTACATCATTCTTTTAGAAAGTCATTTTGAGTTGCCATTGCATAAAAATGATTTTTTTTTTTATATATTTGGTTATCTAATAAATTTCATAAAATATATATATAAATATAATTACTTACAAGATGTCGAAAGAAGATATTCTAGTTTGTATGGTTATAAAAATATAAAGACGTTGAAAAAAATTCATTAAACATTTTAAATACTTTCATAATTTCTATCATGAATCAAATTCCCAAGCTTTGACACCTTCATGAGCACAAGTTTAAATTTGATCACACATTCATGAATCTGGCTTTGCATCTAAATTTGAGTTTTGTTTTATTCAGGTGTTTCTTTGAGCTATGAAAATTTTGTGTACATGGATGGTGGAGGAGCAACAAGTGTTGTCATTTAGACTTTTTCTGGTTCACGTGCAAAGGAATTTTTGCTTGTTACCAACTTCTATTACATTAGGTAAAATCCTCAATTTTTCTTCTAATAAATTCCTATTGTCGACCATGATGAAATGAATTTTTGCAGAAATAGTTGATAAAATATTTTCAATTAAAAAATGAATCTTGAAAAATAAGAATTTTCTTTTTGAATTCGAGAAATGAAAACCATTTTGCATTCTAAAGGAAAATTTAAAAAAAAATGATCTTTGCCAAAAAAAATGTTATATACTTTCTAAATTGTTCTTTGTATTGAGAAATAAGTTTATTTATTTTTCAAAGTACAAACTCAACGGATCAGTTGGGACGCTTTATTTGGGATATAACTATAAAAATACTATATACATAGATCAGGATGATATACCATGTGACACCCCAAATCCCTGGGTCCGTTGACTACCTCACAACCCGCTGAATAGCAAGTGGAGGTCTGTTACCCGACGCCACTTTAGGGAAAATCACCTTTGTAACGGAGTTTCACCTAATTAAAAATACTCCGCATGAAACCCGTCCCAAGTACCAATTTATATTCAATATATCCAAGAGATCAAATCACATGAGTAATAAGGCCATTTAGCCCACAATGATCCTCATAATACATACCAACCTGCTATGGAAGTCAACTATATACCCAATAGTTAAGAGTTCAAATGTTTTACTCTTATACAACATATATTAAAAATTAGGAAAATTCTAATACATGTAGATATCACAAGCCAAAGCCACAACCGACTTTTCTTCTAATCCATGGTCTCTAGATTTAGTCTTCTCCTCGCACGCTCCCCGTACTGCGTGAAAGCATCCCACGACTGGGTGAGCAAAAGTCAAGAGGAGAATCGCCCCATGGGGCTACCACCACCTAAGTGTGCTGGGCAATGTTCAATTCTAAACAAACATTCAAGCAAATGCATGATCCTACTAATGTCTACGCAGACCAACCTGCATCCCGAGCCCATCGATTTCTCTCACACTCGCCAAGCCTCGTGATGAGAATTATTAATTTATTAGTGGGCAACTTCTCCATGAATATATATATATATCAATTGGGTCAGCTCGACGATTGATATATACAATTGTTTGTGACTACCTCCGATGAATAAATATCAACCGGGCCGCCTCCGACTGCTGATATATTCTTTAGCTCATGGATTCAACTGGCGAATAAATATCAACCGCCGTCCACTGTTGATATATTATTTAGTTTGGACTACCCTCCGATAATTTACATTTTAGACTACCTCCGCCGACCTTGTTTCTTCTAGGACTATCTCATGCGCACTCATTCCTATATTCCTAGGATGTTCCAAAGGCTGCACAAGGGAATGCATGTACGCCGCTCCAATTCGTCTAAATCACATGCAAATATATATACATGAATATATTTACATAAAACTTAAATCACACATCAAAATTTTCAGCTTCACTTGGGCTAATGATCATGCCACTCCAGTAATTTAATTTAAATCACCTCGGCCAACACGTACTTTCACAAAAATATATTTTTAGGAACATCATTCCCGAATAGTGAAACCTCATTTACTATTCTCTAAAAATCACAACACATCGGTTCACTTCCGCATCACACCTGCCATTCTCGGCCTTTTTCCATACCAACAGTTAATGATCAACACCACAATTACCCATTTTTCACACACCAACAAGCCGTGGAGCGTACCACACTGCCTCCATTTTTTTTCTTCCTAAAATTTATCAATTCGGTCCCAAGTTTTGGGATCGATCAACCGCCTCACGGCCTCAAACAACCGAAACATCTTCAGAACTAATAATAGGAATAAAACCCAAACAGGGAGAAATCCTACTTGGAGTTTGAGGAAACTCCACAACCGTGGGTCCAATGCTGCAGCCTCTATTCACAGATCGGCTTCCTTCGCCCGGGTCCGCCAACGGTCGATCGTAGGCAAAACCTTAGGAGAGAAGCGCCTCTCTCTCTAAAACCTCTCAACCATGGAAGCCATAATTGCATCTCATCTTTTCTTACTCACGTTTTTGCCTCGGGCCATTTAGTTTATAAGAAAGCACTATTTACTAATTTGGCTTTAGTGACTTAAAGTCACCCCATAATGCCCATTATGTCCCTCTTTTCATTCCGATATTCTAAGACTATCTCACGTCCATTTTCATAATTTCTCTACTCATACCACTTATGGCACATGAGTACATGCTATATGTGCCTTTCATTGCATCGAAAATCGATTTACGCACCGAAATGATGCTCGAAAACGGTCGACCCGACCGCCTTTAAAATTACGAAATCACGTGCTAACTAGATTTCGCGGCACGACCTAACCCGCATAACCGCTTTGTCATCCGAGATCTAGAGAATTAATTACGGATTTTTAACCGTAATTACAATTTTGTAATCAAAATTACTATTTTGCCCTTATTCCAGAAATTGGAATTTCTCGGGTCTTACATACCATGTCCCCTCATTTGTAGCCAATTTTATGTTCAATTATAGAAGCATTTTTTGTTGTACGACACATATTTATTGTGAATTCTAAAGTTAACATAATTGATTATTCTTATCTCATTCTTATGTAGTTAATTTTATTAACATGTGATATTGAATATTTATGTTTATGATATTAAATATTAATATGTGTATTCTCTTATGAAAATCTTTTAATATTTTTATTTACTTTTTATTTGTTTGTTGTTGTTGTCTTATCTTTCTAGGTATCAAAGTCACTTAGCTAGAGGAAGACAATAATGAAGAAATAAAGACTAATTCCATTTTAGTTGTTTTTTCCTACTTTTAATCGATTCCCTTCTTAGATCTCTTTAGGTGTATGAGTTTTGAGTAGTAACCAATTTGTCTCTATTTGAAATGATGCCTTGTCTAAGTATGGATTTGTGATCTCTCCATCTGCTTGGCTCTCAGACACTCCGATTACAATTCCTTTAATTGTACCATGTTCCTACATTACTCAATCATGAGTGAGAATAGAAACTAAATGTACCAAAGGTTGATAGATGGCTTTCTTAATCCAGAGTTTGTTTCTGGGGTTGAGAAATTTTTGGAATTTGCTTCCGCTCATTCAGAGTGGATGGATGGGGAAAAAATAAAGTGTCCATGTTGAAGATCCAAGTGTCAGAATCGCCAGTTTCTTGATATGGAGATAGTGAAATACCATCTACTGAGATATGGTTTCAAACCAAAATATTTTGTGTGGAATAGGCATGGAGAAACAGAAGAAGTGATATATGAGCATCATTGTATGGATTCCGTCGGCCCTTCTAATCCAATGAATGATTATCATACAATTGTTATAGATGTTGCTGGTAATTCCTTCAATCAAAATTATGAATATGAGGAGAATCCTAATCCAACAGCCCCAACAATTTTCTGATATGCTTGATGATGCTAATAATCTGTTGTGGCCAAGGTGTGAAAATCATTCACAATTATCAGTGGTGGCTAGAATACTGAATATCAAGGCTGAGCACCATCTGTCTGAATGTGCATTTGATGCAATTACTAAACTAATGAAAGAGGTTGTGCCCAAAAAGAATCTTATCGTTGAAAGCTTTTATGAAACAAAGCGTATGGTTTGGGGCTTAGGTTTACCAGTCGAGATTTAATCAAAATTTTCAATTGCATGCAACATTGATGTGGACTATTAATGACTTTCCTGCGTATTCAATGTTGTTTGGATGGTCAACAGCAGGACAGTTGGCTTGTCCTTATTGTATGGAGGACTCAGATTCCTTCAAACTAAATAGGAAGTTCTTGGAACTTGATCATCCATTTAGACGTAATAAGAATGCATTTATGAAAGAAAAAAAAATTGTGACGATTGTCGCTCCTCCAGTTAGATCAGGTTCAGAGATACTAAGCATAATTGATCATCTGGGTTTGAAGAAGGTGACCAAAGTCGATGCTTATGACATTAACAGAGGGATTAGTCAATCATGTGGTTGGAGAAAACAAAGATACTTCCGAATTTGCCATATCGAGCTTCTCTAATCTAATTCAACACAACCTTGATGTCATGCACAATGAGAAGAATGTGTTCAACAACTTGTTAAATACAGTGTTGAATATACATGGTAAAACAATAGACACTCTTAAGTCAAGGCAAGAACTTAATACCTATTGTCGAAGGCCAAAACTTGATCATTTGGCTTCAACGAGCAAATACCTTAAGGCTTTCTACACCCTAGACAATAGGGCTAAGAAGGAGTTGTTTGATTGGTTAACAAAATTAAAATTTCTTGATGGTTATGTGTCTAACATGGGTAGATGTGTGGATAAACAAAGATTGAGGTTGTTTGGAATGAAAAGTCACGAATGTCATGTCTTCATGCAGAGGTTGATACCTATAGCATTTCGGGAACTACTACCTACTAATGTGTGGAAGGCTATCACCGAGCTTAGCTTGTTTTTTAAAAGTCTAACCGCAACAGTAATTACAAATGAAGACATGGCCAGACTTGAATCAAACATCCCAATTATTTTATGCAAGTTGGAAAGAATATTCCCTCTAATTTTTTTTTATTCTATTGACCATCTTCTAGTTCACTTTTCTGAGGCAAGTATTTGCAGGCCACGTACCTGACGGATGTATCCATTTGAGAGGTTAAACCCAACTTGTAAATCATAATGGTCGATAACCTTGAAATTAGCATGTGTTCATTTAGCATATCATTTTATAGGTATCTTCAAAAATTGAAGCTCAATATCAAGAATAAGGCACATGTGGAAAGCTCGATATGCAATGTATATCTAGTTGAAGAAGCATCAGTGTTATGTTCATATTATTTTGAGGATCGTCTACAAACAAAAGCAAGGACCGTGCCTCGAAATTATGAAGGTGGTGACAATTATATTCCATCGGATGATCCCTTAAACCTATCAATTTTCAAATACAGTGGTAGACCACTTGGTTGTTCCGGAACGAGACATATGACTCAACAAGAATATAAGGCAACCTATTCCTAAATTTTGCCTAACTGTGAAGAAGTTGAACTATATGTCAGGTTAATTTTTTTATGAGTCAAACATCTCCTATATATTATATTGTTTACAACTCGATTATATTTTGACTAACATATCCAAAATTCTATCAAACAATAGGATTACACTGATATGTTGCAACATCTCAATCCAAACATAATAAATACAGAAATTGATGCTAAACTTGAGTTGGACTTTGCTATTTGGTTTAAAGCATATGTAAGCCTTATTTTAATCACCCTATCAGTTAAACTTAATATTATTAACGTGTGTAAAATACCTATATCCTATTGTTCCAGGCATAAGATCCAAACTCTGGTATCCATAACAACTTCATGCAAGATCTTGCAAAAGGTCCATTGGGAACTGTTAAAATATATAATGGATATTTTGTAAATGATACAAAAGCCTCACATATTTCGGGACTTGGCAAGTAAATGTCAATAATAGTGGGTTTGCATCAAAGGCCAAAATTATAGCCATAATGCAAATGATTGGTATGGTCAATTAAGAGAAGTAGTGGAAGTGGAATATCTTAACTGGCCAATTAAGTGAACAGTTCTCTTCATGTACAATTGGTTTGATCCTACTCCTAATATGGGTACAAGAGTTCATGAGCAATACAACATTGTTGAGATAAACCATAGAAGATGATGTGACAAACCCTTTGTCCTGGCAATGCAAGCAGCTTAGGTATACTTTTGTTCATACCCAAGTTTGCGAAAAGACAAAGTTGATTGGTGGGTTGTATCGAAAATCAAACCAAGAGGAGTTGTTGTGATGCCAAGAAGCTTTTCAAATACTACATATGTGTAAGAACCTCCTCCATTTCAAGAAGAGTTAATTGAAATCCATAATGTTGAAATTACTGAAGAAGATCAACAAAGGACATTAAATGATCCAATAGGTGACCTAGAAGATATTAAGGAAGAAGAAGAAAAGGAAGAAGAAGAAGAATTACAAACATAAAGTTCATCTGATTCAAAGGACGAATTGGATTTAAATGACATGAATGAAACTGATAGTTAATAAAGAGGTAGTTGTAGCTGAATAATCCTATAGTACAAGTGTTTAATTGTTAATTGTCTTTTTTTTTTTAATGAGGATGAATTGGATTTAAATGATATGAATGAAATTGACAGTGAATAAAGAGGTAGTTGTAGCTAAATAATGTTATGGTACAAGTGTTCAGTTGTTGATTGTCTTTTTTTTTTAATTTTTTCATTCAGTATGAGGAGTCGAGGTCGTGCTGGAAGTATACCCATGAGGGATAGTTGAGGACAAGACAATGGAAGGGGTCATTCTTCATCTTCAGCAACTACTTCTACATCAATAGTATTTGCATCCACTACTACACTACTTGGCACAGAGATAGTTAGCCCAAGCACGTCAACATTTGCTGGTCCAAGCACATCTACATCTCCTATCACATAGACTGGTCCGTCTAGCTCTCCTCGCATCCATAAAGACAATTTAACATCCCACTCTTAGGATTAGCCCCAAATCACAAACCACATACCCTATCACACACTGCTCCGCACTCGACGTATGAAGCAAACCATATGGGTGAATGTGAAGAGACTGGCGAGTGCATGATGGGAGGTGAGACATTTAATACTATTTAATTTACTAGTTAATTGTGCTTTGTGTTAAATTAATACTTGTACATTTATATAATTGCAACTTTGTTGAGTCACATGAGATGTCATCTCGGATATGTCGTATCTTTCATGAGAGACTACATCAAGATGGATACGGGATATATTGGGGTGAATTTCAGGTAAATAAATGTTTAGATTGCTAAAACTTGTGTATTTTGTTGATTTAAATTTTAATAAAAGTGAAATTGCTTCAGAATTATGTTTGAGATATTTGAATGTTGATATGATCGAAATGCTTGATAATTTCAAATTGATGTTGTTTGGATTATACTTTTTAAGTTGTATATATTGAGAATTGTCAAATAATGTGAATGTGAGTTGATGTGAATTGGTAGATTTGTTGAGAATTGGTGGATTTATTGAGAATTTGTGGATATACATTGAAAAACATTGTAGGTAATTTTTTGATAATCCACTTTTTAGAGGAGACTTTGTCGAATTTTTTAATATATATATATATAATTCTATTTGAGATACTTGAATGTTGATGTGATTGAAAATGCTTGATAATTTCAAATTGATGTTGTTTTGATTATGCTTTTTAAGTTGTATATATTGAGAATTGTCAAATAATATGAATATGAATTGACATGAATTAGTGGAATTTATTGAGAATTGGTGAATGTACATTAAAAAACATTGTAGGTAATTTTTGGATAATACATTTTTTAGAGGAGACTCTGTCGAAATTTTTTTTAAAGTCCATGTATGTTGACTAACTTTATATATTACAGAAATACTATGAATTGGAGGATGTTTGGAATGGGATCGTTAAGAAATTGTGGGAGCAGCACGTGAGTAAGAGATACTCGGGATATGCTTCATCGTTGGAGGAAAGGCAGAAAACCTGCATCTGTTTCTGATGAGGTGTGGCAGAGTTGGAAACATCGGTGAATGATGCCTCATTCCAATCGATAAGAGAGCATCAATCGAGAAATCGTCATAGTGAGATTGGTGGACTAGGATCTGGAATGTCACGACACGGCTCCAGGGTCCATATCGTTAGTTGAGAACGTAAGACGGATTATAAGAAATTTTTTTTACATTTTTTAAATTATCTCAATTTCTGCATATCTAATATCTAATGTGTTTATTTCAGGAAATAAAGGAGGGTGCCCCACCGAGCAAGGTATGGCTCTTTCAGGAGACCCATATGAGGAAAAACTCTAAAGGAATGGCAGGATTATATTGATCAACGTGCAAGACAAGTGGGAGTAATTAAGTGCTCAAAAAACCTATCTTACATCCTAACTAAGAAATTGCTAGTTTCATATGATATTATTTTCGCGTAAGACATGTGAGCCTATTGCTATGGAATCCCAAGATGAATTTGAAAACCAGGCTCCTTTGTCAAAGGAAGATGAGGATCGTATATCTTGCAAGGTTTGAGGGCTTCATCACATACAGACACATGTAAGGATGTGTCAAAATAAATCATCCAGTTTTTCATCTTATGCATCTACATCCTCAGCACCCCTTAACGTGGCTCATCGGCGAATTAGAGAGCTTGAGTTAGCACAATATTAGTTGTAGGAGGAAGTACTCTAGCTATGAAATAACATTCAGTCCTCTGATGAGTGGAGACTTCAGACCGAGGAGATGATGCGTCGCATGATGGAGCAGATGATGGAGGAGAGAGAGAGGTTTCGAGCCGGTCAATTGCCACCAAATCGTCTAAGCACATATCAGACACAATCGCCACTAGATGTTCAGTCTTGAATATATCACGTTTTTTAACGTTTAACACTTTATGTTTTTAATTTTTAATACTTTGTGTTTTTTAACATTTGGATCTCAGTCTTGACTTTTAATGTTTAATAATTTGTGTTGTTTTCTAACATTTAAACCTCAATCTTGACTTTTAATGTTTAATACTTTGTGTTTTTAAATTTAAATGATAAATATATTTAAACTTATTATTATTATTATATATATATATATATATATATATATATATATATATATATATATATATATATATATATATATATATATATATATATATATATATAACATTTAAACTTATTAATATATAAGTAATAATTAATTTTTATGAAATATGACTACAAGATGTGGTCACAAAAACAAAGACCGTTAATGTAGTTACTAAGGAGAAAACTATTTTATGGTATATAGTGACCACCTTAAGACCACAAACATATAATGACCACGATTTGTGGTCGCAAATTTGCTACCCTATGTAGGTGGTCATTAAATCTTCACCAATATTAGTAACCACATCAGCAACCATAATTTAACAATCACAAGGTAGTTATAAAATTGGTCACTATCTAGTTCATTTGATCTTCCGTTATCTGTGACCACATTATTGTGGTCGCTCAATTCAATGACCATATTTCTTGTGGTTGCACTTTGTGACCATTTGGTCACTGATTTGTCTTTGTGATGAGATTTTTAAAGACTACACATTATGGTCGCTATACCTCTCTAGCGACCACTTTGTGACCACTTTTTGTGATCTCAATTTTACTGTTTTTTTTATAGTGTAAATATTTCTCATTTCCGTATATACATCCTTTTGTTAACAATATTATATTCAAACTTCACAATGAATAGACTAAATTTTACATATATACATCTTTGTTAACAATATTCTTTTCAAACTTTACAGTAAATAGAATAAATTTTATAAAGGAAACCAAGAATATTGAATTGCGTCATTATTAATTTACTCATCATCTCTTTCTACAAATTATAAAATATTTTGACTTTTCAATGTACCGCTTAAACTTACCAAACTTTTAAAAAAAAATAATGCTAGAACCCAATATTCGATTATGAACTACCTTCTTTAAATTTAGAAAATGAAATGGTGGGCATGTCAATAATTAAAGTTATGTTTGTGCAATGTTGTATACAGTTGATTATAAACTTTTTTTTTTTAAAGGAAAAATAATTTTATTAATTCAAACTTAAAATAAATCGTATGATCCAAAATACAAATAACTAAAATTCATATTAGATGAAACAATATTCAAGTTAATAGCATAATAAATCGGTATAAAACCTATAATTTGATAAAATAGTGACTATAATATCTGTAACTTCAATTCTTCAACACAATCATAATTTGATATCTTCAACTGATCAAATCTGATTTACATGTCTGAATTGCTCTCATACGGATAAAACGCTACAACAAGATAACGAATAACACCACGTTGGAACAAAGTCGACAACAAACTAAACATCGATAAAACAACGACATCACCAAAAACAAAATAAAATCGAAATCTTTACGAAAGAACCACTTTATTAAATAATAAAATGAAAGAAAATGATTTATATAGGTGATTTCAAGTCAAAAATTATCAAAAAATCACCTTTTCTTATTTAAAAAAATAGGCTATAAGAGAAAAATATGAGAAAATGATGGGTAGGTGCATAAATAAGAACTTTAATTATTATAAACATGTTATTAACAATAGTTGAATGGGGAGCGAAATCGTTATTCGTTATGATGACATTCGCATTTTCAACCACTTCAATTCTTTCTTCTTTTTTTTTTTTGACAAAACCATTCAATTATTTAGTTTGGTTCAGTTCTGTATTCAAACTAGCATTGGACGAGACAAAGTAATTGAGTCACACATATCTATAATTTTAAAGTTGACCTTAATATATAGAAAATGTTTTAAAAGATATTCAAGAATGGGTTCCACATCAAACCAAATTTTAGCCAAATCAATTTTGATACTTACCATATATGTATGAAATCATTCCATTAGGGGTTTCAATCAAATCCAATTTTACCCAAATCTGCAAACCAATTTTTTATTTCGGATTTATAATTTAGAAACATGTTCTATTTATATGTGTTTAAATAGTATATAAATTAATATAAAAAATTGTTTTTTCTTATCTGCTTTTTATTTATTGAGATTTTTTTCTTTGTCTGTGTTTTATTGTCAGTCTCCCATATTTGCTCAAAGAGACAGGTTTTTTCTCCATCGCAATCAACTCTTTGAATAAATCTGAAATTTAAAGATAAGATACTATAGGATACGATATTCTTAATGTTAAAAATATATGATAGGTTCTACTTATTAATGTATAAATTTGCCATATAGGTTCTATTTATTAACGTATAAATTTGCCTCGCGATGTAAAAGACATTCAATGCAACCACGCTAGTTTTATTATGAGGCGAAAGCGAAAAATAATTTTATAATGAAACGATTCAAAGCCTATATATTAAATAATTGAGTCTACCTATTTGATATTATTATTATGACTATAATATTTATGACTCAAGTTTTATAACATAATGACGACCATTGATTTGATTTCTTACCTCTGATCATATATACTTTGTTCATAGTGAGACGACACAACCACCCGTCGTATGAAAGTTACGATAATCACATGTGTATGAAGGTGACGACAATTATACATGCACCAAAGAAACGATTAAATCATGAAAAAATACATAAATTTTGTGAAAAATAATAATTTTATCAAGAAATAAAAATATGAAAACCGGTGAAGAGTGGTGATTTTCAAGCCAAGAATGACTTAAATCACCCCCTCCTTACTTAAATAGAAGAGACTAGGGTTTACTTATGCAACCACGCTAGTTAAGTAATATTAATGGTAGCATTATGCTTGATTGTGATTTTAAGAAGTATTTTTAATTTTAATAGTATGTGAAAAATAAAAATTTTTAAATGTTAAAAAAATTAGAGTGAGGATTGCAAATGCATTTTAAAACATATAAAGTATTATTATGAACTTGGTTACTTGCTCCTTTTATTTTTTGATCCACTTCACTCCTAATCATGTAATGTGCCATATTTATTAACATGAGATATTATATTAATAGGTACCTTTTTATATTGGATTTTTCTTTTTAATCAATGGAAATAAGTAATCATTTGGTAACTTTTTCAAGAATAATTCTCACATTATAATGCTTAAAAATAGTGTTCTAAAACAATTATTTATATTTTTTGAAACAAAAATTTATTACAAAACTTAAATTAATGAAAATATTATATTAAAAACTATGTTTATTTGTTCAAATAACAATTTCTTATTTTTAGAATAAAATTATATATATATATATATATATATATATATATATATATATATATATATATATATATATATATATATATATATATATAATAAAATTATTATCTAGTATTTATTGTACCCTCAACTTATATGGCATCTGATTTTCTATATTTGTATAATTTATTTTAGCAAATAAATTGATAAATATATCTCATTTTCCATAATCGATATTCCCATGTATAGAATATATATGCCCCCATTTTTCAAACTTTTTAATAAATAGAATAAATTTAAAAAAGGAAGCTACAAATTTTAAATTATCAACCTTTTTTAGGTAGAATTTAGTATCTACCTTGTTTTCTTTATATATATTATATAAAGAAGGTAGAATCTATATATTAGGTAGTTTAATTTCTTTATACTTAGAGAAGGTAGAGTCTATATTGGGCTTTTGCCACCACACCAATTCCTTTCATCAAAAGTCATGGGGAAGAAAGGGTGCAGAGTTTCCCCAGTCATGGTAGTCTTCTTTCTTGTTGCTCTCCTTTTTATGTCTGGGTTCTCTAGCACTGTTGCTTTTCAACAGATGCCGGCAGAAAAGAGCATGTTAAAGACTTATATTGTGCATGTAAATGAGCCGGAGGATAAAGTTTCTGCGGAGCCGTCGAAGGATCTAGAGAGCTGGTACCGGTCATTTTTGCCGGCCAGCACTGAATCCATGGATCGAGAGCAGCGTTTGGTTTATTCATACCGGCATGTTCTTAGGGGGTTTGCAGCGAGATTGACGGAGGAGGAAGTTAAAGCAATGGAAAAGAAGGATGGGTTTGTTTCGACCACGCCGGAGAAAATTTACCAATTACATACAATCACATTCTGCTGGGATTGCACAACAGGTCAGGGTTCTGAAGGGCTTCTGACCGCGGCGAGGAGTCATCGATCGGAGTTGATTACCGGCGTATCCAGAACACCCTTCTGCTTCGAACGACGATGGAATGCCGGCCCTGCCGGCTAAAATGGAAGGGAACTCGTAAATTCAACGGGACGCTCTGCAACAAGAAGCTTCATTTCGGCGCCAGGAGCTTTGAGAGTCAGAGCCTGAACGAGGCGCCGGTTGATGACGAGGGTCATGGCACCCACACAGCAAGCACCGCCGCCGGGAATTATGTGAAGCAAGCCGATCTGTACGGGATTGTCAAAGGCACGGCTGCCGGCATTGCACCTCGTGCTCATCTGGCAGTGTATAAAATATGTGGCCAAGCTGGCTGCGCCGGAGGTGATATTTTGGCGGCGTTTGACGCCGCCATTGAAGACGGCGTTGATGTGATTTCTCTGTCTGTGGGTGGAGCATCGTCTCCTTTCTACAATGACCCAATTGCCTTGGGTGCCTTTGCTGCATTTAAGAAAGGAATTTTTGTTAGCTGTTCTGCCGGGAATAGCGGCCCGGCCGCTTCCTCAGTTGCGAATGAGGCGCCATGGATTCTCACCGTAGCCGCAAGCACCCATTACAGAAAAATAGTCGCTACAGCGATTCTCGGAAACAAGAAAGAATTTGTGGGGGAATCACTTTACCAGCCAAGAAATTTTTCTTCCAAACTACTGCCTCTTGTGTATGCTGGGGCGAACGGTGACCCATTTTGTGGGCCGGGATCTTTGGAAAACTTCAATGTCAAAGGAAAGGTTGTTCTTTGTGACAGAGGCGGCGGAGTAGACAGAACAGCAAAAGGCGCGGAAGTAAAGCGTGCCGGCGGCGCCGCCATGATCCATGTCAATAGCATTAATGACGGCTACAGCACACTAGCCGACCCTCATGTTCTCCCCGCAACACATCTCAGTTACGCAGATGGCTTAAAGATCAAATCGTATATAAAATCAACATCAAAACCTACAGCAACAATCCTATTCAAAGGTGCAAGAATCGGCGACAAATTAGCTCCTGAAATCACTTCCTTTTCCTCAAGAGGACCCAGCTTGGCAACGCCCGGAATCTTGAAACCCGACATTACCGGACCCGGTGTGAGCATTGTAGCAGCCTGGCCGGCCCCTCTCTTGAACGTAACTCGCTCGACAAAGACATTCAATATGATTTCCGGCACGTCAATGTCGTGCCCCCATCTTTCCGGCGTCGCCGCTTGCTCAAGCTCTATCCTAAGTGGTCGCCCGCCGCCATTAAGTCTGCAATCATGACCACTGCCTGCATCGCAGCAATTTGAAAAAATCAACCCATTCTAGATGAGAAGCATCATCCCGCCGACTTTTTTGCTGTCGGCGCTGGTCATGTCAACCCATCAAAAGCCAGTGATCCGGGACTCGTTTACGACATCGAACCTAATGATTATATACCCTACTTGTGCGGTTTGGGTTACAGTGATGCTCAGGTGGGAGAGATTATATCTCGTAAGGTGAATTGCTCAAAGGAATCAAGTATACCTGAAGCAGAGCTAAATTATCCTTCATTCTCAGTCGCTTTGGGTTCCAAGAAGTTGAAATTCAAGAGGATCGTTACGAATGTAGGCAAGGCTGACTCCTATTACACCGTATTGATCTATCCACCGAAAGGAGCTGAAGTAGCAATGCTTCAGTAAGGACCATTTTTACCAAAATTGTACGAGAAGAAATCGTACACAGTATCCTTCACTAAGGCAGCCTCCAAATATTCTAAGAAGGGATATGCTCAGGGATTTCTCAAATGGGTGTCATCCACAGCCACATATTCTGTCCGAAGTCCAATATCGGTTACCTTTGAATGAAGAATCGGTCATGTCAATAATTAAGGTTATGTTTGTGTTGATTATAAATCTATTTTTAAGATTACTTTTAATAATAGTTGAATAGGTTATGTTTGCCTTGATTATAAACCTATTATTCAGATTTTTTTTTACCATTTATTCTTATTGCATTATATTATACTATTCATCTCCTCACATATTTATCCCAACCTCGTTCTTATGTCTGCAAGAACTCTTCACTATTTGAAATAGGATTTATTATTACTTGAAGAATAGTTGAATGGTGAAATTGTTTGAAGTGGATTTCACGTTTTTAACAGCTTCAATTCATTGATTTGATTCAGATAAAAACATTTATATTAAACTTAGTCGGATTGATATGGTATTCCACTAAAAGATGTTAAGAATGAGAATCATCAAATTAAATTTACCCAAATCAATTTGGATACATACTGTATATCTACGGGAAATCATTCATATTTCGAATAGAAAGATGTTCTTGTATGGGTTTCAATCAAATCAAATTTAAATCAAAATAAATTCTTGGATACATACTATATTATTCACATGAAATCTTTCCATTTTTGAATAGATTATGCATATATGTTATTGTATGGGTTTCAATCAAATCCAGTTTTACCCAAATCTGTCGGAACCAATCGCTTTTACGTTTTAATCCAAAATTAGTGTTTTGTGTAAGAATTTGCTTGAAACCAGAACATAAAATACTGAATTTTATATATAGAAGAGCATATATATATATATATATATATATATACGATGCTCTTTTCAACCTGAACTCCAGTCGAGCGCCAGAGGCCGTCATTTCTGACTAATTCCCCGGCGAGCCGGGATGTAGGCTTTGGACTCCTGCCGGGAATACGATCGGGCTGGGTAATACCGATCCGTAAACTCGATCAGCACCTCCGCAAAAAACAAAGAAGAAGGGGGGTCGGCGAGGGTTTTCGCCGCGGCCGTCCGACGCCTGCCTTCGCTTCTTTCCGAGGGAAAAGAGAGACTGCTTAGACGGCTTAGTATTGGCGTATGTTTTTGGCAAAGGCAGGCACCTTTACCAATCGTGATCTTGTATTTATAGTAGATGTTCTCCCAATTTGATGGTACTAGGATTCATTCCCATCGATGGGATATTTTTATTATAGTCCTGTATCGGATTTGAGATAAAGATATGGGAAGAAAAATTTTATCGATAATCTTCCTTCCTTATTGGGGGATCCTGATGTCGATCTAATATTGTCTTTCTTCCTTATCGCAGGAGATTTGGTCGGACTCAAGGAATAATACATAATATTAGGACTATTCTATTTCTCTTTTCTCGTGACCAGGAAACCCATAAGTGGCTTTCGCCAAAGTTCGATTTAATCTCTTCTCCTGCCGACCCCAAAAGGCCTAAATGCTTCGCTTGGGAAAGTGCCCGTAGCGCTCCACTGGGCAAACCTCTCCTTCGATTCAACTAGTGGGCCTTCGCGCTACCGGGCTTCCGCCTTCGGGGCCTGGCGCGTGGCTCGCGAGCCTTATTTTTCAAACCCTATCGTTGCCCTCACTCTTGTACGGTGTACATGGCAAGGGTCGTAACGCCGCATCGGGTGCAATTTCCATCGCAACCGCCATATCGGATTAGTTAGCTTGGCTGCCGCCATTTGTCTTGCGGATAATGATGACTCTTCTGGCTTTCTCGCTTATTTTTCCTCATTCCTTTCATTCTTCCTTTGTTTCTTTTTACAGACATCCTCCTCGTCTTGTAGGTGCCATTGTTCCTGTGGACCTTTATTTGCCTTTAGCGAAAGTTCGATTTCCTTCTCTCTTAGTCTTCCGTCTCGAGCCTTTTAAAAGCAGTCTTTTATCTCAGTGTTGTCTTTCTCGGGTCCACTGCGTCTCGTTTCTTTTGATTTCTTTTCAAGATACAAGAGTTGTTGGGGTTGCCGAATTTTGTTTTCACTATCCTTTTCAATTTCGTCATGGGTCCAGGTCGCTCCTTCACGTATCGATGGTGATTCTTCAAGGCTGATGGTTCTAGACGAACTCCGCAGGTCTTCAACCTGCTTGGTCGGTTGTTCGAGGTGCTCAGGTGTGCCTCCTTCCTCGACAAGGGCAAGTGTGGGAAAGTGGAATCCCCGATTAAATAATTCCGGGGGTCCCAATATCTCGAGATCTCGCCGCCCAAAGATGCTTTCTTAACCGGTGTGGGACCTCAAGGCCTGACCTTCATATGGGTACATCTGCGACGTTATCGCCTTCGGCTGCCTCGGTGTGGTCCTCGACGCTTAATCTCTACGTGGTCTCTGCGTCTGTGGGATAGTGTTTCTTCGAAGTGGCCGATACCTGCCCGCTTCTCTCGCACTCCCTTCATAAAAGGGCGGCAAAGATTCAATGTGTGCCCCGCTTCAATTTGGAGCCCAAGGTCGTATTTTGATTAGTCTAATGTTTTCTTCAAAGGACAAGGGCTCTGCAGTCCCCAAAGATAGCCCTCGCTTCTTCACCTTTAGCCCGAAGGAGACATCCTAGGCTTCTTTATTTTTCAGCTCCAGCGCTGCTCCTCCGTGATCTCCGATCTTCCTTCCTCCCGGCCGCCGTGAAGGGACGCCATTTTTTTCGCCGCGGCTGTCAGAATCGGAGATGACCCTCTCGACAAGGATGACACTCATGCTCCGGTACTGACCACCTCTAGAATCTTCTCGTGGAGTGTTTATTCTGTTTTTGGTCATAACTTATGTCTGTTTATTGGGCATTCCTGACTCTGCACTGTCTACATGCTTTTCGTGTGCTCTCGCATTGGATCTCACATAGCTGCCATGCTGGCTGCCGTCCTCCCCAGCTCCATGCTGAACCATCGTCTGATGTTCTTCGCGCCCTTCAGTTCGAGGTCCACTCGCTCGCCGTCCGAGATCTTCACTATTCTACCATGAAAGTTCCTCCTGGGCCCTCTCACGCCAAACCCACTGGGGTGGGGAACTCCGTTAGCCCGCTGGAGATGGTGTCTCGAAGCCCTGAGCTGGAAGCTAAAATCTCTTTACCGTTTGAGAAAGACCGCCTAGCCACAAGTTCCAAAGTCAGGGCATCTTCATCCTCCGTCCACTCTGTGTTCGGGGAACCGTGAGCGGGAGCATGGCCCTCGGTTCGACTCCTATAGCTTGAGTTCAGCCCCATTCTCGGGTCCGTCGCAGGGGCGGAAGGTCCTCGTGGGGCAATCGAGCAACCATCGATGTCGCGCCTATCACCGCTTCAACCCGCCGCAAGAAGGGCGTTAGGACGCTTTCTCAAAGGGTGGAAAAGGCGAAGTAATCAGAGCCAACCACAACCGGTGGTGACGAGACTCTTTACTTCACAACGCCGAACTTAAGGCAGAGCGGCTTCACCATTCTCGGGCGACTTTACCCAAGCCGATTGCGCCGCCTCGCTGATGAGGCTCGCCCCATTCTTCGTGGGCTCTTCTCCGTGCTTCCCGCACCTTGTCTTATTTATTCCATTTTAGTTGGGTTTCGATCCCCACGATGTTGATTCTATGTTGCGTGCGTGTGGCTATCATCTGAAGGGTTCGCCAGAAGGCCAAACTAAACGTGAGCCATGTCAAAGCGGCCCGAGCATATAAGGCGCAGGGTGGCTTCCTCATCGTGAGCGGGCCGAGTCATGGTGTCGTGCAACGTATGACCGAGGAAGCAAGCAAAGCTCAAATCCATTTGAAACATACCACGCCGCCGGCCCGTGCTCGTGCCGAGGGTAGGGAAGACGAGGTCTCTAACAAATTTTGAGGGCAGCTGAAGAGCTCAAGAGGCCTGATGACTTGAGGGCTGTGGCAAAACGACTTGATCTGAGGCAGGGACGGCCGTAGTTCGCCCGCATGAACTTCGATGGTTAGGAATGAGCTTAACATCCCGAGGCGAGCCGCGGAGTTCGTGAAGAATCGCGCGACAAAGAAGATTCGCGCGGATAAGACGACGCCGTTGAAGAGGCTCGCCGCTGAGGTTAACGAGGCAATACCAGCCGACGCCCGATCGGCGAGTCACCGCGGCCGCTGCGGGGATCTTCATCGGGCAAATTACTTTTGTGGCTCACGACAAAGTTATTGGAAGACCGAGGGCCGAGGCGCCTAATCAATGGATATCTCGTGGCTCGCTTTCGTATAAGAAGGCCGGGCCACTGTCTATCCCTACAGATTTCAACATCGACCTTCCTAGCATTTGCAGGAGGAGGAAGGGTCCTTCTTCAAGCCGAGCCATCTTAGAGAACCCGACACTCCCGCCGAGGTCCACTCCCTCTTCACCGCCCGCTTCCTTCTTTTTCCTCGATTCTCCTCGCTCGTCTTGCTCCGCCCGACGTCGACTTTTACACTTTTCTCTTTCTTTTTTTTTTTTTTTTTTTTTGTTGGGCCTGGGACCCAAGACATATGTGTAACCTTTTCTTCAATGAACATTCACATTTCATCTTACTTTTCGCTCGTTTATGCCTTCGCGCCTGCTTCCGCTTGGATTTGACTTTACTTTGTCCGCATGGTCCGGATTAAGCGCCCGAGTCAGGATGTCGAGCCTCTTAAATCGTCCGGCCGGAGGGCTCTGCCAAGCCTTACGGGTTGAATAGCCCGAAATGAATCAATCTCTTAGGTTGCATGGCAGGCCGAGTGGATGAACTGCCGGTGAGTCGCCGCTCCGCGCTTACCGAAGGTTCGAGCCGAACCGCCCTTAGGCCGCTCGCCTATGTAGAATGGCCGAGCTCACAACGCAGCTGGCTGGGCCCCCGCCGCATGACTTTCTTGAGTCGAATCGACTTCTTAGGCCGGGCAAGGGTTCGCGGCCGGTGCGGATGAACTCGCCGGCGGAGCCGCCAGTTCGGCCGATGACTTGCTTGAGTCGAATCGGCTGAAAGGCTCGTCTATGTGAATAGTTGGGCATAGCTCGTCTATGTGAACTGCCGAGGAACTCGCCTATGTGAATTAAGCCGAAGAGTTCGCCTTATGTGAACTCGCCAACGCGGAATCGCTGGGCGTGAGCTCATCTATGCGAATTGGCCGAAGAGCTCGCTCTATGTGAACTCGCCGGGCCGTGGAACCGCCGCGTAGCTCGCTCGTGAATCACCGGAAGAGCTCGCTTTACGCAAATTCGCTTCGAAGAGCTCTGGCGCGTAATTGTCGGGAAGAGCTCGCCTTATGTGAACTCGCCAACGTGAGCCGCCGAAGCCCTCGCCGCGGGCCGGCGGCGATGTAGCCTCGAGCCGACCCGACTCCTCGTAGCGCACCGTGCGCAGTGTATCAACTCGCCAAAGTGAGCCGGCTCGGCGCCGCGTCATATGGCGCGTAGCCTCGAGCCGGTCCCGACTCCCCTCGTAGCGTGACTCGCCCAGTAGATGAACTCGCTAAAGTGAGCTCGGGCTTCCGGCGCCAGGGTCGAGCATGATGTAGTTTGCCGATTCGACTCAGTAGCGTGACTCAGGCAGAGTAGACAACTCGGCTAAAGTGAGTCATTGCCTCGGCGCTGCGGGCCGAGCATGGTGTAGCCCGAAATGGGTCGACTCGTAGCGTGACTTGGTACGCAGTAGACGAATCAAAGTGAGCCGCCGCTCCCCGCGCCGTGGGCCGAGTGGCGATGAAGTTCGAAATGGCTCCACTCTCGTGGGGGCCAGGATTCGCTCAGTGCATCTAACCCGTCAGAGCGAGCCGTCGGCCCTCTCAGGCGGCGGCGATGTAGCCCGAAATGATCCCACTCCTAGGTAGCGTGACTCGTCTGTAGTGGGGATTTAACTCGCCGTAGTGAGCCGGGCTGGCTCCGCGCCGTGGGCCGAGTGGCGATGTAGCCTCGAGCCGATTCGACTCTCACGTAGCTCGACTGCCCAGCAGTAGACGAACTTGTCGAGTGAGCCGCTCGGGCTCCGGCGCCGTGGGTCGAGCGGCGATGTAGCCCGAGCCGACCCGACCGTGTAGCGTGACTCCGTCCGCAGTAGACGAACTCGCCGAGTGGGAGCCGGGCTCCGGCGCCGTGGCCGCTCGACCGATTTTCTCGAAAGGTGCGAGCCGCCTTTAATACGACGGCGGGAGAATCTGGAACGTCACGACTTTGCAAGCCATGGCTTTCTTTATAAATGGCGGCTTCATTGTTGTGGAGTTTATACTCGAATATTCCCGCTTCTTCCTGCGCGTAAATGAAATCCGGGCGAGATGAAGCCGCCGTCCGGTCGCCTGTACCGGGATCCTCCGAAGATTCCGGGTTCGCCTGGGACTTCGTCGTGGGAGCTGTGTTTTCCCTAGTCTCCTTTATGGAAGTCATGTTATTCCCTCAGCTCATGCTGTGAATGTCCGCCGGGGAGGGCGCTGCCTTTCTTACGTCGCTCCATTTTCGCTCTTCTTCTTTCTCCTTTTCCTTTCTCCTTCTCCTTCTTCTTTTTCATCTTTCTTTCCACATCTCATTCTCCCCTTTTTTGCTTCTTCTTCATAAACTCCTTCCATCCCTTTTTCTTCTTCTCCTCTTCTTCCACACATCCGTTTTCTCCCTCTTCGCATAAACTCTTCCATCCCTTTCTTCTTCCTCTTTTCCACCTTTCTTCTCGACCTTTTATTTCCATCTCGTTTTCTTTTCCTTTTCTTCCTCGTTTTTTTTTTTTTTTTTTTGAGGGAACCGTTTGTACCGAGTGCTCAAGATGTAATCGAAGACACCACCGACAAATCGAATGTAATCCGATTGGAATAAAGAGAGATTTTTCTTTACGTCTCAGCCGTCCCATAAGACGCTCGCTTTTGTTTTAAAAAGGGATAAGGGGGTTTTTGAGGTCTTTCGATAACTTGGATCCGATATAGGCGAGATGCTCCGGGTCGTCGTCCAATAATATGGGTTCCAGTTCTTCTGATGGCTCGGGTCGGGTGATCACCTCGTCACGCATGTCGAGCTCATCCGTGCATATGTTGTCAACCGCTTGTTTCATGGACGCCGAGTAGCATTCTCAGCCACCGCTGGTCTCTCGAACTATTCCCACTCCGCTTACGAGGGAACTTGATCATCAAGCGTACAGCGCGGAGGGGATGGCTTTATTACATAAGGGAGTGGTCCGCCAGCGAACATGTTGTGCGTAAGGGCGCTTCACGACGAGAATCTGTTGCTGGGCTGTCACCGACATGGAGGATCTCCCGTGAGTACCGCTGTATTGAGCCTAGAGGTAATACCTTTTCCCTAGAGAATCCCCCAGAGGCGTGACTGCCCAGCCTCCTCTCGATGCCCATTTTTATCAAGGTCGACGCGAAGATGATGTCCGGCCGAACTCCCGTTGTCAATTAGACCCGATGAACGGTTTTGTTACTACCACCGTGCGGTAATCCGCCACTGGGATCGCCATGATGGTGTTGGACACCCTCCGTATCCGAAGCCGAGAATGTGATTGACTTGTCGAGTCGTGTGTTTAGACACCGCCAGATTTCCGCTACCTCCGCCGCCCGATGCTGTAGGTGGGCCCCGTGCCGAGGTACTCCTCCTCCCCGCAAATCCTCCCGAGATGACCTGATTTCACCAACGGCAGCTGGTGCCGAGTCACATCCGCCGAGGTTGCCGAGATCCAGGCCCTGCTCGAAGCCGACTTCAGCCTGGATCGGGATATGAAGCTACGAGGTATCCGTGGTCGTATTAAGTACTCATTTCTCGAGTTGTATGCGCCGTCTCGTATGTGTCCGTAGTCCCTATGGAACTCGCAATATTTGGAGTTGTCTCTTGTTGCGGGGTCTGACTTCATTTGAGTTGGCCATCTCGCAGAACTGCTCGCTTCGCATTTCACAAGCAGTGACCTGATACCGAGGTCGCCGGGGTGAAGCGTCAGCTTAATAACGTTGTCGCCTCGCATAGCTGTGGACCTAGACGATCTCTAAGGTTTTTACGCTTTTGGAGATCGTTCCTCATTTTCTTGAGTATCCCCTGGGTCGCTTGCTCTTTCTTTTTTTTTTTTTTTTTGGGCTTCGTCCCTCGCTGCTCGTCTAACCCGCTTTCAGGAATGGAAGAACTCTCTTCTTGGATATGAGGGCCTCTTCACCGCACGTATTTCTCTCGCTGCAGCACTCCGCCATGCCTTGTTTGGGGGATTTTTAAGATGGAAACATTAAATCTTCGACCGAATCCCTAAGCCACCAATCCAATGATCGCGAATTTCTCGTCAAGTATATCTTACCTGGGGAGATTCCCAGACAATCATTGACATAGCACCAAGCTTTCATGGAAATTTCCTCGCTTGATAGTCGCAGATGATAATCCTGGTTTCAGAAGTCCCGCCCCAATGAAGTGCGGAGAGACGAATGCAATGGATAACTCTCGAACGCAGGAGACGACGACCGGTGGGAAGTCTATTGAACCACGCCGTGGCTGGGGCCTTTGCGTGATAGCTAAAGCTTTGCATCGCGACCGACTCGATACCCACGCAGCCCATTTGGTTTTTGTAAGTGTTGAGACGATCGACGGATCCCCGTGCCATCGAACGCGTCCACCGTGGCATTCGAACTCGGGTCGAAGCGGGGAAGGGCAATTCTACCGTGCGGGGCTAATTCTAGCTTGTTTGCACTGGGGCATCCATAGTGTCGAGCGCCCTCTTACTACCTCCCTACACAAATGGAGCTGTCAGGAGGCCCCCGAACTCCCCTGCTCCATGATTGTTCTCCCGCTCTGCCGAGGGTGGCGCAGCCGTTCCCGACGTGTTTCCGCGTTGCTACTGGGCCCCTCCGTGGCAGGGCGCTGGGTCCGCGCCCCGGCCCGGTGGACTCGCCTCACTGTACTCTTCGGGGGAGCACCTATATTATGCTGTCCTTCATGGGGAATGTCATGACCTTCCTGAGTTTGTCGCGCCTCCCGAGGTCATCGGATTCGCCCGTGAGTCGCTCTGAACTCTTCGTCGGGACGTTGATCGTGAGGCGGAGTGCTTCCACTTCATCCAACAGCGTTCACTGCGCTTCGGTAACACGCCGAGAGGTCGACAGTTCGCGCTGTTCTATGGGATCTTGCATCCTTGAGGATTACCGCGTTCTCGCCGTTCCATGTTGATACCATCGCACCAAGAAATCGCTATATTTATAAAGCGAACCGCTCTTCCCACGCATCCGCCACAATCGATGATGCTCTTTTCAACCTAACTAGCCGACCGCAGGGTCGCTGGGTCGACCCGATTCCCGGCGAGCCGGGGATGCAGGCTTTGATCGCTCCGCTGAAATATGATCGCTGCAATACCGATCCGCAAACTCGATCGTAGCACCTCCTCGCAAAACAAAGAAGAAGGCCTGGGCGAGGGTCGCCCGGTCGCCTCCGATGCCTGCAACCGCCTTCTTCGGGAGAAAAGAGAGACTGCCAGGATCATTAGTATTGGCGTATGTTTCGCTGGCATCTTCACCGATGGGGTGACCTTGTATTTATAGTAGATGTTCTCCAATCGGGATGGCATTGCGATTCATTCCCATCGGACAGATATTTCTTGTTATAAATCAGATTCCGATTTGGTATAGGATATAGAAAGAGTAGTTTATTTGGGATAATCTTCCTTCCTTATTGTGGGATCCGATTGATGCCGATCTAATATTCTCTCCTCCCACATGAGATCAACCAGACCCACACACAGGTTTGTTACACCATTCTATTTTCGCACCGTGGGAGATCTCCCATAAATACTGTACTAAGCTGACGACCTCTCTTCCTGGCTACCCCAAAAGGCCTAATGTTTCGGGCTTAGAAAGGCCCGAAAATTCCTCATCGGGCAAACCTCTCCTTTCGATTCAACCAGGCTCGCGCTTCACGGCCGGCCTCTTTCAGCTCCTGCATACGGTTTCATTTGGTACCCTTATTTTTCAAACCCTATCAATATATATATATATATATATAATATATATATATATATATATATAGTAGTATATATATATATATATATATATATATATATATAGTATATATATGGTATATATATATATATGCATATTATTTTATTTGTTAGCATTACTTAGCTATATGGAAGCAAATAATATACGAAAAATAAAATAACGTTGTAGGTAATAGATTTACTGGCAACGAAGCCTGTTTCACTGAAGGACCCCAATCATCATACTCATACATACAAGCATTTTTAGCAAATAATAATTATCATAATAATAATTACATTTTCTAAATATCGCATTTGACTTGATAGTCTACTTTTCTTATTTCCTATTTATAATTTATAAACATCTTTCATTTTTTTCTATTTATTCAGGTTTTATTTTCGTTTTTCCTTCCCTTATTCAATGAGATTATTTTATTTTCTATTTTTATATTATTCACACATTATCATATTTGGCATGATAGGAGAGCAGATTTAGAAGAATGAAATTCTTTTGAGGTGAATCATACCCTTAAGATAGATATGAGAGAAGATCTATATGATGCAGGTGAGCCAGGCGAGGCTGATCTACATTTATATATAATACAGAATATACCTGGGTATATCAACGATCTGATTGTTCCCTTCTAAACTACAAACCCAAATTTATTAAGAGTATTTATTGATTCAAACTAACACATAAAACATATAATCAAAATCACTAAAAATTATAAAGGATAAAACAACATTCAAGTTAATAACATAATTAATCGTCTAAAAGCCTTAACATTTGATAGTTTAGCTTACATATTTGATATTTCTATTATAATTAGAATACCTATGATTATACTGCAGTCACACCGACGACACATGATTAGTCATTACTAATCTGATATACTCTTACTCATAGAATTCTTCATACAAAGAACGTTTACTCAATGAATAATTTTAATAAATAAATGTCATACCAAATATTAACGATAACTAATATCAATCGCATCAAGATGACGATTAAAACACGAAAAAACAAATAATAAAAACCTAAATCTTATGGAGTAACCACTTTATTGAGAAAGAAATTGATGAAAAAATGTATAGATCGATGATTTTAGGTCAAAAATGACCAAAATAAATCACTCCTCAAGCCAAGGAAAGCCGCCTAATATTTTGAAATGTTATCATTTTTATGTTAGGATTATATTAAATAATTTATATTTTTAAGGTTTAAACATTATTTAGCATTCTTATTTTTAAAATAGTATGTTAAAGGCATAATATTAATATTAAACTCAAATCCTATAGTGTTCAGATTTTAAGAGAAAGAGTTATTTAACATAGTATTGGCGTGAAGTCATAGTTCTAACCACCTCTCGACGTGTGGGAGTGGTGTTAAAGATATAATATTTTTATAAGTTAAACTCAAATCAAATAAGTCTGATTTTATTTCTTGTAACTTTAATTTATTATGGAACTTAAAAGATCGCCGAAAATTCAATGGAAACGTATGGGATTTCTGTCTTTTTGCTTCTGGGAGCAGATAGAAGAGATTTAGATGCAGGCAGGCATGGTTCACGTACTTACTTAATCCATAGCACTCTAATTTACATTGGCCTGACCTGTTGAAGATTGTCGTCTTTTCTTTGACACGCATTCAGCGCGCTAATTATCTTCCCCTCTAAGCTCCAAAGAATAAAATAATAAACAGAAGGGTTATCATCATTTTCTTTTGCTGCTTAAACTATGACGGAAGAAGTGGTTGCATACAACGCTGCAACGCATATATATATAAATTAATTAGTTATAATAAATAGAAGGGTTATCATCATTTTCTTTTGCTGCTTAAACTATGACGGAATAAGTGGGCATAACCAGAAAACCTGCCTGCCATGCATCTGGTTACTCCAACAACACCCTCTTGGTGCTATATATATATATATATAGGCCTGGTTTAGTAACACAAAGTAGGATTCTCTACTTCTTTCTTCATCATGGGGTGCGGCAGGGGTGAAATAAAATGAAATCGTGGGGGTTGTCTTCCCTTTCTCAGTCTTATTTACATGTCTAGTTTCTCTTCAGCTACTGTTGATCAGAAACAATCAGGAGGAAAGTGAGTTGCAGACATACATTGTCCATGTTAAGAGGCCACACCCGGGACTGGGAGTCTACACCAAATCCAATGGCCTGGAGAGCTGGTACGAGTCATTTTTGCCTGTTACCATTGCAAGCTCGAACATGAAGCAGCGGATTATTTACTCCTATAGAAATGTGTTCAATGGGTTTGCAGCAAAATTAACAGCCCAAGAAGTTAAAGCCATGGAAGAGAAGGAGGGGTTAGTTTCAGCTAGACCGCAAAAAATACTGTCCTTGCATACAACTCATAGCCCTATTTTCTTGGGGTTGCAACGAAGACAGGGTTTCTGGAAGGAATCAAACTACGGTAAGGGCGTGATTATTGGAGTTCTGGACTCAGGACTATTCCCTGACCATCCTTCATTTAGTGATAAAGGAATGCCACCTCCACCCCGGAAATGGAAAGGGAAGTGTGACTTCAAGTTCTGCAATAACAAAATCATTGGAGCAAGAACTTTTGACAGCCCGACTGTCTCCGTAACGGCAGCAGGAGCTGTCCCACCTAGTGATGATGATGGCCATGGCACGCACACGGCAAGCACAGCCGCCGGAAATTTTGCGAATGTCACATCCTCTTCGGAATGCCAACGGCACGGCTGTTGGTGCTGGCACCGCTTGCTCACTTGGCAATTTATAAAGTATGTATAGATCTTGCAGTGAAGCTTATTATACTGCAGGGTTTGATACAGAGCTATGACGATGGTGTTGATGTGCTTTCCATTTCCTTAGGTATAGGCTCTAATCCCTTTTTCGAAGATCCAGTTGCAGTAGGCGGTTTTTCGGCAATTCGAAAGGGGATCTTTGTAAGCTGCGCCGCAGGTAATTCAGGCCCACATATTGGAATTTTATCAAACGAGGCACCCTGGTTACTTACTGTAGGAGCAAGCACCATAGACAGAAAGATAGTTGCATCAGCGAAGCTTGGAAATGGGGAAGAATATAATGGCGAATCGCTTTTTCAGCCGAGTGACTTCTCTTCAAAATTACTTCCTCTCGTTTATCCAGGTGCAAATGATGATCCCTCGTTGGCGTTCTGCTACCCCGACTCATTGAAAGATGAAGATGTTGCAGGAAAGGTGGTGTTGTGTGATATAGGTGGCGGCATACTACCAAAGGACAAAGGCCAAGAAGTGAAGGAGGCCGGCGGCGCCGCCATGATTCTTGCCAATGGCGAACTCGGTGGATTCAGCACCTCAGCCGTCGATCATCATGTTCTTCCTACAACACATGTGAGTTATCAAGCGGGGGTGCAGATTAAATCTTACATAAAATCAAAATCATCACCTACCGCGACAATCACTTTCAAAGGAACCATCATCGGAGACCCAACCGCTCCGGAAGTTGCTTCATTTTCTTCGAGAGGGCCAAGCTCGGAAAGCCCTGGTATCTTGAAACCAGACATTATAGGCCCTGGTGTGAACATTCTAGCAGCATGGCCCTCCCAGCTGGAGACCGATGCTTCCTCTAAACCGACATTTAAGATAGCGTCAGGCACATCAATGGCGTGCCCCCATCTCAGCGGCGTAGCCGCTTTGATTAAAAGCGCCCATCCTGACTGGTCTCCCGCCGCCATCAAGTCTGCAATCATGACTTCTGCCGATCTTTATAACCTTGAAAAAAGCGGGCGCATAGTCGACGAAAGATTCCAACCCGCCGACTTGTTCGCCACCGGCGCGGGCCATGTGAATCCAACGGCAGCGAATGACCCAGGGCTTATTTATGATCTGGAGCCAGATGATTATATACCCTACATGTGTGGCTTAATATAACGATGGTAATGATAGGGACATTGTGAATAAGACGGTGAAGTGCTCGGAAGAATCAGCCATAGCTGAGGCACAATTGAATTATCCTTCATTTTCGATTAAATTGGGGGGTAGGTCTGTGACGTACTCAAGGACGGTCAGAAACGTGGGTGCGGCGCGTTCATCTTACAGTCTTCAGATAATGGCACCATCTGGAGTTGAAGTGAGTGTGAAGCCTGATAAACTCGAATTCACAAAGGTGAACCAGAAGATGACATATAAGGTGAGGTTCAGCCGGAGGAGAAGCGGTGGGGGTGGGGGTGAGAGCGGCCAGCGATACGCCCAAGGATTTCTGAAATGGCTTTCTGATAGACATTCTGTCAGAAGCCCAATATCTGTTGACTTTGAATAAGGAGCAGCTGGGGATGGAGGATGCTGCAACCCAATAAGAGAATTGAATTCTTGCATCCAACAAATACTCCCACAATATTAATCTAGATTTTCGATTAATTTAGTGTGAGAAACCAAACTATTTTGCATTGTCCAATTCGAAGTCGTTTACAATCTCAAAAATAAGTGGGCTAGGCTGGCCTTGCTTCTCATTGCTGCCAACTGAACCTCATTTCTCCATTTGAATCCCTCCAAGATCATTAAATCGTTCGTTTGAGCGGGCGGGGACGGCCATAGAATTATGTTTTATATTATCCTCCCCTCAAAAGTGAAATAAAATTAAAATAAAATATAAAAATAGATTATATCCCAGCAATGTAGTGAGAATTAAATACAAATGATTGATTGTAACTGGACAAAAATGTAGCACGACAAGTGAGACCAAGTCCTGTAAACAAACACTGTGATGCAATCCTCAGTTGCCGTCCTGAACAGTTATGGAATCTATTGAAGCTAATGGAGGCATTATGCTCCAAACAGAAATGCTTAAACACACACTTACCCCACACTCAGAAACTATTACGAATATGCCGGCCGCTTCTCTCTCCCTCTTCTCTATATATGCGTACAAAGCAACCAGTAACAGAAACTCAAAATCTCTGCATCTCTCTCTACCTGAGACTCCTGTTATGAAGAGAGGGGCTGTGCTTTAAACATGGCTATCTTCCGTTTCCTTGCTCTAGTTGTTATTCTTTACTTCTCTCCTGTGATTTCTCAGGGAAGTCAATTTTCATCCTCAATTGAAACAACAGGGAAGAGCAAGTTGCAGACTTACATTGTCCATGTTAAGCAGTTGGAAAAGAGCACCACCGCCCAGCATGAGGATCTAGAGAGTTGGCATCGGTCATTTTTGCCATTTACCACTGCAACTTCAGAGAACCACGATCGCCTGGTTTATTCATACAAGAATGTGATAAATGGTTTTGCAGCTAGACTGACTGAGGAAGAATTGAGAGCCATGGAAAACATGGACGGGTTCATCTCAGCACGTCCAGAGAGGAAAAGATGTCAGCGTCTGGGTAAACGATTCACCCACTTAGGGTTGCAGACATGGAAATGGGATTCTGGAAAGAATCAAATTTCGGAAAGGGGGTGATCATTGAGTGCACCTGGAGTGTTGCCTAGCCATCCTTCATTTAGCGGTGAAGGAATTCCACCTCCACCAGCTAAATGGAAAGGAAGGTGTGAGTTCATGGCATCAGAATGTAACAACAAACTAATTGGTGCAAGGTCTTTCAATGTCACGGCCAAGGCGACAAAGGGAGTGATGGCTGAGCCACCACTTGATGATGATGGGCATGGTACCCATACGGCAAGTACTGCAGCTGGAGCATTCGTCAAGAACGCGGATGTGCTCGGAAATGCCAAGGGCACAGCAGTTGGGATGGCACCTTATGCTCACTTGGCAATATACAAGGTGTGCTTTGGACCAGATTGCCCAGAAAGCGATACAATTGCATTACGTTGCTAGCTGAAGATGGTGTCATGCTTAATCTCTTTTTAGTGATCCAGCAGCTCCATTTTTCCAGGACAACATAGCAGTGAGCTCATTCGCAGCAATTCAGAAGGGAATTTTTGTAAGCTGTTCAGCTGGGAATTCTGGCCCTTTCAACACCACGCTATCTAACGAAGCCCCATGGATTCTCACTGTTGGAGCCAGCTCCATCGATAGAAGAATCAAATCGGCTGCAGAACTTGGAAATGGGAAAGAATTTGATGGTGAAACCCTTTTCCAGCCCAGTGACTTCCCAGCAACACAATTGCCTCTCATTTATTCAGGAATGAATGGTAAGCCAGAGTCTGCAGTATGTGCACAAGGATCCTTGAACAATACTGACGTCAAGGGGAAGGTAGTGTTGTGTGACAGAGGCGGTGGAATAGCAAGACTTGACAAAGGGTCGGAAGTGAAAATGCAGAAGGCATGATTTCGCAACCAAGCAAAACTGATGGCTTCAGCACCTTAGCCGATGCCCATGTACTTCCTGCAACACATGTAAGCTATGCTGCAGGACTGGAGATTAAAGCTTATATAAACTCAACATAACATCAATAGGTAACTTGTTGAAGAATGTAATTAACTCACTGTGCCTGTTGTTGTTTCTTCTTCCAGAGAGTTCCTGCTGTTAAAGCCTCCGGAATTCTTGAAACCAGATACATTGGCCCTGGGTGAAGGATTTGCAGCCGTGGCCAAGCCCCTTTCTTGACAATGTCATGGGCCCAAAAACCAAGATTCAATATAATGCTCTGGCAAACATCAATAGTCTCTGCCTTATTCGGGCGGTGACAGAAGCTGCTCAACAGTTTCACCCAGATTGGTCACCAGCTGCCATTAAATCAGCCATAATGACTACTGCTGATCTACTAAATGTTGGGGGGGAACCCATTATCGATGAACAGCTTCTTCCTGCAGACATCTTCGCTACTGGTGCAGGTCATGTTAACCCAACAAGAGCAAATGATCCAGGCTTGGTTTATGATATCCAACCCAATGACTATATACCTTATTTATGTGGCTCACACAGATTCTGAAGTTGGGATCATTGCACATCGACCATCATGTTCAGAAGAATCAAGCATTCCTGAAGGACAGCTAAATCACCCTTCATTTTCTGTGGCACTAGACCACTCCCAGACTTTCACAAGGACTGTGACAAATGTTGGTGAGGCATACTCATCTTACACCGTAACAGTGATTGCGCCACAAGGAGTAGATGTCAGTGTCAACCCTGATAAGCTTCACTTCTCAAAGATGAACCAGAAGCTGACCTTTTCGGTGACATTCAGACACAATGGCTCCAGCAGGAAAAGCAGTGAATTAGCTCAAGGATATATCAAATGGGTTTCTGCAAAACACTCTGTTGGGAGTCCACCCTTGCGTTCAAGTGAGGAACAGATCAATATGAATCCAGAAGATGAAAAGAAAGAACTTGCTTGCATGATCAACTATCTGTGATGTCTCCTGTATCTCATTATCTTCATTGACAGACCAAATTGTTTGAACCTGATTATCAGGAGAATCTAAACTGTTGCTTTGCAGTAAAAGGAAAGAAGAACTGAGAGAACGTCTCAATACACTAAGTTAACAGAGATGGGTAGAGGACTAATTGAAAAAAGAAATCATTAACAGAGATCTAAAAGAAAAAATTACCAAAAAAAAGCATAGAAAGAAATAAGTTGCAGAGACAGAGGGAGGTAGTAAAAACAAACGACTGAGCATTCCATGAGGAGAGAGAGCTCACATAAAAACATGAAAATTCTTACATAATATTGTCCATCTCTTGCAAATTGATACCCAAGCGTCACCTGAACTATTCATTATCTGCTGAATCTTAAAGCTGCATGAACTACAAGATAGTTTTCCACAATATAGGAACAGCAAGGCATGGATACACTATGTAACAAGTTCACGGTCCATCCTTTACAGAGGACTAAGTAGCTTTTCCATCCACATCCACACCTTCAGAGGCGTTTTGCCCCGTGTCTCATTTCTCAAATCCTTTATTTTAATAGGATTGTCAGGTGTGTTTTTTTTTTCTTTATTATTTTTTACGTGTGTGGTGGTTGGGGGGTGGGGAGGAGGGGTCGGTCTTTCTTTTTGGGTAAAAATACTAGTTCTTTTAAGCTCTAATTGAAATTCCTATTCCTACTAGGAAAGGAAGCCTCCCATTTTTCCAGCACATTCACTGACAGCCAAACTCATGTTATTTTCTATGTTATTGTCAGAATTTATTAAGAGTTGGACAGCCTTTCTCCAAAGTGTGATTATTAAGGAAACTTAAAATGCATTTTCATTGGAACTTAGGTAGCATTGTTTAGAATTCCCCCCTTTTTTTAGCCATCGTTAGCCCACCTACCATATCGTTTTAACATATCATCCTAGTAAAGATGATACAGAAGTGCATGGAATTTAACAATCTTGCATCAAGAGGATGCCTGAGTTGTGGAGAATGTGGAGGATCTAGCGGCTGAGTTGGAATGCAAGAGAGAGTCCCTTCCTTCCACTTATTTGGGTCTACCACAGGGGACACCTCATAAAGCGGTGGCTGTATGGGACAGTGTGGAGGTGAGGATGCGTAGAAAGCTTGCGTGTTGGAAAAGGAGTTTAATTTCTAAGGGGGGAGGGTGACTTTGATTAAGAGTACCTTAGCCAGCTTACCTATCTACCAAATGTCGTTGGTCAGAATGCCGGGTTCTGTTGTTAAGAGGCTGGAAAAAATTCAGAGAAACTTTCTATGAGATGGAGGGAACCTTGACAAGAAACCCCACCTAGTCAAATGGGATGTGGTGTGCATGGAGAAAGGGTATGGTGGCCTAGGGTTGAAAAAGTTGGTCATTTTGAACAAAGCCTTACTCGGTAAATGGACATGGAGATTTACCCTGGAAAAGGATAGCATGTGGAAACGCCTTATTAGCGCAAAGTTTGGAGAGGATAATTTAGGCTAGAATTCTAGAGGGGCCCGGGGATCTTTTGGGGTGAGTCTTTGAAAAAGAAATTATGAAGAAGCCTAAGCTGATCAAAGATACCCTGGAATTTTTAGGGTTGGTAACGGCACAAAATTATATTCTGGTTGGACACTATGGCTCATCTGCCCTCAGCTTTGTCTTTTTCCTCGAGCTTTTATGCAAAATAGCGTAACAAGGGGGGAGACTGTGGCAGATGTGTGGGATCATGAGGTCGAGACTGGAAGTTGGAATCTCAATTTTGTCAGAGCTTTCAATGATTGGGAGCTGGACTTGGTCGGGAAACTTTTGAGTGACTTACAAAAAGTGAAGGTCACTTCTGAGCTAGATAGGGTCTCTTGGTCTGGGGTCGATTTCTCAGTGCGAGCAGCATACAAAGTGCTGCAACCAGGGCCAAATCTTTTCCTCCAAAGGTGCCTAGCCCCACGCCCTACCAAGTCAATCTTCTATGCCTGGGAAGCAGTGTGGGGTAAGATTCTAACTTTGGATAAGCTTCAGAGAAGAGGGTGGCAGCTTCCTAATTGTTGCTATCTCTGTGGCTGTGCAGAAGAATCAATCAATCGTATTCTTTTGCATTGCCCTGTGCTTTCCTGGCTCTGGAAAATTATTTTTGTAATGGTTGGGGCTCATTGGGTTTTCCCCAAGACAGTGAGAGAGGTCATAATCAGTTGGAGAGGCTCCTTTGTTGGTAAGAAGAGGTGGAAGGTCTAGAACGCCGTTCCAATTTTTGTATTTTTTCGACAAAGTAGAAGGAGAGAAATTGTATAGCTTTCAGAGAAGGGAAGTTAGTTGTACAAAGACTAAAGAATTCTTTTGTTTATAATTTGTAGAGTTTGAACAGTCGTATCTTAGTAATGAGGCTTCACTCATTCATAGGTTTCTTTGGAGCTAAGCATTCTAAATGAGAGGTGGTGAGGTTTGTCTGCCTTGTTGGTCATTGTGATCTCGGGGACGCCAGGAAGACTTTGTTTTTTGTTACACACCACCCGCTTGCCTATCAAAAAAAAATAACAAATATAAGTTGTGTCACAAGAACTCTCCATGTTAGAATAACTTTAATACGTATACGCCACTGATTCAACACGATGAGACACGGACAATTAATGTACCCAAAACTAGGACACGGATACGGCAAGGACACTCCAAGATAATAACAATAAAAAATAATTATCCTTAAAAAGGTTTAGACTAATAAAAACAAGTGTTCAAAAATTGTTCTTACAAATATTCAAAGACTAGCATAAGTAATACTAAAACTAATTAAGTTATTAAATATGATATTTTTTTATAAATGTAATTAGTATATGATATTTAAAAATCCATTTAATTAAAAGATTATTTTAATTTTTAGCCCTAATCTGTATAGTTGTGAAAAAAACCCTGATTTTGAATATTTAATTTAATAATTATGATCATTATCCAAAATTCATGTTTTAATTTGATCTTAAATAAGGTTTGAATATTTGAATAATTTTTCATTACAACGTCAATCTTTATTTTGGCATTAAAGATGAATTTTTTTGACAACTAAATATGAATATTGTCTTTTAACACATGTATTTTTTAAGTAATTTGGTCATTTTTAGACTTTTTAAAAATATTTTCATCAAATTTTATATAATTTTTGTTTTACCAATATTTTTATAAAAATATCCACCGATATATAAAAGAAGGCCAAAGTGAAGAAAATAGCCAAATAAATTCAAAAGGTTATGGTTTTTTAAGAATTAGGGTTGGATTGCAGTAAGCTTTGTGAATGTTAGCCCATAATTTTTTTTTTTTTTTTTTAAACCAATGAAAAAAACCCATGAAATATGTCTAGCCATGTCCGAAGCCTTTGACTTCTCATCTGGTCAACGACATGCTACGTGGCATGTCCGACACATATCATGACCTAGCATGCTACAAACAGATTTTCAGATTTATATACATCAATCATATAGTCCAAAAAGATAAATGAAAAAAACAAAATCCAAGAGAAACAGCCTTGTTAAGTGTTAAATATTAAGCCATAAGTGTACAGGTTTAATAGATTGTCATTAAACATTGAGTATCTTTTCCAATAAAAATATTATAGACTTAACAATCTTGCATCAAGAGGATGTCATAACAGAAATAAGTTGTGCCTAAGTAACTTCCATGCATTTTTGTATCCGATGACCTAGCATGCTACAAACAGATTTTCAGATTTATATACATCAATCATATAGTCCAAAAAGATAAATGAAAAATACAAAATCAAAGAGAAACAGCCTTGTTAAGTGTTAAAGATTACAGGAAGTGTACAGGTTTTGATAGATTATCATTAAACATTATGATCTTTTCCAGTAATTAAAATATATATATATATATATATATATATAAAGTATATATATATATATATATATATATATATATATATTATGGCAATATTTCTCAATAAAGTTGAACAGAAAAAACATCCCACAAAATGTTATTAGGTCAACAAGTCCAAATTCCTTAACAATAAATCAAGATATGGTACCCCATGTTGAAAAGCTTTTGTTCCAACCTCCACATTACCTAAGTAGCATAAGATACTAGACATTTTAACATTTCTAACTCCATATATTAAGGGAGTAAAAAGAGTTTCCACTTTGTACGGATTCCCAAGGATTTTTATTATCTTAGAAATAAATTTTGATTAAAGAAAATACATTGCAACTGTACCACAGCCTAACATGAATGGATCTCAGAGCATAAAAAATGAATACCAATAATTTTTTCAAGCTTCTAACCTTCAATGATGGTGAACATAGAGACTCTTCCTAGTAGATTCAGTACGAACTTCAAGGATGAACAATGAAATGTTCACCAAGTAATCAGAGATGAATCCTTCATTTTTAGAGCTTAACAAATGCACCAGGGCATGATGTCAGTGATAAAACAAACCCATGACATCTCAACAAACCCGGAGGCGCACATCAGGTCCCTGATCGCCATCACCGCACGGCCGTGGCGCCTCTGGCGCCAGAAATCAGTCATCACATTCAACAACAATCGTTATTCGTGCGGTTGACTCCTTCCTTCTGTTCTGGCAGTGGATCCTCTTTCAGAAGATATGGGAAATGCCGCCGCTCCCTTCGGTCCCCACGGTCGCCGCTCTGACAGCGCCCGGCCCGCAACCCGGCGGCCTATCGCTCACCGCATACGGATCGCTTTCACTACCACGGGGTTTCTTCGCAACTGTCATTGCCAGGCCCATTTTCGTGGACGTGATACATAGTTCGGCTGATCAAGCAATCTCCCACTCCTCTCTTCATCCCCTTTCTCTTTGATTCACTTTAATTCATTGTAGACAGATTGTACTGTTTTGGTAATTTCATCTTTTCCATCATCTGATCTGATTATTTCCCACAGCCTATCTGATGTCTGCTTCACTGCCTCTATTCTAGGGATCACAAACACAACAATTAGAATTGAAGCTTATATGTATGACAAGTTCCATACTGATAAAAGAACAAGTTGCACATCATAGTATGAAAAAAAAATGAGACTAGCACAAATTAGGGAACAAGGTGCACTTCATTGTCAAAATTTACATTTCATCAGAATAACTCAATAATAACAAACAAATGAACAAACATTCAAAACTTGGTCAATTTAGATTAGAGAAATTTCGAAGGAAATTACAATGCTAAAATAACTAAATTCCATTTAATAATTAAATTGTCCACAATTCCCTAAATTACAGTTAAAAATGCATTACTGGACACATGCCCATTTTCTTTACAGTTCGAGAATTGGCCCAAATAATCTCAAGTTCTATAGTTATTCTTTTCAGAATTTGTCTCAGATTCACACCTACTGCAATCTCTGAATAAAGACTTCTGTAAATGGTAAAACAAACAAATAATACAAAACTTAGGAGGTTTTCAACATTGGTTTAGTTTTTTTTTTTTTTTTTTTTCAAAAGAGATAAATATATTGATTCAAACTAGCAATACAATCGATAGAAACACATAATCAAAAGTGTTAAAACCTTTAAAGGATGACGCAGCATCCAAGTTAATAGCAAAAAGGATCGGCTCAAGACTTACACATTTGATAATCCAAAAATGCCTAGAATACCTAAGATTCCATATTTGCAGCATTCTAACGAATAGGATTTGATTTGATGACTCTGTCATATCGATCTTTGTCATTTAAACCGCCACAAGAAACCCGCTGCAAAGTTGCCTAATCGTCACAACAAAACTACCGAATCGCAGAACAAGTCGGCGACAAAACACGCCGCAACAAGTTGACGACAAAACAAGTCAAGTAATAGGTCGGTGACAAAACACTAAAACAAAGGAAAACTAGATCGATACAAACCACTTTGGCTGGAAAAGAAAACCTAGATCTAAAAGAAGAAAACGATATGAATTGGTGCTTGCCAATAATGACCATAACAAAGGACCCCTCCTTCCCATCGAACAAAAATCTAAAGGAGAAATGCAGGGAGATGCTAGGGTTCCAGAGTGAGTACCTTGGGAGTGGCGACGCTAGCTTTTAGTTTCTATTATTAGAATTCTTTTGAACTTTTCCTGTAGAAATCTCAACTCAAACTGGAAGTCAAGGATTATTTGTATTCGTCTCAGATTCACTAACCTCTCTGACAAAGACTTTTTCTAAATGGTAAAACACACAAATAAATAAATAACACAAGACTAGTAGAATTTTGACTCAAATGAGTTTATAATACATATATGTGAAGTCAGTGGACTGAAGGAAAATACCAGTGACAAGGCCATTATTTGAAATGTTCTTTAGAAAACAAAACAGTTTTCCAAATTGGAAAACATGTTTCATTCTTATAGCAGAAAACAGTTATTTTAGAATTTCTTTTGAAAATATGTTTGTTTTTCAGACCAAATTTTCACTGTTTGCAATTATTTTCTGCCTAATACTTCAAGTAACACTTGAGAATATAGAGATTATTTTAGAACTTGTAAACGTTTATATGAACACTACCTTTACGAAGGATAAGTCAAAGCAAACTATTTTTTGCATCTGAATATATAATTATTTTTAAAGTCCGTTCACAAATTTTTTAAGAGCAATCGGTCTTAGGGCTCAAGCTGATGTTCCTTAGTAATCTTTAGTTCCGGAAGCTCATACTATTGTAGATATTGCAGATTGGATAGGTGCTCCTTGATGGAGTTTATTGTTGTGCAGTTCCTTTTTTTGGTTTGTGCTCTTGGCACTCTTTGTATACATCCTCTATACGTTAGGGTGCTTTTTTTTGAAGTCTCTCTCTTATCACATCTTAATACATACTTTCATTTATCCAAAAAAGTTGTTCTCGTAACTTTTCTTTTAGAACTATTTTCAAAAACATTGTCAAACTGGGCTTTATCCTGTTTGAAAACTATTCTTAAAAACAAAGTTCTTTCTTTAGAACATAAAAGAGTTTCTTTAACTCAAACAGTTTTACTAAATTTTTGACATAAATAGCTTTTGAAACTTTATTCCGAAAACAAGTTGTTTTCTAGAACCAACTTAAGGTATCTTCAACTTGTACATAAGTATAGAGTTGCTTCTTGGAGAATAAGTTGAGAAAACTATTTTTCACATTTGAGTTATGAACAAAATTTTGCAACTGAAACCACTTAAGAATTGGTTTTAAGTCTGAAGATTTTTTTTTTTTTTTTTTTTTGGGGGGGGGGGAACTGTTTTCAAAAATATTGTCAAATAGGACCATGTCTATAGGGAGTATTCAGCAAGGTATATATAATATAAGTTTGCTTTGGCAACTTGGTTTGAAAAACTATAAGTGAGGATTTTCTTCTGTTTTATCCTCTTAATAAATAAATACCACAAGTGAACCTAATAAAAAAGTAGAGCATCTTAAGTGAGGATACATGTTTAACACACTCCAGCTTGGTTACCGAAATATTATCAATTATTTATTTGCTTATACTTGATCACTTAACGACACTCTCAGTCTGGTTACCAGAGGCAAACCACAAGAACCACAATCCAAAAATTCAGGGATGCCAAACCTAAATAAATAACTAGGTCTGTGCAGAACACATGGAAATATTCCATAGTAAAAGCAAACCCATTTGTATAAAATGCAGCGGATGAAAAATCCTAAGCACACCTAAAACATCCCCATTGAAAGAAAAATTAACAATAAAATAAATAAATAAATAAAACCTTACTGGATCTCTTTGTAAATGGCATCACAAAATTGCCTGGGTTTCAGATTTTCATTACCAGCACGATTAAGTGCTTCTGACTGCTTCACCATTGCAATAATGCTGTTACGCAACTCTTCCTGCAGAAATCAAGACATTTACTGGCATTGCTCAGAATAAATTCTTCGTGGCTGAAGTATGAGGGAAACCAGGAAATAAATAAATAAATGCTTGGGCTCCACTATTCTCACCCATTATCAATTATAACAATGAATAGAAACATAGAAAAGCTCATAACTTAAAGGTGATATTGAATTGTAACGCACAAAAAATGAAGCATTAAAATCACAAATCGAAGCACAGCGCTGATGAGTATTTCAAGTGAATCAATAGAAAATTGCAACAATATTCAACTTGAATTCAAGAACTGTGACCTCTGAATCCTCACACATCTAACTCATTGTACGAAACCGAAAATGGAGACGAAGAATAAATTAGATTTCTCAAAGCAAATGTAAGAGGAAAAGAAAACATGTGAAAAAGAAGCCCATAAAGGAGAATTGAAGATAGATAAAAATGGGGCAAGGGGGTATTACTTTCTCCTTGAGCTTGCGAATGAAATTGAGACGGAGTTTATCGAAGTAGCCATCGTCCTTGAGCTTTTGAATAACGTCTTCCTTTCTGATATTAGCTTGGCTTCCCATCAGAACATTAGGGTTCGGGGTCCCTTCGTCTCCCTCCTTGCTCTGAAAATCGGAGTGAAAGGGCTAGAAAATATATACCCTCAACCCTAAGGGTGCTTTTTAAAAAAAAAAAAAAATTGACAATCCCTTAGTGCTTGTTTCTAGCACTAACGAAAATCTCTTTCAAAACTTTCAAACAAAACACTTTAAAAGTTTTTATATATTCCTAAAATAATGTATTCAAACAAAATATATTCCTAAAATACTTTTGTTTTATTTCTAAAATATCTTCTTCTTTTTTTTTAATCAGTTCAACGCCCCTTCCCCTTTTATCTCATCTTGTTATTTTCTAGCCCATTTTTCTCAAGAAATAAAGGTGATTTCTAAAATATAAGTCTTTTTCTTTCATTTTCTCAATAAAAGGCTTATTCCACAAATATTTGCGCTTTCTTTGTCAGATTGCCGCTGGTATCTTATCGCGACGTTTGATTTAGTCACTATCTGGCATGGCGTTTTATTGTTTGGTTTAAGACGTTACTTGACGTGAAATTGCCAGAATTTCCCGCAATTTCTTCGAATCACTGATCACCTAACATCAACTAAATTTTTAGCATGCACTTCGCAAAATAAACAAAGAATCTGCAGCTGCCATTTTCTCGCCGCCTCTCCAATGCCAAAGTTAGATTCGAAATCTAGAGTAGATAAACACCAGATTCTCAATCAAGAATATCTTATCTTCACTGCCACCTCCCACCCCCACCCTTCTTTGGCGGAGGAGGGTCGTCATTCGCTTTACACGGGAAGTAGGCGATTTCCCTTCCTCCGAAACTATGGTGGCGCATTCTTATTCGCATATTATGACATGTTCTTCCCTTTATATAGCCAAAATGCCCTCATCTTCTCCGTGATTCGACCGCCACTTGTGGCAAGCTACGCGACCTACGCTGGTTATTCATAAAGCTAAGAGGTCACTGTAGAGACGCACCCAGACATTACATTCCCGCCCAACCGAGGCAAAGTGCTGTTCATTCCTGCCTATAAACGAAGATGATCGGGTCCAAGACTGGGCGTCCGTAGGTTTCGCATGGGCCATGGGATCGACTTCTGGGCGACACCGCGGCAGCCGAGCAGGCCATACATGAGGTCTAACAAAGTCTATGGTGCACCCACAATGCCCCCTTTTTCTCGACCAGGAGGACGCCTCTACGAAAAGAGAATATCCGACATGTTTGATGGCGAAAAGAGAATATTTGGCTTTATGTGGGGATCGTAAGGCACGCGGTGTTCCAAAGGTAAGACACGGAATTTGCTGGTTTTTTCGAGATCACATTTTATGCAGTTGTTTGGGGATTCCTTCAAGGTTGGAGATCTCTATAAAAGGTTTGGAGAAGGAAGGAATTTTTTGTGACAATGGTTATCATTGGGTTTTGTTGGGCAGGAGCCTTGTGAGGCGCCGCCTGAATCGATTTCTGACATGTATACTGACGGCGCTGCATTTAAGAGGTCGATCATGATCACAAGCATGGAGTGCAATCGAAGTTTGCAAGGTTTGAGCGGTTGGAAATGTTCATAGGAGGGATATTCCCGGAAGCTACGTCTGCCTCATACGAACTCAATGGAATCCTCTCGCGAATTGAAGAACATCCCTTGTAAACCAACGGATTCTTCGTTTCTCTTCCACTTTTTGAATCAACAAGGGATCTCTGTGTTCCTTTCCACCTTCAATTTTTTTGCCCTGTTTTTTTTTCTCTTCTTTTTTGGTGGCCTCTGGATTTGGTTCTAAGGATCATAACATAATATAACTGCGAACACCTTGCTGTAATTAATGAATCTATATTTTCAAAAAAAATTTCATGTTCCTGCACACGTTGGTTCCATGCTTCTCAATTCCCATCTAGTGACAAGGTCTTATGGTATTTGATATGTGTCGAAATGGATCAACCCAAAAGTGATATGGTTGGCCATTCTTCAAAATGGACTGGTCTAGAATATGGTCGGTTGGTGCAAGCGTGGTTGTTAGGTTGACACACAAAGGCCGCAGTTCGCCCATGCTAGTTCAACGTGTTCTAATAGCCGGAGCGCTACCGTTATAGAGGCGATGAGTCACGGCATTAAAACATACCGTTGCGCTCTAGACGATAATATATAAGGCCATCACGATCGCACCTTCCCATACTGCTTTCCGTTATGTCGCTTCCCTTCGCCGAGATTTCTATGGGTACTTTGTCGCGGCGCCGCTGCGGCTCTCGCGGAACCGCTCCAAGCGCTGATCGCTTCCATTTTACTGTGTAAACACCGCCTCGCCGGAGTAAGCATTTTCGACACGGCACGCTTTTCATGGGCCTGGATACGTGGAGGGGGTCATTCTAACGCTTACTGGGACTGGCAACTCCCGCCAGCCTAGTGGGCTCATGTTGGTTTCGCTCTTTACCAAGTGTGGTATCATGAGCTCGAGCTGATCAGAAGTGAGCTTTTATTTTTTTATTTTTTCGTCTCAATAGAATGGCGAGAGGTCGTAAGAGACTTCCACCAAATGCTGGTCGTAAGAGAGGGCCCACCGGACGCTTTTGTATGTGATCATCTCCTCTTTGTCTGCAAGAGCTGAGACCGCCTGTGAAATTCTAATATATTAACTATGTTATCATATGGTCCGACTAAAATATTGTAGCTTTTTTAGAGGATAACGCGCGCATTCTTCACCTCGAGAAAGAATCGCGGCCGGCTTCGCTCTCGCCTCTGCAGCACTTTACATTTTAAAGGCCAGAGCGCCACCAGCTCCTCGATCACCCAAACGTCATCCGATTCAGGTCACACTCGAACCCGGCCCGAATCTGACACTGATCCAACGAAGCTCGGACGCGAGGACCAAATACTGGACCCTTTACCTGATTTTTTTTTTTAAAAGCCGATTCGGTACCTGGTACGGGGCCCACATCTTATAACATATTAAAATCTACATCCATTTATCATCAGTCCCATTTACAAATACAAAATCGCATTTTTACAATTACAAATCGTAAAGCACGGAATCTACATGTAGTGAACTCATAAGTGTGTCGGGCTCCAACAGATGCTGATGTCGATGTCTTCAGACCTACATGGATTAAAAACCCGTGCTGTTTACGCTTAGTGGGAAACATATCTATACGTAAAACACATGCATTTCTACCGAATCACAAATAACATAAACAATACCGTATATCTAATCTTCCTAATTCATATAACAATTTGCATACATGCTTAGTCTTATAACAACTTAAAGGTTTCGTTTCACATCTCTCGTATGCGGAATCTAACTTTTTACTTTCACTTTATAACAAACTTATTCTTATTCGATCTTATACTCATAGCAAAAGCTTATTCCTTATTCTGATCTATACTTATAGCAGATTTATTCTTATACCGGACTTCCAGAGACACATACTTATGCTTGTATCGTGTATACTTATTCGTGACTCCCAAAGGACATATATATATCTATTCTGTCACCGAGCATTTATCCTCATACTCAGATTCTATCTTCTCAAATCTCCCGTAGGAGTTCGCTTTAACTTATGCTCATACGCAGGTACCCCTAGGTACAACAAAAGTTTCTTATACTTATACTAATGGGGTTAACACTGCTCAAGGTACCCAGAGGGTACTACAGAGGTATAACTTAACGTATAATTTGCTTCTTAGCAAAACTTATAATCGGTATTACGAACTTATAATCGGTCTTACTTTAATCCTCTATACTGGTATTACCTTAACTTATACCGATATTACTTTAATCCTTATAATCGGTCTTACTAACCTATACCAGTGTTACTTTAATCCTATACTGGTATTACTTTAACTTATACCGGTATCACTAACTTATACCGGTCTTACTGAACTTATACTCGGTATTACCAGAACTTATACTCGGTATTACTAACTTATACCTAGTATTACAGAATCCTATAACGGGTCTTACTTTAACTTATAACGCTTCCTTACAGAACTTATAATCGGGTCTTACTAACTTATACTTGTTTTACGTAACTTATTATTTGCCTTACTCTGATCTTATTCTTGTATGGCTGGGTGAATTGTGAGGGTACGATAAGCTCCAACAGATCGATTCCATATCACATACAAGGTCAACCATTTCTACGTATTACTCGACATTAGTCCTTCGTATAAGACATATCACGCATTCATTATACTAAGTACCAAGAGGCACGACATTACGACCCTATACTTAATTTGGCGTAATCCTGTTGAGCCTTCCGATATGAGAGTACCCATGGTACTAATGGACTTATACTCTATCTTACTTGATAAGGGTAAAAATTTTGTGCTCACTGAATTTATACTTGTTTTTACCGATAATGAGTACCCGCATATTACCTGACTTAATCGAGAAAGGAGCACTTAGGTATAAATGTAATCCTGCTGCATACGGAGTACCCGTAGGTACCATAGAACTTAATCGGGGATAATGCGAGCATTCGTATGCATCACGTAACTTAATCGACACAGAGGCCCAGAGGGTACTACGTAACTTTACTATATTCATTTCTTATTCATTATTCAAAGTCTTATCATATAATTGTTAGATCGCTTAGACTCTGCATCTGAATCGAGGTGACACAAGACAATAAGTACCGGCTGCACACAGATCGTGAGCGCCGCCCGCGACTAATCAGAGTACCGGCACTAATGTGCCAAGCATCATCAGTGAAGCGCCGTCGCACTAGTCGAGTACCGGCGTACTAATGTGCCGGCACGATCGCAGAGCGTCGTCAGTGACTACAATGAAAGACCGGGGCGCAATTAATGCAGGTCAAGCACGACCAGAGAGTGTCACGACTAGTCAAAGAGTACCGGCAATTAATGCGCCGGCACGATCGAGAGTGTCGTCGCACTAGTCGAGAGCACCGGGAGTACTAATGTGCCAAGCACGACGAGAGGTCGCCGCACTAGTTGGGACAGATGCCAAGTTCTTTAATAACCGGCCTTAGGTAGCTTTACAATTATATGAGTTCATGAATATTACTCTCTTATAATAGGACATTATTAGTTACATTATGTGTTCAAGGACAGATTGTAATTCACGATCATGGTCACGTGTCATTGCTTTCAAATTACATATCGTATTATTGTTTCATTAACACATCTACGATTTCACATTTCCTACATTTTTCACGTTACTGTCACATACGGATTTCACATACTTGTACAGTATAATGCCTTATGTTTTCACACATCATCATGTATTCTATTCCTCAATGAATCAACTTTACTTATAAATCGAATCACCCAACTCCGATCATCTAAACTCAAGTTACGGCATTTTCACGCCAACTAGCCTGCCACCGACGCCGAGGGACGCTTCAATATTCATTTTTCCAGTGCTTTGTCTCCATATTTGACACTGGTTCTTTGTACTCCTTTAAAGCTAAGGTGCTAAGGGTTCATCTTCAATTAGAATCACCCAAATCGGAGCACCGAAACTCAAGTTACGTCCGAAACGACCCGGACTACTCTATGTTCAAAACTGAAATCAGAATTTGGCTTGCACATGACCCCACTTTGAGTGAATTTTTGAGCCACTTAGAGCCAGAATTTGACGATGCCTATTTCTTTAGGTTTGGTTCTCCTTGAAGTCTATTTTAATTGGCCACTTGAATCACTCAAATCAGATAAGAAAATGAGAAGTTATGCTAAAATACAAAAACTGGGTCGAAACTGAACAGAGCAAAGAGGTACTGCATACACCCCTAAAGTACCTAAGACACTTTCAAAAATGACCAGAACCAAATGTACCAGTACAAGCTCAAGGTGTACCGTACACTTCAACTGAATGTCTTAACGTGTGTTTTCACCCATTTTCCGACAATTTGATACCCAATCAACTCTTACACTCAAACACACATCAAAACACTTCAAATTCACCTCAGAATCTCCTTTCTATTCAAATTCATCTTCAATTATATCTTTCTTCAAAATTCTTTCATTAATTTCTTCCAAACCCTTTCTAATATGGGTTATGACCAATCCTCAAGCCAAAACATGAATATTAATTAGGTTTACTCTAAACCCTAACTCATTTACTTGCTAATTAACCATGAACCATCCTCAAAGAGTTGAGTTCCATAACCATCTGCGGACATATAAGTGCAAATTTTAATCTTTACTTTCCAAAATTTTCGGGTTAAGATAAAACCCTAGCAAAACCCTAGGTCAAGCAAGATAATTATCATATAAACCCAAAAGATCCATGCCAACTCTATAAAATCGCACCCATGCGAAGTTTCCATACCTTTCGTCCAATCTCGCCCTCCATCTTCTTCCCTCTTCCTCTTCTTTCTCCCCTTCTTCTCTACTGCCCCCTTCTCACAAATGAGACCAATTTCAACTTAAATCCAGATTTTCTTAGTCTTGTTTGGCCCTCAAACCATTTTTTTAAGTTAAGTTTCATTATTTGCTTTTAAGCCCATAAATCCTCAGGCCATTTGTATTTCAATTTCCTTTATTTCATTTCCGTCCCTAAATCTTCTTAATCCATGTCTTTTATGCCCTGACAAATTACAATTCTGTCCTTATGTTGTAACCTCGTCTTCTGCTTCCATGTTTCAGAGAGCTTAACTCAAGTAAACAAATAAATTATAGTTTACAAATAATTCTAAACATGTCGAAAACGACTAGGGTATATTTTGGGGTGTTACATCTTGACTGGATGTTATGTACTGAACCTTTTTTACCAACTTGATCTTTCCCTGGTAGAGGTTTGTTTTGCTTATACCTGAGGGGTGGCTAAGGTATTAGATGTTCATACGGCCCGTGAGCCCCCGGTTATAATCTTGCACAGACTCTCGATTAGCCCAAGAGTGAGAGGCAAAGGGGTGATCATGGGCTAAGGGACCTTAGATGAGACTCGTCCCGGGACCCTTCCTGCGATAAGCAACTATGATGTCTTTTCCATGTGTGTATAAGTAGCAGGGCCTGCCTGTTGATTCATATGTCGTACGTCTATTCATGGACAAGGGAGTCATTATTATGGGTTATTTGTGCAAGGAAAGATCGAATGGGCAAACTAAAGGTACTGGGTGGAGTGGCTAGTTTTGCGAAAATTCAGAGGTCATTAGATCAGAGCGTGAGCGCATCATGAAGTCCTCCTAACTGTGAAGAATTTGCATGATTTAAGACGCCACCTGCTTCCTTACAGCGTCCCAATCATCAAACGTCCTTTACCCTCATAGGTTGTGGAAGGTGAGCACTATAAGACCCCAGAAAATTCTAATTTTTTTAAAAATGATAAAATGGTAATTTCGGTCAAAATCCGGAATTATTCTAGATCTCGAATGATGAAACGGACTTCACCGTTGGAATTGTCTTCATAAATCTCACTTAATTACGTCGACTCACGATCAGACACCGAAATTTCATCGCTTCGAGGCAAATCTTAAGATGGGATATACTTTATTACATTTCCGAGTGCCCACATGAGATGCACGTGTCAAGTGGAGAGCAAGTCAAACATTGTCTGGGCTGGACCCATGACATGTGTGGCATCTCATATGCCATACGAATCCACTAATACGATAAGCTGACAGCGATCCAAAGTGACACTTGGGGCTGACAAGTGGCAAGCAGAGAGAATATACCACCCAACCTCGAATCTAACCTGGTTCAAAGTGTGCTGGGAGTGGCAGAAAAGGAAATGGAAGTGATGGAAAAATGAGTAGCTGAGATACTTACCTCTCTAGATTTTCCAACGACGGTCTCGTCGAACTTTATGGAGACAAGAGGTAAAGTCGATCCCCACTATAAGGGCTACATGCTGGTACTCTGTGATTGTGGGAGTTTCAACCCGAGAGGTGGTTTTCTCCTACTTGGTTATTTCGTCTAAAATCCATGAAATGGTTTTGGGTGCTGTGAGGCTTCGAATGGCCATGATTCGGAACCGAGCAAAGCTGATGAGGGGTCGTCAATGATGTGCCTACGATTGATTCGGGACTATTACAAAACACTGATTAAGTTTGTTTGACCGAAATGCCCATGAATTTGCTTGAATTAGATAACATGATATTGCTTTAAAATGATTTATTGAGCCGTGTGTGGAAAATGATATGTTAATGCATTCTAAATTGATGTGTTAACATGATCGTTTGAATTATATGGAATATAATCGTGGCACAGCCATTGAATCGATATATGAATTGACATCATTGGTATCCATATGTGCACTATGACATCGCATATACTAAAAAGGGTAATGCATGGTTTGAGCTCATCATTTGTGAATGCGATTTAGTTTGCTCTTGTGACTACATCCAATAAAGACTCATAGTTCAAATCACATAATGAAAAGAAATTAATGTGTGTTGGGCGAAGCAAGAAATGGGTTGTTAGTCCCCTTAGTTGAAAAGTTCTGTAAGGGTGTAAGAGACCGCGTGAGCCTGAAGTTCTGTACGGTGTGAGAGACCCGCGGTATTATCTGAAAAGTTCTATGTTGGTGTGAAGACTCACATAAGTTTCCAAAAGTTCTGGCTGGCCCAAAGAAAACACATACCATGTCAGACATCGAGAGACAGTTTAAAGATGGAGCCTGGATTAACTAGGCTAGTTACCCATCAAGTAAATTGCATTAGGTGTTGCGAGCTAACAAAGGCTCGATATATGGGTGTCATTACTGTATTATCAAGATCATCGCTACACTTGCATAGTATGGAGGGAATCTGTGAGGACTTGGGTAGTGGGTAAGGGAAACATTTAAGGGGATGATAGAAATCATTTCATGTATAAATTGTAAATTGTATGGAAGGTAGATGTTAGACGGCTATCATGATGTGCATTTTAGGTGTGGGTATTAGCCCTCTAGAGAATTCAACTACTGCAGATTGGCCACCCCCGTCGTGGGATCCCCCCTCAGATACATGAGTATTTAGAAGACCACGCTACTAGAGGTCAGTTATAGGAAGAAAGCCAACAGTGTGGCTTTGATTATATGTTTTGTAAAACATGTATGAAATATTCCGATTGAAATATGTTTGTATATGAGCGTAGTTAACTCTTGAAACTATTGTAATATAATTATTATGTTTTGATGAGTATGGATGTATGGGTCCAACGTGGCCATTTTTACTCAAGTTCGAGTCTCCTGGGTAAAGAGAGACACTTATTTTGTGGCATTAAGACACCTAATGGTTATATGTATTCTACGAGTCACTAAGCACACCCACCTCGGTCCGGGTGTCACAAGCACTTCTGTGGCCGCTGGACCTTCGAGCTTAATCCTCGAGTGGTTCTTCCCAAATTCAGTGGAGGCTGAGAGCGAGGCGATGGGTCGAATTGCGGATCGCACCTTAATCCACGCAACCTTCATCTCTGTGCAATGAGGATCTCAGTCCCGCCCCAGCGCCTAAGGTCAGGGTGGCTCGCCGGAGCGTCCCTCCATCTGCACAAGGACTCGTCATTCTCGTGATTAGGTGCAAAAAGTGCCTTATTTTGAGCCCTATTTATTAGAAGGTTTTGAAAGACTTTTTGTATACTAATCAACCGAATTAACTTTAATTTGTATGTTAAGGTCTCTGACTTTTTATCGACGTATTTTATGGCTAATTGTGTAGTTTTATAAGCTATTTATGCCAAATTTGTCGAAATAATCCAAGCACAAAGACCCGAGTCGAAATCAAGATTGTAGGATTAGGAAATCGAAGGAAAGAAGAGCAGAAGAGGGCGAAAATGAAGCTTATGGTAATTATGTGGCTCTCGCACCGCGAATCATGTAGTTTCGCACCGAAATCATGTAGCTTCGCACCCCGCGAAAAATCGCTTCATGTATTTGTGATTTTCGGGCCTCACTTCTAGCTTACCCACTTTTGCATTTTACCATTTTACCCCTTCATATTATGAGGGTTTTCATATTTTTGCTTATTTGAAAGACTATATAAGCTCAAATAAAATCTTACATGATGATATTTTTCGTTGAATAGAGATGCTACGGGGCGGGAGTTTTCCCACTATTTTCTTTTCTCTCATTTTCTGGGCTGTTAAACACCCTCCGAGGATGACAACTCGTGAGATGGTTGGCTGGGGACCGCTTTTCTCCTTGAAGAGGAGGGCTGCTGGACTAAGGTTTTGAGGTAACTATTGGTTCTCTGCTTAACGCAAGTTTCTACTTGGCATTTATGTTCCTATTTCTCACTCTAGGTTAACCCTTTTCATGTGCTCGACACCAATATTTGGCAATCTAGATTCAGCATGTTTATCGCTAGATCCACCGAGATTCACTAGTTGCCTCTATTTACAACATCAGAAGTGGATTAGTGGAGACATGTTTTCTGATTGTCTCTAGAGCATTAATGCTCAATAAATGATATGTTTCAAAAGGAAAATTATTAGACTAGTTTTTATGGCTAAATGAAGATTTGTCTGGAATGACTATAGTCATCCTCTCCCCAACGAGAAAGAGAGACCCAAGGACCTCTCAAGCGCACTTAGACCTCAAACCCATGGCCCAATGTTTGCTGAGTTCTTTTATATTTTATTTCACCTTATTTTCAGTTTGCAAACTATTCACTCAATCGCTTTTACAAAACCCCAAATCCAAATTGGAATTCACCATTTTGAACTTAATCGCACATCATTTACACAAGTCCTCATCCCCGTAGTTCGACCTGAGCTTTCACTATATCAAGAATAGCTAGTCCACGATAAGAGTAAGAATTAGGTTATAATTTTGTTGGATTCTTCGCAAGATACCCTACCGTACGCTAATCAAATGGCGCCCGTTTGCCTGTGGGATGGTGCCTATGCAACAAGCTGATTCATAAACTTGTGATCCACATCACAAGTACCGGTGAAATTTCCAACCTTTGTCCTTACTTTTATTTTTCATAGTAGTTCATTGCAGTTAGGTTGATTCAATTTTTATACTATCCATATACAATTTTTATCTCTATTTTTCACACATTAAACTCTTGCAGCCTTTTTTTTTTTTTTGTCTCTTGTGTTTTGTGCCGTTATAGGAGTTTATAACTACTAGGGATAGGAATACAAAGAGTATATTAGAAAGGAGCAAGGCTCCATAAGAACAGAGCCTTAGCTTAGCATACACAAAGGGTCGATGGAGCCTCCACCTGAGGAGCAGCAAAGCCAACAGGGGGTTCACATAAATCCCAATGCATATAGATCAATGAGGGATCATATACATCCTCCAAGGGTAAGTGCACCCTCATGCATTGTGCCTTGTGCAGAAGACATGATTGTCAAACCCTACCTAGTGCCTCTGCTCCAACCTTCCATGGAATGGAAAATGAAAATCCATATACGCACATACGAGAGTTTGAGGAGGTTTGCAACACATTTAAGGAGGGTGTCACTGATATGGACCTAATGAGGTTAAAAGTCTTTCCACTGACTTTGAAGGACAAGGCAAAAATATGGCTCAACTCTTTGAGGCCGAGGTCTATTAGAAACTGGGCATAATTGCAAGCTAGATTTTAAAAAAGAAATTTCTCCACACATAGAACCAACAGTCTGGAGAGGCAGATTTACACCTTTGCAGCCCATGAAAATGAGAAAATTCTATCAGTGCTGGGAAAGGTATTTGGAAACCATTGGTGTCTGCCCTCACCATGGCTTTGACACTTGGTTGCTAGTCAACCATTTCTATGATGGGATGTCCCCTACCATGAAGCAGTTGTTGGAAACTATGTGTGGAGGGGACTTCATGAGTAAAAATCCAGAAGAAGCCATGGATTTCCTGAATTATGTGGCCAAGACATCCAAAGCATGGGATGAACCAAACCCCAAAGAGCCAGAGAGGATGAGACCCCACCAATTCAAGGGAGGCAGGATGTACTCACTCCTACGGAGGATATGGAAATGAAGGCAAGCTATCCACCTTAGCTAAGGTCGGAGTGAAAGCTGTAAATGAGAAATCAACATGAGGTACGGGCAGTAGCTGAGGCCCCTGTACACATCTAGCCTTGCTTCATTTGCCAATCCACTGATCACCAAGGAGAAAGTATCAGCCTAACCATTCCTTAGTGAGGGATTCGATGGTTGAGCATGCCACGTTAGGCCACTACAAGCCGCCAACCAATGCCCAGTTATAAAATATATATAACCCTTAACTGAGAAACCATCCTAACCTCTCCGAAAGCCAATCCTCCAAAGATATGTCTCCGCCGCATAGTAACAATAGCGGGTTCCTCATCTCAACTACGCCGCCACCATCCCCTGTTCCTAGTTCTGAGCAAGCCGCTCTAACCGAAGTGCGCGGTAGGAAATTCTGTGAGGGAGCAAAGACCATCAATGTGTAGCTAATCGTAAAATTAATAATCGTGGAGAGCACTCTAACAAAGAGAATGGATGTGGGCCTTCAAATGAAATGACTAAAATTTGATATCTCCGGTGTTAGTTCAAATTTCGTTGACTAACCAAATTGCAAGTACAGAAAAGGAAAATTCCCTTCCTGCATAGCCCAATCCTAGGGGGATCCATGAGATAGCCTTCACTAGTGAACTTGCCTCAGAATGGATGAAGTAAAGGCCATTATCACTTTGAGAAGTGGTAAAAGTCAAGGTGCCAAGGCCTAAACCATCAGGAGACCAAGGAAGAAAAGGAAGCTTGGTTTTAACTACAATTATGTAAGAAGATTCCATGAAGAAGAGTATGCCTCCTTCATTTCCTCAAGCATTAAAAGGTAAGAAAAAGGCCTCTAATCAGACTGAAATATTAGAGGTGCTAAGGCAAGTAAAGGTCAATATCCCAATTACTAGACACATTGCTGTGTCCCAACATATGCTAAATTTTTAAAGAGAAAAGACAAAGAGAGATTAAATGTGGGATAAAACAACCTTCTTAATCGAGCGTGGAAAGCCTCATCATCCAGTATAAACCCCAGTTGAAGTACAAGGATCCAAGTCCCCTACCATTTCAAGGAATATCGGGGAACTTGTGTGGACAAGGCAATCATTGATTTGGGGGCTGTCACCGCTACTCATACTCGCGCATAAGAAGCCGGGTTTGTGGGAATTCAAAGCCTACTACCATCACCTTATCCTCGTCGATATAGGATCAATGAAAATTCCTAAAGGTATAATTGAAGATGTTTTGGGTAAAGGTGGATAGTTTTAATATCTGGTGATCATTGCCCCGATACAACGTTTATAAGTGTATTGTACTAAACTATGCCTATCATACTTGGGAGGCCATTTTTAGCCACATCAAATGCCATCATCAATTGCCGGAATGGAGTCATGCAGCTTAAATTTGGCAATATGACATTAGAGCTCAACATCTTCCACCTAAGCATCAAGCATAGATCAATGGAGGAGCAAGAACAAGATGAGGTCTGCCTTATTAGCCTTGGTGCAAGAGAACATAGTGCCTACAAACTGCAAGAGGAGTTGATGAAGAGCAGTGAAGTGGTTGATGAAGAAGTAATCACCTCAGTCACTCCTCCAGAGCCATTGATTCCCCCAGCACCACCAAATGGCAGAGTTTTTAAAGCAAAGGGGCAAAAGCTTAAAACTGGTCGCACACCACGCCAGGTATTAATAAGGACTCCCTCCTCCCGATCCTCCATGAACCTGAAGGGCTACCTGAGTAGGAGTGGTTTCTGTAGTAACTTAGTAGCCACTCCAATTGTTGTTAGACTTTTTTTTACTTTACTTTAAGTTTAATTTGTAGTTTTACATAATTTTCTTAATCTTAGCTTAGTTCCCTTTGTAATTTTTCTCATTTTCAATTGCACATTCTCATAATTTTTGGTATTTTGGTTTGCAGGTGAAGAGATCCTCCCATCTTCTCCATTTCCGTCCTTCTCCTAACACCCAAGTATGGTCAGGACCCTTGGAGGGCACAGTTTTAGGCCTCGGGTGCACCCTTCCTCTCCACCCTCACACCGGCAGAGCACTTCTTCGTTGTAAACCACTCTGCCAAATTTTGTCCATGCAGGAGATGACATACCACCAAATTTCGTTTCACCATTGAGAGGTAGCATCTTCCTTCTAACTTTCCAATCATTCCATTTAGGACAATGTGACATGGTTGGGGGGAGAGTTAGTGAAGGAAGTGGCTTTTACATTTATGTTTTGTTGCTATTTTGAGCAAGTTTTTGTGAAGATTAATGACTTGTCGCTTAGTTTCGTTTGTGTAGTTGTTTGTTTTGTTGTGAAGTTATCGGTTTTTTTTTTTTTTTTTTTAAACTGAAAATATAGTCATATATTTATACATACCATACAAATTACACTTACGCTTGCAAAATTACACTCTTCTTTTGTGTTTTGCCTAACTCATAGCTTGAAAAATTCAAACATTGTCCAATGTCGTTTTGGATGTTAGATTGATTCCATGCTTAATTGCTTGATGATCAAGCAAATTCTTAGTGCTTTAATCCTTTTTCTTCCACCCTTAGCTAACCACACCGTGCACATGGCGTTTCACCACCTGTCGAAAACCGCCCAACCTCCTAAATCAACTTTGCAAAAACCTATCATAGTTTCGTTGACTACCTTTAATAGGTTAAGGACCCCCATGAAAAGAAGGCCAATGAGTCTTCCAAAATAAAAAGAAGAGAAAAAGAAAAAGAAAAAGAAAAAGAAAAAAAAGAAGAAAATTGCAATGTTTTACCTTGAAACCAAAGCATGGTCTGAGGGGTATACAGCGAAAGTCTTTAAAGCCTGGTGCCCTAAGCCAACTGGTTGGGAGCCACCGACTTATTGCTCACTACATGGGTGAATGGGTGAGGTTGAGCGAGTTATAGGTGCTGGAGTCTCAAAATCATTCGAAGTCCGAGGTAGAAGCTAAGTTTAAGTGTTGAAAATCCTTATGACTTGATGCCCTAAGCCTTAATTGGTCGAGTCAATGCTTGATCCCCATTACATGGACTTTGGTGAAGTCGATTCTCAAAGATTGCACCCCGCAACACAAAAAGAATGTGGAATAAGAGGATCCCGATCTATTTAGGCTCATAGCGTATTTGCGTCGGCAGTCGTCGTGAGCACTGTTATTGTTAAAAACTAATCACACAAACACTTTACTTTTAAGTGAAGTTCTAAAGGTTGATTCTCGAAAAGGAAACTCTTTCGATGCTGAATTATATGTATCTTATTCTTCGAGATGGTTATTGACGTGGTTTCATGATTCTCATCGAGGATGTGCATTACCCATCCACATACTTTTTGAAATACCATTTTTGAGAACATACTCTTGTTATTATTTCGTTCGCTTCTCTTTCTTTCATTGCTAAGGGACTAGCAATGTGTCGGTTGGGGGGAGTGATTAGTGCCCAAAAAGTGCTATTTTGAGCCCTATTTATTGTAGGTTTTGAGCACTTTTTGTATACTAATCAACCGAATTAACCCGATTTGCACGTTAAGGTCCTAGCTTTTCTACTGATTGCATGTTGTGGCTAATTGTGTAGTTTTTGCAAGCTATTTATGCCAAATTTGTTGAGTCGATCCAAGCACCCATGATTCAATCTGAACCCGCATCGTTGCATCGTAAATCAAGAATCTAAGAGCGTAAGAGGCAAGGAAAATGAAGCTCATAAAAATTTTCGCGACCCTACAAAAAATCGTTTCCCACATTTGTGTGATTTTGGCCCCTTTTGACTTCCAGTTGACCCACTTTTGCATTTTACCATTTTTCCCTTCATGTATTATGGGTATTGAGGGTATTTTCGTATTTTTTCTTATTTGAGCACTATATAAGCTCAAATCAAATCTTGTACATGACATATATTTTTCTGTTGGAATAGAGACAATGTTGGGCAGGAGTTTTCCCACTATTTTCTTTTCTCTCATTTTCTTTTCCTTTCTCTCATTTTCTTGGCTGCTAAACACCCCTTTGAGGATGACAACTCAAAGGATGGTTGGCTAGACCGCTTTTCTCCTTGAACAAGTGGGCTGCTGGACTAGGGTTTTGAGGTAACTGTTGGTTCTCTATTTTTAATGCAAGTTTTTATTGGCATTTATGTTCCTATTTCTCACTCTAGGTTAGAACCCTTGATGTGCCTTGATTGACGAGTATTGCACCTTAGGGTTTAAGGGATGCTCATTTGCTAGATCCACTAAGATTCATTAGTTGCCTTCTATTTGTTACTGTAAGGTAGATCAGGGAGACATGTTTTCACTGTCCGGGAGCATTAATGCTCAATAAATGATATGTTTTAAAAGGAAAATTATTAAGGTTCAGTTTTTATGGCCAAATGAAGATTCGATTCGAGAAATGACTATAGGTCATTCTCCCCAACGCGAGGAAAGGTACCCAAGGACCTCTCAGTTACCCTAGGACCTCAAACCCAGTGGCCTAATGCTTCAAGAAGTTCTTTTTATATTTTATTTCACCTTATTTTCGCCTTGCAAAACCATTCACTCCACTGCTTTTTACAAAACCCCAAATCCAAATTGAATTACCATTTAACTTAAATGCACATCATTTACACGAAGAAACCCATCCATATGTTCGACCCTAGACATTATACAATGAAGAGCTATGCTGGCAAATGTAGGGAGGAATTAGGTTATAATTTTGTTGATTCCTAAGATACCACCGCATCGCAAATCAAAAGCAAGAAAAAGAAAGGGGGTTAGAAAGCCATTGAGCTGGGTGGATGACTTCATTCCGTGGGTCCCTCCAATATCCCGTCGCTCCCCGGATGGAAAAGAAGAAGAGGAGGAAGAAGACGATATGTCCGGCTTGGTTCACAATTTTGCCGCTCGGAAGCGAAAGAGAGATGCTATCCTTGAGCAAGCGGCTAATGTCGTCCCCGAAGTGGCCGGAGGATTGAACCAGCCTTGTTCGGATGGGGGTTCGGAGGTGCAGGCCATTGTCATCTTGGGTTCACATGAGAGAAGTTTGAATGACCAGCCGACTATGGGAAACGTTACCTTAGAGGAGTCCAGAGAGGCATCTTAGTTCCCGCCGCCTCCTGTGTGATCGATCCTCCCAGCAGTGTCACCGGTCGGCTAGGATAAGGCCAAGTACACCGATCGGGTCGTAGTAGCCATTGCTTCCCGATCGTGATGCCAATTATCTTCCTCCACGACGCCGCCCTTATGGAGGAGGTAACGCCTCAGACGGAGGGTGCCAGGAGATTGCTGGATCCGGTGGAGGTCTTCCAACCGGGTGAATCTTTCTGCTGATCATTCAGACGTAATTCGCACTCCAAAGATGCTAGCGATGCCCATAAATCGGCTGGGGCCATGGGGCATAAGAGTATAATAATCCCTGCCTTGCAGACTAGTAAAGAAGATCTTTCTAGCAAATGATCGAAGATGGTACGTGGTGTTCGCAATCGTACTTTGATCAATCGACGGAATCGGTGTTTCTGGAAGCGTTTATCAGGTATTATTTTCTAATCATTGTCATATCATTAATATGTTTCTTCGCAGGAGATTGCTGCTATTTGGAACATAGCCTTCCAGCACCGAGAATTCCGGACCCGACTAAGGGAGGCGAAGAGGCTACGGCTGTATGCCCAGTCGGTGTTCTCTGATAAAAAGGCCCTGAGTGCTTCGCTAATGGAGGCTAAGTCAAAATCGAGGCGGGTCGGAGTTTTGAAGCCAGAAGCCGCTGAGAGGGGAATCTCGTGGCCGAGGCTGAAAGAGATGTCGTCAATATGAAGTGGCTGATGACTCGGCCTGTGAGATCGACAAGGCTAGTAGCGCCCGGGCACGCATGGAATCCAACCAGCCCAGTCCACGCCTAGCCGCCTTAAGATGCCCGATGAAGATGGAGTCCGAAGTTAGATGTGGTTCAACAGCTTTGGTCGGCTTCCGTAAAGTTTGTCGATCAAGGAGGAGGAAGCTAGTCGCCCGACGTATGAGAGCGGCTCGCTACTCGCAGCTCGGGGCTAGCAAAGATGAGTGTTCTGCTTTCCGCGCAGTGGTTGCTAAAGAGAAGAAGGCCTTGGAGGCGAAATATGATGCTGGATTTGAAGCCATTTTCAATTACGGTACAAATTGCTGCGCCGAGCACAATATTTGGTGGCAAGCCTAAGATACCGCACGGATGCTCGGGCACGCCGAGCCATTAACTCCGTGAGTTTTTGCTAACCCTCGATTCCCTCAGCTTGTTGTTCCTACTGGCCGGCGCGTTGTTCAAGGCGTGTGTTAGCGAAAAGGTCGAAAGCACTCCTCAACCGCCTGAGCAAAAGCAGTGATAACCCCGATTCTTCTTCGCTTGGGTACCGATAGAGGATCCCTTGCATCCGTTTGAGAGTTAGGTGGCATTCTCTATGGTTTTTGCCCAACCTTATTGGCTCCCCATTTTGTATCGCAACATTTTTATATGATGTAACCGAGCTTCTTAACGAATTTTGCGATTTTGCTGAACACTCCTTTTTGAACCGAGTAGCTTATTTTTGTTTAGCCGGATGGCGCTAATGCATAATGAGTAGTGTGTAGTCCGTGCTTGAGCAATCGGCTCTTCCATGCCTTGCAAACGCACTATCGGCATCAAATAAATCGGGTCCCGGAGGGCACCTTCTACTCCGAACTTTTCTCTGCCGCCTAGGCATTAGCCATACCGGGACTCCGACAGGTCATGGGCCCCATCTGGGACTTTTATTTTGGCCACCGGGCATTAGTTACGTCGCCTGGACAAAGGTCGCACCCGGATTCCTTTATTCCCCGGCCGTACCTAGGCATTAGCCATGCCGCCTGGACAGTGGCAACAACAATGACCCTGAGCCTTTGTTCGCCAACTGGGCATTAGCCATGTTGGGCCGGATAGGGAAATAGCGCCACCAAGACTTTTATTCTGGCTAGCTGGGCATTAGCCATGCTGGGTCGGATGGGGTAATAACGCCACCCGGACTTTTATTCGCCAACCAGGCACACACGCGCCGGGCCAACAAAAGGCCATGCCACCCTGACTTTGTTCGACGCTAGGCATTAGCTGGCGTCGGGCCGACAAGGTGTCAGCGCCACCGACTTTTATTCTCGCCGTGAAGTACATTGCGCCGGGTCGATATGGCAATAAAGTCAATCTCGACTTTTATTCTGGCCAGCTGGGCATTAACCATGATAGGCCAGATAAGGCAATAGCACCACCTAGACTTTTATTTTTGGCTAGCTTTAGCCATGCCGGCCGATAGTGGCACAATACACACCAAACTTTTAAATTAGATTTTGAGTATTTAGCTGTCTTTTAGAAAATAAATCATCTTTTTATTGATAGTACCTTTTGAGGTGAATAGCATTCCACATTCGAGGTACATGTGTTCCGTCGAGCTTATCTAAAGCATATGAACTTGATTTACCGACTCGTGTTACAAAATAAGGCCCTTCCCAATTGGCCTGAAACTTTCCTGCCACTGGATCGGCTATATTTTTGAAGACTTTCCTTAAGAGCGGTGTTTCGGCTCAAACACTCCTGGTTTAATGCCAGCCACAGATAAATTTTCCATTTAAGGCAGGATGCTACCCGTACGCTACTGTTTCGCGTAGTTCATCTACCGTGTCTAATTCCTTGATTATGAATTTCGTATTCGATTGTTCGGACATATCAGTCTGGAGCATAGGCATACCGATTTCCATAGGGATTATAGCTTCCATCCCATAAGTAAGTGCGAAGGGGGATATACCGTTTGGTCATCCGGTGGTTGTTCTGTAAGCCCAGAGGACCCTAGGAAGTTCGTCTACCCATTTGCCTTTAGCTGCGTCTAGTCGTTTCTTTAAGGCCTTCAACAAGGTTTTGTTAAAGGCCTCTGCTTGGCCGTTGCTTTGCGGATACCGGGGGATGGAGTATAAATTCTTTATTTTCAATTCCTGACATAAGTTTCTATAGACTCGACTGTCAAATTAGGGCCCATTGTCTGATATGATTGTCCGGGGAATACCGAACCGACAAACGATATTTTTCCAGATGAACTGAGTGACCTCTTTGTCTTTGATTGATGCGAAAGCCTCGGCCTCTATCCATTTGGTCGGGCGTAATCGCGTTCACTAATGTAAATGTACCTTTTCTTTTTCTCGGAGTCTGGCGTAGGAGTGACCCATTATGTCAATGCCCATCGGCAAAGGGCCACAGCTCGAGATGCACGCCAAACCCGAGCCTGGGCATCTTAAGATTTGGAGTCTGGTTGCTACAATCTGGCCACATTTGCGCATTTAATCAACAACATCAAACTTCATAGTCGGGCCAACAATACCCTTTGTACGGGCCCCGCGCGGCTAAGGTTCTACCTCGACATCGCTACATATCCCCTCGTACGCCAACACATACCGGCCCCCGGTTTATGCTACATTTCGTGTACCTACCGGCTCGCGATCGCTTGAATAACTGTTCATCAATTAAGTGAAAACCCGTGTAATGAACTCGACCCTATGAGCCTTGGTCTTCTCGTTGTGGAGTTCTCCCATGCTAATATACCGGATATGGGTCCATTCAGAAGGGAGGTCACAACACCGGTTTGGGCATCTCATCAATGGCTATCGAGGAATTCGACTGGTAATATATAGGCATAAATATTGTTTCTGTTATAGGTAGAGATGCGGCTACAATGGCTAAGGCGTCTGCTTTTTCATTAGAGTCCCTGGGAACATGTTCGAGTTTCCATGTTGAAAAACCAGCCAGGCGTTGCTTAACCGTGAGCCGCCAATATTACCTCGCCATTCAAGGATCTCGGATTCATATTCAATTCCGCTCCCACCACTAACTGAGAGTCACTCTGAATTATAAGCTTGTCATCCGATAATGCAATTGCTAATTCAATACCCGCTAGGATGGCTTCATATTCCACTTCATTGTTTGAGGCATAAAAGCCTAACTGGATAGCTTGCTCGATCTTATCCCCACCAGGGGATTTTAGTTGTAGGCCAATGTGGGCCCCTGTTTGTCGAGATGCCCTGTCCACACTGAGGATCCACTCAACTTTGAACTCGGCGTAAGCTTGCTGTAGGTCAGATTTCTCGCGAAGCCCACGCCAGACCTCATTCCTCTTAGCTAACTCGCTTATACGAGATGTTGTATTCACTTAGTCTGACAGTCTACCAGGTCATTCTCCTGATAAGTCAAACTTGTGCATAGTGTCAAGGAAGGTTGGTTAGCACCACAATGGTGTGCTTAAAAGCATGGGCTGAGCTTCTCGTCGCCATCCCGAGAGCTAAAGTGGCCTGCTCGAGGTGGGTATCTGTTTCGTTAGCTGGACTTGCCGACTAAGAGTCACCTGGCCTCTAGCTTCTATCCTCACAATCTTTGAATAAGGCGACGCTTACTGTGACATCTGAAACTGCTAAATATAGGAAGAGAGTCTCGTCGGCTTCGGGGCTAGCGAGTATAGGGGGTTCCGCTAGGTAGCATTTGATTGCTACCAAGGCATGATCACACTCTTCATTCCATCCGACCCGGTTGACCCCCCTAAGGGTGGCAAAGAATGGTTTTAGACGATCAGTGAACCGGAATGAATCACTAGGGCGCTAACTAGCCCACGATGTTATACCCTTTTCTCGAACTAGAGCCGCGACTAGATGATTGTCGTGCAGATTTGCTTCTATTCCTCTTTGTGTTACCATGACGCCCAAGAACCGGCCGACACTGACCCCGAAGGCACACTTTAAGGGGTTAAGTTTCATTCTGTATGCCTTAAGGAGGTCAAAGGCTTCTTGCAGGTGTGTAATGTGATCGAGGCATTGCTTGGATTTTACCAACATGTTAAATAATATATACTTCCATGCCTTACCTAACAATGGGGTTTGAAATATTTTGGTCACTAGTCTCTGATACGTAGCCCCAACATTCTTGAACCCAAACGGCATTACATTATAACAAAAGAGTCTGTGTGGGGTGATGAAGGCCGTTTTCTCCACGTCGAGCGGGTACACAGAGATTTGATGGTAATCCGAGAAGGTGTCCAGGAATGCCAAAGATCCTACGCCGCATGACGCCAGCCAACACCGTCTATGCGAGACAACGGAAGTTGTCTTTAGGCAAGCATCATTGAGACGCGATAGTCCACACATACTTCCACTTACCACCTGGTACCACCACTCACATTAGCCACCATTCCATTTGACTTCCTCGACAAATCTCAAGGCTCGTAAGGTCATTTCACTCACCGAATGATCCGATGGCATTCTGGGTGGAAATGCCTTACTTTGCTCATGGTCTAACTGGCGACATTTAGTTTATTGGAAGTACGCGTGGTCGATGTCTGGTCATGTCCCAGTGGGTCTAGGAAAATACGCTCAATATTATCAAGAAAACCTACTCCAACTATTCTTTTCCTTCTCGACAAGAGGAGCCGACACATGCATGCTTATCCGGTCCCGCCCCAAGGTATTGATTCCAAGGATCCATAGCTAATTGTTCTGCCTCCTCTCCGGAAAGCAAAATTAACTATGATTGCTATTCGGGATTGTGACTCGCTTGTCGTCGTTTGGCTACACCTTTCTCACGCTCCCATACCGATAGCCGAGCAAGACGCGTAACCGTTAACTGGCCGCTTCAAGAGGTCAATCTGTCCGGCACTAGTTAGGTAACTGATTGTTTGATGGTAGGTTAAGGGCATTGCCTTCATAATGTGCAGCCAGGCTCGACCAACGATAGCATTGTATGGCCCCAAGTCTTCGATCATTGAGAATAAGACTTGCTAAGTGACCGGCCCCGCCTTGACGGGGAGAGCAATATCACCTACCTGCTAGCGAGGTCGCCCCATTAAACCCGGACAAAATTATTATGCTAACCGAAATGAGTTTGTCGTTTAAAGACTTGCATCCGTCATACCGGAAGTTGCAAACAAGCTCCAAGAATCACAGCTCGGGTCAACGAAAGCACTCGCTTACATCAAAATTGTTAATGGCTGGGGCAAGGGACAAGTGTATCGCAGTGTGGGGTGATAACCCTGAAACGGCTAATGGGAGTGAAAGGATATGGGGCCGCCAACGGCCATATTGCTTCACCGCATCCGGTATTGATGCAGGTTCACCCGCTCAATTGTGGCCGCCGAGGCGCTTTTTCCTCCGACGACCGGATCAGACCGGTCGTCACAGGCCTCCCACGCGTAATCATGGTGTCGGGCTCGAATCGAGCTTTGAACTAGCCGCTATTCTCTCATTATCGCATGCTTCATTCTCCGGACGGCAGGGCTTAATCCCGTAGATATCCTTCCGAGGTGACCGGCCTCGGATTAGTTTTTCCACTAGAATTCCTGAGGAGTCCGACATTCCATTCAGTCTCATGCCCGTGGACCCCGTGGTAACGCACCCGTAGATCGAATGCGGTTGCTCTCGGGATCCGATCGAATTGGTGGAGGCCAGACAAAGTCATGGTGATTTTGGATAAGGGGGAGGAGTCTCAGGGATGTTCGCTGAGCAACCGGGAGGTTCCCCTCTTCCTTTCTCGATTGTTCCCTGAACGCTTTAGTCCTGGGCCTAGTTCTTTACTCCACGCCTTCGCCGACTTGGTGTTCTGGGAGGTAATCATCACTGCCCGTCTATACAGTTCTTTCATTGTTAGAGGCGGGTCCAGTGATAGCGACTGGAAGAAAGGCGTAGTTGGTCCAAAGCTTCGTCGAAAGTTCTAAAGGACCGCGTCCATGTTGTATGCATCGATTTGTTCAACAAAATTCTGTCTGAATCTCCTAGTGAAGTCTCGGATAGACTCATCCCCACTTAAGGATGGTTTGCAGTGAGCTGATTTTTCCCTTTTACCAGACTGAGCATAAGTATTGGGAAACGAAGGCAGCCCACAACTCGCCAAACTTGTTTATGAATCCTCTCGGGAGTTTATGGAACAAGGCCAGAGCGGGTCCTTTCAGGCTGGCCGGGAATACCTTGCATAGAAGATGATCATTCCCTGCGCTGAGAATCATCGCCTGGTTGAAGTGCATCATATGGTAGTCCAGGTCAAAGGAGCCATCATACATGGCGAATGGTGGTATGGTAAAGCCATGGGGTGGCTCATAACTCAGGATATGCTGCCCTAATGGGGATGACAGCATGTCCTCAAGTCCCCGGACATCGGTAGGTACGGGCATAAACGGAACGGATGCCGTTCCAAAGGTCGGATACCCGAAGGGAAGTGGTGGTGTCACGCCTCCTAGCCACGCGGGTATGTGTTCAAGGGCGCTGTCGACGCCTCGCAAATTCCTCTTCCTCGACTCCGATGAGGCATGCCGCTAATCCGACGGGCTAGAACGGCCGTAAAATCTTCTCGACTACCTACATTATTCTTTAGGGTAGCGCATCCGGAAGAGGAGCCGCCAAGATAACTCACATCCGTCAGGTAGAATGGCTACCGTTTTCTCTCCTACCGATAGGCTCGCTTTGTTTTGTTTGACTAGGCGTGCTGGGTGGCCACTCCCTCGTACATTCTCAACCCGTTCACCCTTTAGGCGAGTCCGCAGCGATCGTTTTCCTGCTGTAATGATCAGCACAACTTTGCAGTTCGGCCATCTGTTTGGCTTGTTCCTCCTGCTTCGCCTCCATATCCTGGCGCCAACGAAGGAACTGGTCTTCGAGGGATTGATTCGCTGGGTTGCTGGTCATGACGATAGAATCCGACGGTTTGGTGGGTTGATTGGGAACTACCAAAGCTTCAGGGGATAGGCGATCACTTGAAAGCGGATGCGACCAAGCCCTCTCGAATCGCCGATGAGCTTTTTTGCTTGGTCGTTCCCACAAATGGCGCCAATTGTAGTCTCCTGATTTTTCTGAATCACTGGATCGTCGGAGCATCAACTAGCCAGCATGTACCTTGAAAATAAACAAGAGAATGACGGTGGTGCGCCCGTCGCCTCTCCGATGCCAAAGTCAGATCTGAAATCTAGAGAGAGAAATCAATCTGTATCTTCGGTCAAGAATATCTTACCTTCTACGGTGTCACCCCCCTTCTTTTATGGAGGAGGGTCGTTGTCCGCTTTACATGGGAAGTAGGCGATTTCCCTTTCGAAACGGAAGGGAAAGGTGGCGCTTGGCTCCATTAGTTACGACACGTTTTTCCTTTATATAAATTCAACCGCCTCTATCTTCGCATTGACTGCCACTAGGAAGGTTACGTGTGTGACTCATGGGTGGTTATTTGTTAAAGCTAAGAGAGGTCAGTCGGGCAGGAAAGATTGCACCCAGGCATTATATCTCCCGTCCAGCTGAGGAAGTATGTTTAAGCCTGACTTGTAAATGAAGATGATTGGGTCAGAAGATTGGGCCTCGCGGTTTCAATAGAGCCTCAGACTCCGCCCAGTCATCGACCGTGGATGGAGTCTATGGGGCCCGTTGGCTGGAGGCCCAAGCCAAAGCCCATGGTACCCATTATTTTGTGTGAAGAGATTTGATCAATCTAAATATCATTATACAATAATACGTTGAAAAGCACTGAATTTTTAAAGAGATTTCTAATCATTATATTAGGCTTAATGCAAATTTGTAGGTTTTATGTTGATTTATTATACTATTAACATAGATATTGTTTCATCATTTATGGTTTTTAACAATTTATATTTTGGATCTGTAGATCTATTACAAGTTTGGATCAATAAAATTATTTTTATTTAAAAAAAAATTTTTTTTTCTTAAAATAATTATATATGTTTGTTCATTAATTTAAAATTTTTTGTAAATATTTTTTTATTTTTATAATCATTAAAACAATTATTTTAGGTTTTATTCATATAAATTTTTATATGTATTTATATATTTTTGTAATAAAATTCTTTATTTATTATGATATCTTATTTTTTAGATTAAATTTTGAATTACCTTTTTAGTCATTGTAATAAAATAATAGAAAAACGTACGTTTCTTATCAAAGCGATGTCAAAGAAAGTGTTTTGATTAGAATATCAAAGAAAACGTACGTAGGTTAGGCTCTCCTTGCTGCTCAGGTTCCTTTATTTTGTAGAGTAACACATACACATTTTAATATCCATCTCCATCCAATGATTTAAATCTTTCCAATAATATTTGCATCTTAGTTTTTCATTTTTAGGAGCCTTTATTGGTAGTGGTACTTTTTATTTATTTTATCATAATTTTTAACACATTGGCGTAGTTAGTTTTTTTTGAAAAAAAAAAAAAAAACCATTGACATAGTCTGCAGAGATAAACTTTATATTCTGTTTTTAGACTATTTCATAACCCATGCCATTTGTAAGATATGCAATCATCTATAAATTCTAACATTTTTTTAGAAAAAATATTTATACTCCATGCTCAAATTATTTTTAGAAAATCTTAATCGATCTAGGAAGTTTAGAGTATGTTTGACCCATGTTTTTGAAAATTGTTTTATGTTTTCAAAAACAAAAAGAACAAGAAAATCAAGTAAAACATTAGATTCCTAGTTTTTTTTTTCTTTCTAAAAACTTAAAAAAATATATAACTCCATACATGTAACGTTCCAACAAGCTTCAAAAAAGGTCATAAGGAGAAAAAAAGTCTCAGATTGAACCCAGTGGTATAATTTACTACATTACAACTAAAGTATTTAATTGTCAAAAAAAAAAAAAAGAACAAAACTAATTTTCAAAAAACACTAAAATAATATTCTATGTGCTTTCAAAACTATTATGAAAAACAGTTTTCAAAAACAAAAATCAAACATACCCTTTGTTTCTTGTCCCATGCATATAGAGACATACGGGCGAACTTGACGAGATTATAACCACATCGAATAAAGCATACTGTTCCTCTAACTTCAATTCTCCATTTGGCAAAGAAATGAAATGAAACATATAAAATTCACCTTGGCATCTCCATGCCACATTCACCCTTAAAAGATGCTTTTGATATTCATATCCATCTCTCAATTAGCGCTACGTTAAGAAATTAAAGAAAGAAACTGGGTAACTTTTACATCTTCATATATTCTATCAACTGTAATTGGTTTATATGCCCCATACAATTTCTAGGCAGGTTCCGTACTAACTGTATATGAAGATTTATCTTCTCATCCCCAGTCCAAAAGGAAAGAATAAACGGGTCGGGTTGGGCCGGTGTTACCCATTCAATTTCTGTACAATTTGGTACCCCACCCCCATAACAAGTTTCTTCTGTAATGAAATGAAATCACAAAAATCATAGCATAATGATTTATACAACACAAAGTAATAAGAATCCTGACTCTAAAGATCACAACAAAGTAACTTCTCTGAAATTTGCCCCAGCGCCACAAGATCATCCTACTTATCCATCTCCAACACAGAAGCAGGGCTGCTAGTCTCCTGAAATGTAGTCATTTGGAGGATGAATGATGAGTCCTTTTCCGCGAGTGGCACCGATCAGCAACAGGACAGAAGTATCTGCACAAACATATACATGTTCCTCAAGTTATATAATTTTGACCTCGCTACAATATGTTTCAAGCATTCGACAACTTAAGACTTACGAATCACTGTGCTCTTTACTTGAAGATTCCTGTATTTTCCGCAATGGCCCAGCTGCCTGTCAAGAATTATTTTTAACATGGCTCAGTTTGGGCTATACAGTTTCACGTAAACAATCAATGAGGCAAAAATCTAAAATATGTAAACCAAGCTTTGCCCTAGACTCACCTGGAACTAATCATGAGAAAGCTTGCTGGGAACTTGTAATATTTTGCCAAACGGATTATTTTTGAAGGGAAATTACTGTTGGAGCACGTTTGGTGTACAGGAACAAGAATGGGGGTAGGAATAGGAATACAGGTGAATCATAATATAACATCGAAGAGATAAATTAAAACAGAAGGTTTTAGTGACCATTACAATGAATTATCATAATCATTCTTATTCATAATTCTAATTAGTAATCCGAATGGGATAATGAATTGGAAAGTGGACTGCATTTCCCTATCCCTATTCCCTATTCCTGCATACTAAATTACTAACACACCCTTGTCAAACATAAGACCTATATCCCCCAGGACATAAAAGTGATCTCTTAGCCCCAGACATTGGTTCCATTGGTTAATCGATCCTCCACGGTCCTGCAGTTGGTCGGTACAGGATACATGCTCCAAGTTCTATCTGCATCTGTTGTATACAGATTCTTAATCTATGATCTTAGGTCCTGTTGTAGGTCGGTAGAGTTTGTTGATAATCTGATCAAAGATTTTGCTCTTTATCTTTTCACAATCATACTGGAAAGGAATGAGAAATCCTTCCACAACAATTGTCATTTCTCCTCTAATGAATACCGCTAATCTCACCAAAAAGAATCCTTTCCGGATACAAGCCCATAATATATATATATATATATGAATCTATGAGGTGGGCAGTTATCAAATAGACAATTATAAGGTAGACATTTATGAGTGGTTAACAATTCCTGACGTAACGCTTACGTTATGCATTGATGGTGGCATAACGTCAATTGAGGTGGATAACCGTTTTATCTTGATGCTTGAGGTGATTTATCCCGATGCCCGAGGTGATGGAGGTGGTGGCTTGCTCGACCTCCCTGAATTATCCGTCAAGCGAGTTATTGCCGAGCTTGGGTCACTCATGTGACAGCTCACATGAGCAATTTCGGGTCCCTCATATGACTATCACGTGAGTCGGATCCCTTACACGTGAGCGAGTTCAGGTCCCTCACACGTGAGCGAGTTCGGGTCCCTCACATGACTACCACGTGAGCTGTGGCATATCCCATTCCATGAGCCCAACCTCTCCCCTTCTCAGCCGCTCGCCACAGGCTTGGAATGACGATAATTCAGCTCGTGCGCTGGAAAAAGTCATCATTGAGTCGACATTTGATGATCCGCTGCACACAGTGACAATTCGGATTAATTCCGATCAAGTGGTTCTCCACACTTCCACCAACTAATAAATGCTGTGTTTCCTCGAATGTCCCACCCACAGTGTTCACATGTTTGGCTTTAAATATTCTCTGAATTCTTCTTTGGGGGATTTTGTGCCTATGCTATCGTAGAGTCTCTCTAGTTATCTTCTACATTGGCTTGGATCATGTTTTCTCACTGGTGTTGTATCGTTCCTGTTCCTCAACCCTTTGAAGGTAAAGATAGATTATAGTGTTTGCTTTCCTTCATTGGTCATCTGTTCCTCTCTCTCTTCTTTGTTGTTTTTTTTTTTTTTTTGGATGAATACACCTTTTGTCATTAAACTAGAGCACCACATTCGTTGTACTTCCCATTTGTCTCCTAGGACGTATAATGCCCGAAGCCCATGCCATCGAGGGTTGAAAGCATTCAACCCATAAAAACCGTCTCATAGAAATGGAGAAAGAACACTTGTATGGACTTAAGCTACCCGAGGCCTAGGGTCATCGAGGGCTAGCCGCCGTATGCTTAAGATAAACATCTCATAAAAACGGAGAAACAATCATCGCATTAAATTGGAGAAAGAATCATCTCATTAAACTGGAGAAGTAATCATCTCATTAAACTAGAGAAATAATCATCTCATCAAACTAGAGAAAAAATCATCTATCAAACTAGAGAAACAAGCATCGCATTAAACAAGAGAAACAACCATCTCATTAACGATCGTCTCATTAACCACTCGTGGCAAGGATATAGAGCATTGGACTCTAAAGTGGCGAGGGCGTCGACCATATGGTTTTTTGAACTAGGTACTTGGGCTATGTCAACTCGTGTGAATCCAACCATTATGGACTGAGCCAACTCCAAGTATTTCCCCATTCTATCATTTTTGGTCTCATATTCCCCCTGTAACTGGGATGCTGCCACCAACTGAGAGTCACATCGAAACTCCAATTTTGTGACGGATAAGCCTGACTAGTCGCGAAGACAAATAAGATTCACTTCATCATCGTAGGCCACTTAATGCACTTAACTGCTGAAAGCAAATCTGATAAAACCCACTGGGATCAGAGAATCATACCGCCCTCCACTGCCGGATGAACGCCGCTCTAAGACCTTTACAACGTGTCGCCTTGGGCTCGGGATTGCACACCTGACAACTCGACTATAAAATCAGCTACGACCTAACCCTTTATAGCCAATCTAGGGCGATACTCGATGTTGAACTCACTCAACTCCATGGCCCATTTTAGGAGTCGCCCCAAAGCATCTGGTTTGTGGAGAACGGCTCTAATCGGATAACTTGAGAGTATGACAATAGTGTGGGCTAGGAAGTATGGGTGTAGCTTCTTGGATGTCATTCTAAGGGCTCACGACATCGAGTTGAAGGATCACGGCCCCGAAATGCTTCATAAAGCCCCTGATGGACTCGAATCTCCCTATCCGAACGTGGAAAAGACTGGTAACGCTCTACTTCCTCTTGACCGAGCACATATACTGAGTGACGAACTTCTCTCTCACATGTGCATTGGAGAGGTTACCGCATTCAGAGCTAGGCGCTGGAACCACATGACATATGTGGGCCGACTAAGTCAGTTCCGGGAAGACCTTACACAACAAAGCATCATTCCTTGTCTATAGAGTCGTTATTTGGCGAAAGTGCATAAGGTGATCAAAAGCGGTCCTAGCACCATCGCATATCCGAAATTTTAGTAAGTACGTGGCAGCATGGCGAAGGCTCTGGTTTGTGATGCAGGACAAACGAGACGATGAAATGTCGCCTCACGGATCCATTCGGTGGGAGGGAGACCGTCGCACAGGTTATCGCTCGGGATGATCACACCGGGGCAAAGAATAGTTAAGTTCAGGATTCAGATCGTGCAAGGCTGTAGGCAAAGTTGGGTTAGCGTATGGTGGGTGGTCACGCTCCGCAGCGGCATTCTCTTCGGCAGAAGTGCGCCGTTAGCCCCAAAAAGTGGGTGGCCAACTCAAGCAGGTGTGTGACTATTGATCTTTCAACATCTGCTCCAATGATAAGAAGCATGTTCAAGTGTAGACTCGGAACTGGAGGGGGGAATCTCTCCCATTGAATTTTTTTGGAAAAAGGTTTACAGTTGTCTCTGCAACAGCTTAGAGAAGTGTGGGATTTAGTGTTCCCGTAGACGGCGCCAATGGAAAGGAACGAGAAATTCTTCCACAACAATTTTTATTTCTCCTCTAATGAATACCGCTAATCACACCAAAAAGAATCTCCTTTTCGGATACAAGCCCATAATATATATATATATATAGAAGATAGTATATATATATATATATATATATATATATATATATATATATATATATATATGAATCTATGAGGTGGGCGGTTATCAAATAGACAATTATGAGGCGGACATTTATGAATAGTTTACAATGCCTAGTGTAACGCTTACATTACGCATTGACAGGCATAACGCCTAACAGGTGGATAGCCAAGCGATCTTGGCTGCCCAGGTGATTTTATCTCGATGCTCGAGGTGATGGAGGTAGTGGCCTGCTCGACCTTCTTGAATTATCAATCAAGCAAGTCCTTGCCGAGCTCGGGTCACTCACGTGATAGCTCACGTGAGAGAGTTCGAGTCCCTCACATAACTGTCACGTGAGCTGGGTCCCTCACACTTGAGTGACTCACATGACTGCCATGTGAGCTGTGATATATCCCATTCCACATACCACACACCCACCACAATGGCAACCATGGTTAGTTGATAAGCAAGCAAACCAAGCACTTTAATATGATAAAGGTTGCTTTTCTAACTCCCAACACATTGACCATATCTGAACATTTCCATCTCCATTATCTCTACTATTTATAAATGTATTCATTTAGATACACAAAAAAATATTTGAAACAAAAGGAAAATAAAAAATAAAATTAATTAATTAAATAAAAAAGGAGTCAATAAGATCCAGCTCAAGTGGTTAAGAACTTAGGTTGGCATAGGAAAAGGAGGGGTCCAAGGATTGAGTCTTAGTGGGGACAAATTTGTGAGGAACAGAACAAAATACTATGATACATTACAAAGTGAATAGGTGCCAAAATAAATAAATAAATTGAAAAAGGAGAGAAAAGAAACACCAGTTTTCTAGTATAGGACAGTATCCCTAGGTTGAAAAGTCCACAGTGATAAATAATGTTTAAACCAGAAGCAGCAGTTAAACATAATATGTAAACAGAGTTTTCAGCTTCGCCCAGCATACTGAATCAATGCAACACAACATGGGTGTGGAACATGTGGCTGAACACAATGTTGGCATGTTGACATTGTGGATCAACATGCAGGTGCTGGGAGTATGATATCCATGCCCTAGTTTGTTTAGTAAATATTGGTACATTTAGAGATAGAGTAAAAGCAAATGGTTTTCTCTAGAGGATTATTTACCAATTGAGCTCTGTATTATAAAACTTGAAAGTGTGGTCCCGTTTGTTATATAATATGATACACAAATAAACAAGTGGAATAAAGTAAAGGATATATACTAACAGGTTGGCATAACTTTTTGTTGCTTCTGCTATGAGCCTCTAGGTATTCTTCATATGACTGCAACAATACATCAATAAGAAAGCCATTTATCAGAATAGAAAACACAGGCAAAAGCTATCACTGTTATTTTCAAATGAAAGGAGGAGGAGAAAAAAAAAGGAGGTCATTCTTTTCACACAACCTTGAGATTCAAGAATGAAACCACAGATCACTAAAAGCTTTCCTCAACAGAACTTTTATGCAACAACGAATGTAAAATTAATCATGCAAGAGATATCATTCTTTTGTTTATTTATTTATTTTTGACATGCAAACAAGAATATATATTAATAAAGAACTTATCAGAACAAAAAAAAAAAGACACCATCTAGATATATTTGAAAGGGGAGGACGGGGGAGAAAAAATGAAAAAATGAGGCCATTTGCTTTTTCACAATTTTGAGATTTAAGAATGAAACCACAGATCAACGAATGCTTACCTTGATGGAACTTCCATGCAACAAAAACACAAACTAAGCAAGAAATATGATAATAATATTTGTTTGATAGGCAAACAAGACTAGATATTAATAAAGGAACTTTATAAAAGAGGTGCATCAGGACAGTTTTTTTAGGTAAATGATTTTTTCTCATTTTTTGTCCACATTGAGACTCGAACTTTGAACCTCTCATGATCTCATCCCATCCCTTTACCACTAGAGCCAAACCTCAAGGGTGAAGTGCACCAATGACAGTTAGCGCCAAAAGGGCAAACAAAAAGGAATTAAGGGAAACAAAAGTAATGGCTATGCAGTTAAAACCAATGACAGTTAACACCTCTCCTTCAACAAACTCAACCAATCTACATAGTCTATCATTGACATAGAGTGATTGCCTGCACACTTAACCCAATCCAAGAGAAATACATAATGGCTTGATCCAACTCTTATACACCTTCAAAAGACACCGATTCCTTTCTTCCCACAACAGCCAAAACATGCAAAAGAATCCACACTCCAAACTTTTTTCCTCGTCTTCCCCAAAATTGGATCATGTTAACTCAAAAGATTGGCTCACTCAATCTAGTCCAAAAAGAGGGGGCTAAACATTGTCAAAGAATCTTTACCATGGAAAAGTGGAGAAGCAAATTATCAACCAAATCTTCATCCCCTTTACATATGTAGCATCTATTCAAAATACTTTAGCCTCTCCTTCTAATCTGATCAGAAGTAAAATGCTTCCCTATGCAAATCTAGAGTAAAGAAACTCACCTTTGTTGGCATCCAAAGGTTTCGAACCATGCTTATAGGAAAAGGCTCACTACTTGCTTGGGGTAAGGATGTGTGAAAGGGTCTGACAAAGAACTTGCAAGTCTTGGTTTTCTTCCAAGTTCCAACCTAATTTGTCACCTTCATCCCTTTTAACTAAGATTGATGACAGTATCCAAAAAAAGGCATTCACTTCTTTTGATTCTCAATCATGAAACCATCAATGAAAGAAAAGACTCCACCAACCGTTCTCACTAATCTATTCCCACATTCTACTATCCAAGAGTCTTTATCAATGAGTATAGAGAATAACACCAAAAAAAAAAAAACATTTTTTCAAAGACTCATAACCAAACCATCTCTCTTTCAAGAATTTTATCTTTCAACCATCACCCACAATGAAGCGAGCTACACTTTTGAAGACCGTTTCTAGCAGCCTTCCACAAAATACCCTAACCTATTTCCAAAGAGACTCTCGGAAGTAAATCTCCAACTCCATTTACCATGTAGAGCCTTATTAAGAGTACGGAGATTTTAGATGCCAAGCCCTGAATCCATTTTGTCTAAAAAAACAGTAAACCATTTGACCAAATGGTATTTTCTCTCAAGCAGGCCTCTACCCTAAAGGAGATCCTTTTGGATGTGCTCTGTAGTCTTAAGCCCATATTCCTCAAAATGGTGAAAACAAACATGAAATAAATTGGCAAACTTGACAACATGCTTTTGATCTAGGAATATCTCCCTCCTTTTGATAAATATTGTTTCTTCAACCAGAAATATGATTACAATATCAACCCCGAGGGGTAGCTCAGTTGGTCTGGCCTTGGGTTTACTTCCCGATAGTCACCGTTTCAATCCCCTCAGGGCCACTAGAGGTTTAACCGGCCATTAACTTTAGGACCCCATGGGATTAGTCGAGGTGTGCACAAGCTAGCCCGAGACACCCATTGTTATCAAAAAAAAATTATTACAATGTCCAAATAATAACAAACAAGATGAAGCAGCAAGAAGCTACTATTATTCAAAGAAAAAAGAGAAGCTACTATTATTCAAGAAAAAAGAAGCTACTATTATTCAAAGAAAAATTCAAGGCCACTATTGTACTGGATTCTTCAATTCTGAGTTAACTGCTCTCTTTACCTGAGCCACTTAGGTTTAACTACTACAATTTTGTTGCCTTAACAAGGGTAAGCGAAGGAAACCAAGTAAATTTGAAATCCTCAACATAATTATTAATTACTAAGGAACGCATAGAACTAATTCAATATCTAATTAGTTACATTTCAACATGCAATATTTCTTTGCACCTGCCAAACACAGAGTCACGCCCAACACCCCCATCCAAACCCATGTGATATTGGAAAAAACAAATGCATAAGAAGAATTTGAATGAATAAGCAAAATTCTTGGCTGGACAGGAAAACAATGCACTCAATCAATTGAAACAAAAAAAAGACAATGAAAATATCCTGCTCCCCAGGATGATAAACACAACAATCAAACCCAATCTCCAACCACCAAAAACCCAAATAGATAAGTTTACCCATATAAGTTTGTCAAGGCTACATGTCCAATGACACAACAAGATTTTAGCCAATCATTAACCAAATTAAGAATGTCAACTTCAGTTACTATTCCTGTCACATACTCCAGAACTGGTCAAGTAACTCATCTTGGAAACTTGGTCAACTGTAGCAAAGTTTAGCAACTACTTTCATCCAAAAACCCAAGATGGCAAGTACATTTACCATCTGATCACGTCATATGAAGAAAGAGATCACCAGGCTTATGAGGAATTTACCCCTATCTGCAGTGAACATTGGGTAACCAGACAGAATACATGAAGATATAATAGAGCTTAAGCTCAAACATGGATGTTTCATCCAGAAGTAATATTTTGGATTTAAGTTACCATATAACCCATTAACAAAGATCCCAGGCATTGTTACCAACAACCTAGAGTTGAATCCAACCTTCTGCAGGGTGGTGTAGCCCAGTTTTAGGTTGGAAACCAAACACCACCACCACCCAGCTAATCAGTAAAACATCAGCACCAATCAAAAAAACATGAACAAATAAGAAAATAATATCAATTTTATGAGTTCTGTAATTTTCAGAAAACCATTAAAAAACTTATTGAGAACATCAATAACTCGTGATATATGAAAAAAAACTACAAGGAATGAAAAGCTTCCACAGAAAAACAGATTCATGGCTAATTATGACACCGAAAAAGTAAATAATATCCAGAGAGAAATGGTCCACATTAGTTATCAGATATAAATGAGCATAAGATAATAGTTTGAGCACAACTAACACTTACCTTCAAGTAGCATATATCTTTTCTAAAGTTCATGGGTTTAATGTATAATGGCCAACAACGATCCAATTTATCATTGAAAAAATGTCAAATTATTTTTCTACACAGCTCGACTTAAATGTATTCCTTTCCCAGTTACTGAGAAAACAAGGTGGATATATTTTGCATTGGTTAGGATACAGAAGCTAAGTTAGGATCTCAGTACCATTTCAAGAATATCATCCTCAGTAAGTGTACTTGCAAGAGGGCTTCTCTCAGCTGACACATTCCAACATCAAGACCAGAAGACGTATCATGATCCACTTGTACACTAGTGAAGTTACCAGTAATCTGAGGATGTTTCATCCATGTAACTTCTGATTGCCCAGAATAGATAGGCAAATTTTCAGGAAGAAATGGTCCAGTTGATCTTTGGTGTGCTAAATGGAATCTACTTGCTTCAGCTTTATGTTGGTAGAGCAAGGAAGGATAAAGCATGGGTGTCCATGCCATATGCATTGAAGACAGGTTATATTCTTCATCTGGTAAAGAACATGAAGGCTCAATGAAAGGCCTTCTTGGAGGAAGATCGTCACTAGAAAACTCATTCCTGCATAAACTCAAGATCAATTGACATGGCTGTTAAATCAGAGTTAACAGTTTTCATAACCTTCCAACTTTAAGAATAAACCGTACCTTCTTAGATTGTCACCAGCATCTGTCTTTCCATCAAGGAGTTCACAAAGAGCTTCTCCAATTTCTTGAGATAACTCCTGGAAAGGACATTAACCACAGTCATGCTCAAACCTTCTAGTTCTCTACAAGGGCAAATGCAAGAAAGAACACTCAAACATTATTTAAACCTGGCAGTCCCTGCTGATCTTGACAGGTTTGTAGTCATTCAGTGGATTCTTGAGATGAAGTGTTTTTTGGAACGGCAAATCATGTAACCGTAGCCATTTGACCTTAAAACTTCGTCCCCAAGGATTATTTCCACCACCTCCTTGACTCCATACATTGTCTCGTCTCCATCCAACAGAAGACATCATTTGGGCATAACCTTGGAAGAAACCACTCATGTTGACACTAAAAATTAGAATTACTTTACCAGAGTTCTGCAAAAATGCACAAGAAACCACTCATGTTGACACAAAATATTGGATTTACTTAACAAGAATTCTGCAAGGCGTGACATGCATCTCTATAAAGCATGAAGATTGAGAAAATAGTACATAATTTTATTCTAAGAGGTATCTTACATGAAAAGCTTCTTCCAAAACTGGTTCATTCATGACTTGAGTAGCCCAAATTCCTTTCTCGATCGATAATTGGATATTATCATGGTTCAAACTCTTAATGATGAAATATCTTGTACTATACAATTTACCCTTTTTATTAGCATTTGAATTTAGCATTCCAGTGCGGGAGCGTCGCTGTTCTTCAGGCCCAGATGGATAGCCATCCTCATTTGCTTTGTAGCTTGAACTTTCTAACAACACAATTCCGTGTCATTTGTATTACTACATACCTTATGAGAAAATTACAATAAGAACATATTATCGCTTTATTACAAGAAATTGAGATAAACAAATGAACAAGCATAAAACATTAATACCTACTGGTTTCAAATATTATATAAAAATCCAACTTTTGAGTTGCTTTCCTACTTGATAAAATAAAAGAAGCAAGAAATGGATAAATAAGAAAACACAAAGAGATATGCCTATTAGGGTTGCCCCTTTGTCTGATCTTTTAGAAAACTTTTATTGCTAGAATTTCCAGAATCTCCTCAAGCCTATAATTCTCTCAAAGAAATGGGAAAGTCCCCAGTGTCGGTACAGCATATTGTCAACATAAAAACCTACTTAAGAACAAAAGAATGATAATCATCTAGAAAACTAAATTAAAATTTCACATGACGTAGTACCTGGATCATCAAAATTTCCCATATCATGTTTCCAATCAGTCACTGATGAATCAACTACCGATGCATTTTCCTTTGCGGTATCAGAAGACATATCCTTTTGAACCTCCTATGTCACAATCAGAGAAGAGAAAAGCGAGTGTAAAACAAAGATACAAACCATTGCAGCATAAATCAAGGGCAGATAAAGAAACATCGAAAAAAGACAGAAACTGGTGTAATTATAGAAGTGACAGGATCATCTGCAATTCCAAGCACTAAAACCAAATGTCAAAGAATAATTGCCAGAACCCAAAGACTAATAAGCAACTGAAAATGCAAAATGGGTCAAGGCAAAATAGTACAGCAGGATTTCGCTTTTTATGACTTTATAGCCAAGTTTCAGTTACATGCGTGAAAAAAAAAAGCTCTATCTGCACTGCCAGCCCACATCTGTTATAGCTTACATTAGTAAGTCGAAAACCACTAAACAGTGCCTGCATTGATGCTACCAGTATCTGACAGAAACATTGCAATTGTTTGCAAATGTAGTAGAAGCTTTGGATTTCTTATAGAAAACCTAGTGTCTAGAAGCAAAAGCAAGTCCATACTCTATCCTTGAACCTTATTATGGGAAAAAGTTAAACCTGGATCAAAGAGTGCAGCTATTAGCAAGCCAACGATTTAAAGGAACATTTATGATTTTATTCTTCAATTATGGGTCAAAAGAAAATATCTCTACTAAACCATGAAGTTATGAAGCAAGAGAAAAAAAATTGCTGTGGACTTACAAGTCAAATGTAAAAGAGCATGCACTTCACCTGCACCTTACATCTCCCACACCATATGAAATAAATACCCAAGCATACAATATAAAGTTGAACCAGTGTGATACAAGAAACTTAACTGCTTTGATACTTGGATGGCACAATTACATTGATGCAGAATCCCATACTATCAGAACACCACAGGAAAATATTTTTCTAAGTGACTTGAAAACTGTTCTAATATTTCTAAGAGAGGGCAGGTGATGTCTTCTTTCCTCCCCCTCCCCTGCTTGGTTAAGCCTTTTGGCAGCCAATGTATACTTCCTGTATTCTATGGAATGCTGCATTGGATTACCCTTTTCTACATATTCTATGTAATAAGTGTGTGTATGGGTGGGTGTGTGTACATCACTGGAGAATGTGTGACAACCTCAGATGGAAACAGTCTCTAGAACCAAGTAGGAAAGTATCATAGTTTCCATTTTCAGCAAAAATTGCTCCATTTTTCAAGCAGCAACATTTTCATTTGTCATTAGAAAGTTCAGACTTGAAATCCAGAATTTACATTATCTATAGTACATTTATTAAATTATGTCAGTATAGGTCACTAGCATTGGTTGCAAATCAGAACTGACACAGTAAAGCACTCAACCAGTGACCATGAGAAGTGGGACAAGCTTGGTTGATAGGACTCGCCTCCACGCCATTTGACTGCTGAAAAGCCCCTTCTGGAGGCAAGTCAGGTCTATGATGTCTTTAGTTAGAACTAGAAACTTAAAAAGTTCTTGTGAGCACAAAGAGGTGAGATTTTAAAAAATAAAAAATAAAAATGATAAATACAAACAAATGACAAAAATTCAGGATATTTTAGAATTTAAAAACATTTTATTTACATAAAATGCCCTGAAGACCTTGACCAGAAACTACGTTATGTCAAATAGCCAAAGAGAGGGAGAGGAAAAAAACCGAGGCGGTTAGAAGAACCACTTCCACTGATTTCTAACCAACTCATAACTCTGTTAATTCAGCTTCTCCTCCACAAACCTGTTCATATTTCCACAAACACACCGTTGAACAATATTTGACTATCTACCATCTTTTTTAAGGAGTTATAACATCATTAAACCTCTCACTTACGGAACACATAACTCGTTATCTTCAATCTTTACACACGCTACATAAAATCAAAATTCAAATTATGAAACGACATTGTCGTGTGGAGCATTCAACTCAAACCACAAACCTTCACAACCGACTCCAAATCCAGGCATCACTCAACGTTCAAAATTTCAAAAGCCTACATTTGGCTGCCAATAAGAAATAGAAAAATTCAGAACCGAAAGTTCTGGACCTCTGAATTAAACTCAGACTCAGGTGGCTAGAGACTTTCACTGTCTCCATTCACAAAACAACAACCAGATTCCATTTCCTCCTACTTTCCAATGTTTTCTCAGTAACAAAAGATAACATTCAAAAACAAAAGAACGAGAAACCAAGGCGAATTTAATAACCACAATTAGAGAAGAGCGAAATTGAAATGATAATGAAAGCACATACCTTTAGAGTTTTGAGAGAGAAAGTGAAAGAAGAAGAGGGTGAAAATGGTGATGGCGATAATCTTCTGGAAGACTGGCACCACTCCCGAGCCCTAGGTTTTGTTTTCCGCTCGACGAGTCTTGGCTTCGTAAAATAATTCTATATTCGATTCTGCACATTTCAAAACTGTTCTGACCCCATTTTTTTCTTTTTCTTAAATTTTTTTTTTAAGGTTTTCTGATCTTATGTGAATTTCAATCCACCTCATGTACTCATACATTTTCACTAAACCTGAATAAAATTTTTGTTAAATTTATAAAAAATAAAAATAAAACATGAAATATTAAATCCCTTTTCAAATTGGTCTCTTTCTCTTCTTTATATTTTTCTATCTATAACCCTCTGGTTTTTATAAAAATAAAATATTAATTTTTAATTAGTAATTACGAATTAATCCTTTTTTTCTTTTTGTCTCATATCTTTCTGTTTTCGTATATTTGACTCTTGGATTCCATTTTCCTAGATAATTATAACAAATTTTAAATGGAATACATCTAACTATGAGAATTTCATAAATTCATAAACTATTTTTTGTTAAAATTTTTCATAAACTCCAAAATAGATTTCCAATTGTTAATAATTATCTCCAAATCTCAAAGTCGATTCAAAAATAAAATAAAAAGAACTCTAAATCTCAAATTGTGAATATATAGTAGTATGTTTTACATCTAATGTTAATAGTAGGCATGATTCTAAGAATAACTTTTGTCCGTTTGTATTAGGAATTGGATTAGTTTCTAAAATAATAATATTATATTTTATAATATATATATATATATATATATTAGGGATGTGTAAAAAACACAAATCGAGCTTAAATTGAGAAAATAAGCAAAATGTTGAAAAATAGGTTAATCGGCCGTCCCGGTTCAGTTTAGTTTTGTTTTATACGATTCTCGATTTCGGTTTAGGTTTAGGATTCTGAAAATATAAAAAGCGTGGTTTCGGTTAATCAGCCCAGAAAATTAAAAAAAAAAAAAAATACAAATATTATACAAATTATAAAATATATAATGCCATATAATATATATTATATGAAAATAAATTTATATATAGGTCAACATTGTCATACCATTTAAAATTCCATATATATGGGTAGAAAATAATCTTATAAAGGTGATATTGATATTTTATCAATATAATTCCACTTTAATATTCATAGTTTCTTAAATTTTGTGGATGAATTATTATAATAATTTTTTTGGTTGGCGGATTATATTAATATTTTGATATAATATTTACTTTTGAAACTGAAGAAAGACATTATGCACCAAATTTTATGGTTATATACTTATATTAGTAGTATATAGTAATATATAATATAAGACACTCTTTGGACCTGTCTAATATCGTCAAACTAAAGCATAGAGGTTGTGATTATTTTGGATGTAATTTATTTTTTTATTAAAGTTGTTAAAACATGTGGTTGATTAAAAAAAGTTCGTTATTAAATTATCTAATCTCATACATTTCATATATAATTTTGATGTATTATAAATAAACCAAATGGCATAGGATTGTAAATAAATTGATAACAATTTATTCATTTTTTTGTTACAGTTTTATTATATTTATAGTAATTATTGAAATTTGAACTTTAATATATAAATTTGTTTTTAATTACGGTTAACAGCGATATATGATTTAACCAAAAAAATGGTTAACTGAAGATTCGGTTAATCATGTTTATGGTTAGGTTTTTGGTTTATATAAATAATAAACCAAAAACCGACAATAAGATTATTTTTAATGACATGATTAAGTTAACTGAACCATGTCCATATATATATATATATATATATATATATATATATATATATATATATATATTGTGTGTGTGTGTGTGTGTGTGTGTGTGTGTGATATGTGCATTATTTCTATAATGCTCTCAGCATTATATTATAGATATTTGAAGATTTAATTTTGTAATTATATGTCTCTTCAAAATTGTATAATTATTGATGACACATTTATGAAATCTAGATTATTTTACTTATATGAGAGAGAAATATAAGTTGAATTATTGATGAGACATTTTGGAAAAGATATCTCATTATTGGTAAGATAATCTCTTTTAACCCAAATATTAATTATCTGATGGAGCTACAAAAAAATGAGGCCAGTTGTTTTGCGCCTAGAAGTTGACAAGGGGAAGTAGGTTTTCCTCCGTCCATATAAAAATATATGTATATATATGATCAAGAAAATATAACAAGGTCATATATACTCTCCAAAAACAATTGTGGTTTGGTTTCAAACCAAAGATGTCAAAAAATCCTTCAATTACTCCTATGTTATGATAATAGATGAAACATAACCTAATAGATGAAACATAACATAATAAATGCAATATACTATGATAGTTGATAAACTACTATCATAATATACTGTATCTACTATCATAATTTACTATAGCTATTAGGCAGTTTAGGGATTGTTTAAGCATATTTGATTTTTAAACAAAACCATAATTATTTGTAAAGAGTATATATTGACTCATATCTTGTTTCCTTAATCAATCATGTACAAAGATTTTTACATGAAAGTATAAAAACCTACTTTTTCCAAATTTTAAGTCAAAATACCAAGTGAAAATAGATTAATCCTTTTCCTTATCAAGGAAATAAACTCGAATCTATTTTTTTTTTACTATTATTCACTTTACGTTATAGTATATTATTTTTTACAAATATTCAAGCTTAAGATCTCCTTTTGCCACTTGAGCCAGTCTCAGATATGGAATCTACTTCCTTAACAATATTCAAAATAATAGCATTCTCAAAGCATTACTTTTGCTCTCAAGTTGTTCATAACAATACGACAATTAAGAAGTGAAAAAGTGACACTAGCCATTATAAATGCACTAGAAGTTGCTTGTCTTGTCTCATGCGCATGCTCAAGACATGATTATTGGTCCCTTTCAAATAAATTTGTAAACCATTTACAAGTTGATTATACTTTCTTACCTAATTCAAGCTGCATAAATATTTTGTCTCCATTGTTAAGTAGAAGTTGAAGAAGTACTCCATTGTCTAGATCTCTTGCCATAATCATAATCATAATCGTACCTGCATGGGCATATCTAATTGTATCCAAAGCCATATCTATATGGCTGAGAGTTACATTATTAAACTCCTAATAAAAGGACATTTAAATTTTACCCAATAATTGCATAGGTTCCAAACAACTTCATGCTGAGAAGAAACAATAAACGTGGCCAATTATTTTGTCTTCTTATTGCTTTAAATATCCCCATAAGCATTAATTTATACTTCATTTCCCTGTGAGAGAAATGGTCCTTGTAAAAAATGTTATTCCCAGCTTCTGTCAAAGATTTTCTTGATCCTGCTGAGTTTCTTCTTCAAGTATACCATATTTTGTTTATGCATTATAAGTGAATCTTCTTCCTTATTCTACTGGTTAATAACTCTAGTCATCATGGTGATAGGTTGACATTCAGAATCCACAGTTCTTTGTCTTTTTTTTGGGGCCAAACATTTTGATGTAGCTCAGCTATAAGGAATAATAAAATTAAAAAAAAACGAATAAAATAAATATAACGAAATTATCAAGTTTTCAATATTATATCAAGTCCCCAACGAAGGATGCAAAAGACGAAAATCACTCTCGTATCGATAGCATCGAGTCGGGACGATCAAATGCTAGTTTGATAAAAAGCGTGAAAACTACAATTCTAGAAGTCCGCAAGCTCATCGTCAGGATAATGTTGCGTCTTGAATAATATGACAGAGACATGATGGATCTGTCTTTGCTAAGCCGCCGGACATCTTGAGGTAAGTGAAGGCTCAAAGTGTTTGGTAAAGTAGCAAATCCTACATATTGAAAACATGGCTAATATGTCAGTATCGTTAAGTAATCGAAGATATGCATTAGATCTCGATTTGCGAATGATAGAATAAGGGCACATGGCTTACATAAAGTTTACGGAAGCGTTTTGGAGTCTTTCGGGACGAATCACGAGCCATGACATATTCATAACATTAAATTCTTAGATACGATGCATCATGACGATTATCTCTTCATTACTAAGAGAAATTTTTCGCTTAATCTCAGCATGTATGTAAGACCCAGGAAAAAGCTAAAAATTTTAAATTTAGCTAAGAATGGCAAAATGGTAATTTTAATCGATGGGACATCTTCAAGCGTAATTTTTACAGTCACCGGATGAAACGAGGAACTTTATTGTTGAAATTGTCTCGCGAAAACTAGTCACCCCAATGAATTTCGTTGAATTCTAAGATCGTCAAATTTTTCTCGAATTTCAAGGCGACGGGCATCGAGTGGATCAGCAAGTTTTAAATCTAGAAAAATATAAATATTTAAAGAATGTTCATTTATGATAGAATTTAGGAATGAAACAAATTGTTTCGAGTTGCAAAAGTGCGCGATGAGCCACATTAATACCAAATCAATATAAATGCTCGAAAATATATGAAATAAAATATCTCCTGATTTTGGTCTAGAACAAGCGTTAGAGAGAGGGAGAAAAAAGCGAAGCTATAAAATGATTTTATGAGGTTTCTTAGGTCGGAACTCGGCAGGCCAGGGATTAAATGCTCTCTGCGACCAGGCTACGTGTGTGCAGGAATCACAAGATTTCGCAGGTCGAGGTTCGGGTTTTTCACGAAAATCAAGAAGCGGTGTCCACAAATCACGCTATTTGAGGTAGGGTTCTCTGGTTTTAATTTTTGTCTAAGGGCATGTGTGTGTGTCGAGGAGTGTCTAGTTTTCCATAACCATGGTAATGTTTTAAGTAACTTGTTGTCTTCGATCGGCTTAAGTAGTTAATTCACGAGTAAGTGTTGCCAGGAGAACATATCTCCTTCAAATAGGTATATCAATTCAATCCTTCGAGACTCAAAAAATTCATTCGAGTGGAGTAGCACGCTGTGGTGTGCAACAAGAAATTCAGTGGGACCTGATTGTCATTTTACGATTGTTGGCCTCGACTTTGGGCTGACCTTAACTTCTTAGATGGAACTCCTAGTTTCGAGTGTTGTTGGACTTTATTGAAAGCCCATTGAGTGAAGATTCCAATCATGTGCTTGTGGAGGACAGTGGGTGATCATAACTTTGCTGAATTCTATATTTTGCACCAAGTGTGCAAGTGCTTGAGATTTATTAATGTCGATGTGAATAAATAGGGTTTTGACATGACCATTGCATGGCATGTTGTAGGCTATTGTATTGGGTAGGAATTGCCATTAGTTAGTCTAAGGAAGGTTGTATGACATTATTTGTTTAGTCATGGATTGATGGATGCTAATATGCTTGATACGATAACTATATATATATATTGACATGAAATATATGGAACTTATATGCTTAGCGATATGCTTATGATAGATGACATGAAGTACAGGCGGTAGAATGGTTCGCCTGTGTGCATCTATGTAACATGAGAATTAGAGTGGCGTTAACGCATTGCATATGCAAGGACATTAGCATATTGGGTGTGTGTGCATGGGTATGATCATATCATCGGTCGTTGTTGATGATGGGTAGTGAGCTCGTACTTTGGACCGGCGTTGATAAATGACTAAATGGTTAAGCATAGAGTGAAATATAATTAATGTGTGTTGGACGAAGCAGAAGGATCGTTAATCCGCCGGTGAAAAGCACGGAACATGGGTGTAAGAAGACCCGCGGTGTGATTAGTTTTGTTGCCAAAAAGAAGACACCGCGATCGTAACATCAACTGGAACATAGATTGTAGAACATGCGGTGTGATCCGAAAAGTTATGTTGCCCAAATAAGACACACAATTATCACATAGACTATGAGTTGAGTGATAAGGGTCGGGTTTGACTCAGGATTAGTTGCCCATTGGCACTTGCATTAGGTACTGGTGAGCCGGTAAAGGCTTGGTATATGTGTGTCATTAGTATTACTAATGATGGTTGTCACACTTGGCATAGGCATGTGTGAGGGAGTCGGTGAGTGACTCGGGATATGGGCATGAAGACATTCCATTCATGACATAAGACATTTATGTAGACATTTTCACTTGGATGTGTATGGGTTGGTTTGACCATTATATGAAACGCTTAGGTGGAGTAGCCATGTAGGAGATTATTACCCTGCGGGCTTCATAGGTCGTGGACCGCATTCGGGACCTCACATATGAAGAAGAAAGTTGGATGTGGCTTTTGGACCATATTGCAGTATATGTATATTGACGTCAGTTTAATATATCATTTTGTATAAGAGTGTACAATTGAACTCTTGTCGCTTTATCACTACATAGTTATGTATAGTATTCGAAATTATTGTTAGTGCAAAATTTGAGTAGTTCTTGTGACTCATGAATGACCGAGTGTGGTATATTGAGCCCGGATGGGTCATGTGATGTATTGTTATATAGGTTATATTTTGGATAAAACTTCCTATATAGGGAAGACTCTATCCGATTTTTTGTTAAATTATGGATCCCGATAAATGGGACATGATGGTGTGGCGTCGGGTTACCTGACACCCACCTATTTTCGCAGGTTTACGGGTTGTCAACGGGACCCCCGAGATAGGGGGTGCCATGGCTTGATATCGGGCGTAGGTACCACGGTACTGGGGAACCCAGGGACGTGGGTTTAGGCCCGTGGTCATTGGAGTGTGTGCGATATGAGCATCACGACTCGATGTCGGGGTTTAGGTATGCGATTGCTTAGGCGAGTCACGGGACGAATTAGAACTCTTTGCGTTGTGTTTTAAAGTGTCTTGAGGTGTATAACATGATGTGTGTTGCATGTTGTGTGCATTTATGCATGATTGGATAATATGGAAAACAAGAACAGGTTAAGAGCATGATCATAGGTGTTCGGAAACTACTATTTATTAGTGGTTGGCATCATGCATCATGAATGACATATGGCACAAGAAATCTAAGATTTGGTGCTTGGTGTAGATGACTGATTCTGCAGAACGAGGATACAAGGTCGATCACGGGCCTTAGCCCACCCGCCCTTTGTTTTTGACCCTTTGGGCTTTTATGGAGACCATGGGCGCTACAGTCGCCACTATTGTATAGGCTTGTGTAGCCAGGGGTTAGGGAGGAATGAGTAACCTTCAGAGGTTTAGGGCACATCATCCCCTGACATTCAAGGGAGGAGGGGACCCATTGTAGCTGACCATTGGTTTCGTTAGATTGAGAGGGTATTGGAGGCCATGGAGATCACCTCCGCTACTACACGAATCAATCTAGCGGCTTTTCAGCTAGTGGGTGAATCCTTGATATGGTGGCATTGGGTGAAGACCTCCAGAAATGTGGAGGTGATGACTTGGGTAGATTTCGGAGAGCTCTTTATGAGCAAGTTCTTTCGAGTACGCGGGCATATCCGGTAGAGTTCCTAGACTTCTTGTTGAGGACATGACAGTATTGGAGTACGTGGCTAGGTTTATTGAGCTAGCCTGTTTTGTAGATAACTATGTGGCCACAGATCTGGACAAGGTGAGGAAATTTGAGGATGGTTTGGGGCGTCATCGGGGGCGGGTGTGGGACTTTTCTGAAGATATGGACTCTATAGTTAGGAGCCAGTGGCCGTAGAGGTGAGATAGTTGATGTTAAGAGTATCCAAGATGCGGAGACTAGTAAGAGGAAGGAGGGTCAGCCTTCTTCGAGTTTGGGAAAGCGGTAGAGGACTTATGTTTCCTGAGGATCACGAGGGAGTCGAAATTTATCAAAGCGAGGTCGAGAGTCGGGGCTATCGGGGGGCTAAGGCGAGGTGAGACACGATCCAGGCAGACGAGATGCTGTTTCTTGCAGCGACTGGACATATGAGGAGGATTGTACGAGAGGCGAGATCCCGGGGTTTTGGGACGCCACAATCCACGTGCTCAATGGGACGGCTCACGAACCAGTTTATTCCCATGGAGTCGAGGGGCATGTCGGGCTCGAGATTGCTACAAGCACCTTCGGTTTCACAAACAAGCCAGAGAGGCCAATTTATGGGTAGAGGTCGGGCCAGGCCTGGTAGGTTTTGAGGACTAGGCGTCATGCTACTACCCCCATAGGCCCAGAGATAGAGGGCCCGATTGATGATATAGGGTACTTTCTTGCTCTTTCATTTATGGGCTAGAGTTTTATTTGATTCTAGTGCATCTCATTCATTCATTGATGCATTGTATGTGAAAGAACTGGGCTTAGAGGTTGAGACCTTGGAAAAGTAGTTGCATGTGAGTTCTCTCCCCAGGACAGGGGGTGGTGACTCTCACTTTGCAGCTTCAAAATCTCAAATTTTACTCATAGTAGGCTCATAGGTATAGACATAAGATTTGATATCATGTGCCTCGTTAGTGCAACTTTGTCAATTAAATCGTAGTATGTCATGGGAGGTTATTGCCTGTAGGATGGTAGTTGTGTGTTATGTTTCAGAGATCAGCATGATGCTTTATCCTGAAGCAGTGTCACATTTCCGAGTGGGCCGGTTAATGGGTTGGCTAGCAAGCCTTACCACTAGAGGGCGGAGTGAGACATGATTTGAGTGCACATACGGTGGTTTGTGAGTTTGAGGACGTTTTTCTGGTTGAACTACGGGGATTACCTCATACGGGATGTAGACTTTGTTATTGAGTTACCGTGCAACCATTACCACTGACTCCACATAGGATGGCGCCAGTTGAGTTGTAGGAACTCAAGGTATAGATACAGGATTTATTGGACAGGGGTTTCATTAGACCGAGTACTTCACCTTGGGGTGCTCCGGTTCTATTTGTGAAAAAGAAGGATAAGATCCTTGCACGTGTATCGACGCTAAACGGTGAACGAGGTTATGATCGAGAAATCGGTGTCGTCACAGAGGATTGATGATTTTATTGATCAGTTGAATAACGCAGTGCTTCAGATAGATCTCGTCAGGTTATCATCGGTTGAGAGTTAGGGAGAGGCAGATATCCTTAGACTATGTTAGATGCGTTATAGGCGTTTTGGTTCTGATTACTTTCGAATTGTGAATGCACAGTGTGCATTCATGGATCTCATATAGGGTGTTCGATACATCACAGATCGGTTCATTGTAGTCTTCATTGATGACATCTTGATGCACTCCCGATACGAGGAAGAGCATGAGGATCGTTTGAGGATTATTCTCCAGGTTTTGCGAGAACATCGGTTGTACACGAGTTCGGTAAGTGAGAGTTTGGCTTCTTGATGTGCGGATTTTGGGACACACAGTGTCGGCCGGGTGTGTGGTGGACCCAGGAAAGTCGAGGCGAGCTACATGAGGTTAGGGAGAGACCCGAAGTCAGGTTTAGGGATACGTGCTTTCTTGGGACTAGCTGGATATTCTGAAAGGTTTATTGAAGACTTCTCTAGATTAGTTGTTACTATGTTAGATTGACCGAATGGTCGATATGAGTGGAATGACACATTATTGAGGGCATTCAAAGTTAAAGGAGGCTTATCGGCTCTATTTTGATAGTCAGGAAGGGGACTGATGCAATGGTATATTGTGATGCCTCGAAGGATGAGGCTGGGATGTGTTACGTCTGATCAGAGAGTGGTAGCTTATGGTTCCTGATAGTTGAAGAACCCTGGCGGGAGTACCTTTATGCATGACATGGAGTTGCGAAATATGATATTCTCTTTAGAAGTCTGACACCACTTATTTATATGGTGGCGGTCGGTATTTCGGACCTGAAGTGCGTATATCTTTACTCAGCAGGACCTCAATATAAGGCAGCGCAGATGGATGAAATATCTGGAAGATTATGACTTCACTTTGCAGTACCATCCTGATAAGGCAAATGTAATAGCTAATTCACTTAGTCGGGCGTCACGAGAGTGCGGCTGGTGTGGCTAGAAATTGGTTGATACTCGAGGCGTAGGGCGGTTCGACTGCAGTGCAGTGAGCGATTTCGGGGTGTTTTGGGGAGTTTAGTGACTACGCCTTCCCTACTGAGTAGAGTGATTAAGTCCCAAGGGCAAGACGATGAGATAATGTTTATCGGGGGCCGTCTGGTTGAATGCGAGGTGGCGAGGCTGGGCCCGTTCCACCGCGGATGGCGGTCTTGGTATAAAGGGCGGATTGTGGTTCCCAGTTGGCAAAGGCGAGAGGAATCGCCGGGAAATTCCATTATTCTGGTTCGTTGCATCGAGTGGCGCAGATGTATCATGATCTTCGATCCCGGTGTGCTGGGCGGGATGAAGAGACATGTTGGAGATTTTCTTCGTGATGTCTCGCGTGTCAGCGGATTAAAGGCGAGCATTAAATTTGAGGTTACTTTAGCTATTAGAGGTAGCGGAGTGGAAGTAGGAGCATATCACGATGGATTTTGTGACTCACTTGCCACGGACATCATTGGCTATGATGCGATGAGTGATAGTGGACCCGAAACACTAAGTCGGCACATTTTTTGGTTGTGCGGATGACCTTCACCTTCCAGAGGAATTACGAGTTGTACATACGAGAGATTATGCGGTTGCATAGGTGCAGTCCATAGTATCCGGATCAGGATCGAGTTTTCTCTTTCGGTTTGGAAGAGTTTCAAAGTATGAGGACCTGATTGGATAGTACTACTTTTCATCCGCGGATTGATGGTCGGTCGAGAGAGGAATTTATACGAGGTGGTGGGGATGCTAAGAGCATGCGTCCTCGATCTCAAGGGTAGTTGGGAGGAGCATTTGCCCTTGGTCGAGTTCGCTTATAATAATAGTTATCAAGCGAGTATACATGGTGCCACATAGGGCATTCTATGGGAGCCGTGCGAATCTCAGGTTGTTGGGCCCAGAGGTGGGAGAGATCCTGTAGATTGAGTTGATTAGTGATACCTCAGTGAATGTGGAATTGATTCATAAACGTCTTCTCATGGCTTAGAGCTGGCAGAAGAGTTACACTGACACACGGCGATGACCTCTAGAATTTGAGGTGGGAAATCATGTCTTCTTGAAGGTTATGCTAGAGATGGTGATCGGGTTTGTGAGGAAAATTTATCGTCGAGATATATTGGGCCCTTCGAGGTACTCGAGAGGGTGGGTATAGTTGCTTATCGGTTAGCACTACCACCAAGTTTATCGAGTGTTCACGACGTATTCCATGGCTCCATGCTTTGGAAATACACTTTCAGGTCAGGCTCATATAGTGGATTGAGGCGAAGCTTGTTGTTAATCTGGTCTGAGACCGAGAGAGGGACAGTGCGTATCATGGATAAGCGAGACCGGGTTTGCAACATGGTTGTGGTAGTGAAGGTCTTATAGCGACATAGGGTGGAGAGCGACATGGGAGCATGAGGACCACGATCGTCTGCGCTTATCCTTTCTTATTTGGGGATGAAGATATGTTTTTTAGTCATTTGGTAACATTCAATGATTGTTGCATATACATGTGATTGCGTATGATTATGAGTTGAAATTTCGCGACAAAATTCTTTTAAGGAGGGAAGAATGTAAGACCCGGGAAAAAGCTACAAATTTTAAATTTGGCTAGAAAGGACAAAATGGTAATTTTATTCGAATAGATAATTAAAACACCTTAATTTTTTAGGAGTCTCGAGATGGCAGAAACGAGACTTCTGGTTGAAATGTCGTGAAATCTAGTCACGGACCAGTTTCGTTGTGAATTCGAGAGCCGTCGGATTTTCACGAATTTAGGTACTTGAGAGTGTGAGTGGACCTAAGCGAGATTTTTAGAAAAATAAAAAAAATGTCAAATATTTAAAGAATGTCCATTTACGATAGAAGGAATTTAAATCGAGATGTAATAAATTGTTTCGGGACGAAAACAGACCGGGAAAGCGTGACACGTGGCGCGATGTGAGCCACGTGTCTCATGTATAAATATCAAGAAAATATCTAAAATAAAAAATATCTCACAATTTGGTCTAGAACAAAACGTTAGAGAGAGAGAGAGAGAGAGAGAGAGAGAGAGAGAGAGGGGATTCTGTTGTAGGTCTTTTGGAATCATAAGATTTCGCGAGTCGAGTTCGGGTTTTCATGAAGCTAGAAAGGCGGTCTAAATCATGCTATTTGATGTAGGGTTTTTCTTATACTCGATTTAATTTACGTCTAGAGCGTGTGTGTGTGTGTCCGAGAAGGCGCTGTCGAGGTTTTGCCGACCCGTGGCGTGTTTTGGCCCATGCTTGAGTCGTGACTCGTCAGTGAGTGATTAATTCTGAGTAAAGCTAGGCTTTTATAGGAGAGCATATATCAGCCCGAAATAGAGCATATCCAAATTATGACCATTGGTTCGAAATTTATTCAAAGTGGAAGCGACATGCTGTGATGACGGGAAATTACGGGTGGAGACGATTGTCATTTTTCGATTATTTGGCACCGAGCCAGGGCTGAGCCATCGCTTTTAGTCAGAACTCAGTTCAGTGTTGGACTCTGTGGAAATCCCATTGAGTTAAGATTCTAGCCATGTGCTTGTGAAGGATAGTGGGTGATCATAACTTTTATGAATTCTATGTTTTGCACCAAGTGTGCAGGTTGCTTGATTATGTCGATGTGAATAGTCGGGTTTTTACATGACCATTGCATGACATGTTGTAGGCTGTTGTATTAGGTAGGAATTTCCATGGGTTAAGTAGGAAAATTTGTATGACATTATTTGTTTAGTGTGGATTGATGGATGCTAGCTATGTGACACGATATCTATATATCTATATATATATATATATATATATATATATATATATATATATATATATATATATTGGCATGAAATATATATGGAACTTGCTGTAGCTACGATATATGTTTGCATGGTAATTGACATGAATTGCAATTGATAAGAATGGTTCATGTAGTGTGCATCATACATGTAACATGAGAAATTACAGTGACATTAGCATTGCATATGCATGGGGACATCAACATATTGGTGTGTGTGCATGGGTATGATCATCCATCATCAGTGTTGATGAATGGTTGTGGTTTCGTACTTTGGACGTCGATAAATGACTCACGGTTCAAAGCATAAAATGAAATAAAATTATGTGTATTGGGTGGGCTTAAGAAGGAGGCGTTAATCCTTGGGTGGCTTTTGGAACACATAGGTGTAAAGACATGATGTGATCCAGAAAAGTTATGTTGCCCAGAAAGAACCTGCGGTCATGTTTATCGGAACATGGGCGTAGAGACATGAGTGTGATCAGAAAGTTTTATTACTGAAATAAAGGCCCTGATTATCCGCAACTTAGAGTTACCCGTAATAGGGATTAGGGTTTACTCAGAATTAGTTTCTCATTGGCACTTGCATTGGAGTGCTTGGTGGCCGGTGGGAGCTCGGTATAATGTCATTGGTATTACTAGTGACGGTTGTCACACTTGGCATAGGCATGTGTGAGGGAATTGGTGAGTGACTCAGGATATGGGCATGAAGACATTTCATGCATGACATATGACATTCATGTAGAAATTTTCACTTGGATGTGTATGGGTTGGTTTGACTGTGTGTATGATCGGCTTGGGTGGGAGTAGCCCTTGTGAGATTATCCTCACCCAGGCTGCTCACCTCGTCGTGGGACTACTTTCAATTATAGGTCGGTGCAGAATGGTGGCCCGCATTCGGAACCGCACATATGAAGAAAGTCGGATGTGGCTTTGGACCTTATTTTGTAGATGTATATTAGAGCAGTCAGTTTAATATATCATTTTGTGTAAAGTGTATATTGAGCTGTATAAACATATCACTACATAGTTGAATGTATAGTATGTAGGAGTATGGTTGAATGGGGCTAGTGGTCACTATGACTCTTGAATGACCCGTGTGAATATTAGCCAAATAGGTCATATGAGTATCTTGTTATATAGGTTGTATTTTGAATAGAACTTCGTATAGGATCACTACATCGATTTTGTTAAATTATGGATCCTAGATAAATGGGACATGATGGTGTCAGCGTTAGGCTGCAGAGCACCCCTGGAATTTAACGAGGTTGATGGGTTGTCAACGGGACCCCCGGGAAAGGGGTGTCACAATGTAAGTCATGAAGGTGTTTTGCTAAGTTTTCTGCAAGTTCAGATACATGCATGTGAGGTGGTAAAGGAACAAGATCAATGGGTATGCAGGGTGAGTAGCCATTAACAATTTGAAAAGGACTTTTCTTAGATTGAGCTAGTTAACAAGAATTGTTATATAAACAAGCTTAGGCGATGACAAAAGTGGGAATTCAAACGCCTTATTTTTAAACCCAGCCAAATGCAAGCACGTCACCTAAACTACGATTAACAACTCGGTTTGACCATCATTTTGAGGATGAAAAGCAAATGAAAATTTCAAAGTAATTGAATAATTTCGAGAGTTTTCGAAAATAGTGACAAATTTAGCGTACGTAGATCTGATGGTGGAAGGCGGAAACCACATCGCGATTAACTTCTCCAAAAAAATAATTTAGCAACATGTGAGGTTTTATTTACGAAATAAAATGTAATGTCTTAGAAAACTATCAACAACAGCAAATAGAATCATATCCTCTAACAATCCTAGGCAATCCCGAGAACAAAGTCCATACTAACATGCTTTCAAAGTTTCATGAGGAGCAATTAATGGAGTATATCGGTAGTGTTTTTGTTTCATAGCCTTAGCAAGGTGTATATTCGCATTGTGCAACTATCTAGTAACATCCTTTTGAGAAGACTGATAAAAATTTATCTTCTGTCTGATAGTTTTTATCCCTCCCAAAATGTCCAACTAAACCATCTACATGCATATCCCAAATTAATAAATCCCTAAATGATGTTCGAGGTATGCACAATTTAGTCATTTTAAACAAATAACCATTTTCAACAAGAAAGTCAACATACTCATGATGGTTACCATTAACCTCATCATAAATAATACAAAAGTCAAGACATGCAAAATACTCATCTTTTAATCTTTCAAACCCAATGACATGAGCACTCATACGATGAAGTGTAACAGTTAATCGACTAAGTTCATCAGCAACTTTGTTTTCAATACCAGCACAATGATTAATCACAAAAGAATATTCATTCAATGCAACCCACTTATCATGTGTTGACATTGATTTCTTACGTGAGTTTAAATATCTTAAAGCTTGGTGGTCGAGAAACAACCTGAATTTGTGACGAAAAATAAAACCTCATGAGGCTACCTTGTATAGCATAAAAACTCTTTATCATATGTAGAATATCGTCTTTTAGCATGAGTGAGTTTTTCCAGCAAAAGAAAGCTATGGGTGACCTTCTTGACTCAGGAACACCACCAATACCTACGTAGATGCATCACCAGTAACACAAAAACTTTGGTAAAATCAAGATATTTCAAAACATGCCTCAGTCGACGGCCTTGATTTTTAATGTCAGCTACTTGACATTAGACATTAAAACTCCTTATTTTTAAACATTATGTTATAGGAGCCTGTGAGTGTTAAATCACTTATAAATCTCTATATAAAGCTAAACCATGAAAACTCACGAGTCTCAATGATGAATTTTGTAGTTCGAGGCTACTCCTAATAACTCAACCTCTTTGGGATAGGCGAATGTCGTGTTGGACTATGATAAAGCTTCAAGAAAGCATATGTGGTTACACATAAAAGAACACTTCTTAAAAGGTTAACATAAAGCTTGGCCTCTCGAGAAGAGTGAAAGTTGTCGAAGGTGTTCACGTTATGAAACGTGAAAATTTTATTAAAATTTTCAAAAAAAAAAAAAGGGGGCAAAAAACGGTAATTTACTATGAGTCGGAGAAAAGTTGGGATTTTCTTAGATCTTGGATTGCAAGCGGTTGCATAGTTGGAATGGGTATCTCGCGAAATCTAGCTACCCGGTCGGGTGTTGGATTACGAGAGCGGTCGAGATTTCACGTATTTCAGAACTAGCAGTGTCGGCGACACATGGCTATACATGTGGGTGACACATAACCAAACCATGTGAGTGAAGCATGGCCAACCATGTGTGTCACATCGCATGGCGAGCCCTATGCATGTAGGACACATGGCAAGCCATGTGTGTGACATAAGCAAGCCATGTGTCATCATGCATGACTCTTTCGGTTCAGTCGGTTTTGTGTGAGGCTCGAATTCGGTCGTGGGGAAGCGCGAGGAGAAGGAGGAGGAAGGGAAAGGAGAAGGAGGAGAGGAAAGAAAGGGAGGAAAGGAAAGGAGAAATGGAGGAAAGGAAGAAGAAAAGAGAAGAAAGGGGAGGGAAGAGAGGAAAAAGAAAGAGGGAAAAAGGAAGGAGTGTTGCGGTGGCTTGGACCTGGACGACGAAGAACCCCGGAAGCTGCGTCTGAGGTAGGTTTCCTCTACTGCAGTTATTTTACTCATAGGAAGCGGAGTGTAATGGCCTCACGGGTTCGTCGGTTTTTCTAAGTAATTTGTATGTTGTGTGGTTTGTTTGTGATTGTGTGATGGTGGCCAGGTTTCATAGGGTTTGGGACGTCGAAATAGAACATTGTGTTCAGGCCGGCAAATCCAGCGGGGGAATGGCAAAAGCCAGGGGTGTGCTGAACTAACACACCCTTATGAATCGGCCAGCTTCAACTGGACGACCATAACTTTCTCGTCAGGAACTTTCAGGTCGTTCTTGGACTCTGAGCTCGTCCAGTGTTTAGAATTTAATAAGATAAAGTGGCTGAACATTGGGCTGGGTCACGGTGTGACGCCCCATTTCAGGGGGTCGGGTTATTCTGGTCGACCCGCGGATTACAAGTGGATGTTGGGTTGCAGGCCCAGCTAGAAAATCGGGCAGAGTCTCCTTTGTGGAGGGAGCTCTACCCAAATACAATTCTTGTATAAACACATATCCTGTCTGAAACAATCCAGCCTTAATAAATATATCAATATATCCAATCATGAGTAATGTGGCCACTTGAGCTCATAAAGCAATACTAAATATGCATCAAACTATGATCTTTATATCCCTTAGTTACCAAGAGTTACAATATTTTCACTCTTAAAAGCAATACATGTATTAAACTTGAAGGTTCTAATACATGTAAGCTTATCAAAAAGCCACATTAGGCTTTCTTCTAGCACTCGACTCTAGGACCGAGGCAGATCTCCTCGCAGCGCTCCACAATACTGTAAAGGGGTCCAACGACGGGGTGAGCTAAAGCTCAGTGGGAGGAGAATCGCCACTAAGTGGGTACACTCGCTAAGTGCGGTCACGATGTTCGAAATGTAGCGTTCAAACAGATGTATGATCTGCTTGAATGTCTACATGACCAACTCGGATCAGAGTCCTCAGACTCTCTCACACTTGCCTAAGCCTCGTATGAGAATATTAGTTTAATGGTGGAATGACCCTCGGAGTGTGTATATATCGATTGGGTAGCTCAGACGATTGATATATTGTTGTTGGTGTGGACTACCCTCAGATGAATATCAATTGGGCCCTCCAGGCCTGGTGATATTTTTATTTAATGGAAGCTCTTGCTCCAGATAGTATATTTTAAATTTACTCCAGAGGCAATTTGCAGACTTATCTAAATACTTATTTAACTCTGTAGTCTAGGATGTTCAGTGCATATCATCACATGCGTGCCAATTCTAATATAGTCTAATCACATGCAAATATATAAACACGAATATATTCACACAAAAAATTTAATTACACAAACATGTTATGTAATTATCATTTCCAAACATCAAATTAGCTCACTTGGGCTACAATGATCCAAACAAAGCAATTTTAATTTAAATCCTTTCACGACTGAAACACGTATTTTCGCAAAATATATTTTAGAACCTTTGTTTGGAATCAGTGACCCTCGGTTACTATTCGAAAATCACAACTCAGTTCATAGTGAACATTGCATGATTCACATTCAGGCCCAATACATACCAGCAAACATTTAATGCACAATTAACACAAGCACTTTTGGTAGCCCATTACCGGCCTGCAGGTACACTCACAATTTTTTGTTTAAATTTATATCAATTCGGTCCCGGGTTTTGGGGCCGTCAGTGTGTTTCGGCCTCATTTGACTCAAACATCGACCAAACACTTAAAATAAGGTGGCTTAGTAGGAGAAAATCACAACTCTCGGGTTTGAGAAACTCTTTAAATACAGTGCCCACGAAGCCCTCCGCATAGAAACAGTTCTCTTTTCTGTCCAAGAAAGGTGAAACGGTCGGATCGCTCGTATTTTGAAAGTTTGTCTCTCGAGAAATCTCTCAAAAAAATGACTCTTTGGACCACTTTCTGGTTCAATTCACGTTTTTGGTCTTTAAAATGTAGGAGATGAGCATTGTTGACTAATTTGTCATTTTCCTCATTTTAATCAAATTTCCAAAATGACATCTACGTCCTTCTTTTCCCAGTTTTGACATTGACGCTATCTGGCCGTCCATTTTCATCATTCTCTACTCGTCTTCTTATGGCACATGAGTACTTGTTATATGTGACTTTCGTCGCATAGCGGATTTCACTGACACGAAAGCGCGATGCCTCTAAGCGTGTAAATTGATTGTCTGAATATTCACGAAAATTTTACGTGCTAATAGATTTTTCGGCTTGATTCCAACGATTAAATCCCGTTTGTCATTCGAATCTGAATAAATTACGGATTTTTTTAGCAGAAATCACAATTTTGTAATGTCGAAATTCTGATTTTCTGTATTATTAAATTAAATTTACCGGTGCTACGTGCCCACCAGCCAAAGTTTAGATCGAAATTCTAGACGATCATAATCACTTACATGCATATGCAACGTGCACTCACGCCATGCGTATGGCCCGAATTAAACTAAATCTTAAGCGGTAAGCTACGTGCCTTCATCCTATGTGAAGGGATATGGGTGGCGCCATCGTGTCGCCGGCTCTGATGCGACTCCTCCCTCGCGGTCTTGCGTATAGCACTCTCATTATTATCACGGTCTTGCGTCGCAAGGCACGATCCACGGTAGCTGTAATCTTGTGTGGTCATTTCCTCGAAGGTCCCATCGGAGTGTCGACCTGATACGTTTCGATCCACACGCCCATTTGGATGCGGGTATATTTGGAGGAGCATGGAGGCGTGAAACCTCGTGGACACGACATCTTGGGTGGTAACACGCTAATCGATGCACTTGCGGTGCCTATCCTCTCGAGTATACCGAAGGCCCGATAAACCTCGCGTGCTTCCGCTTGCCCAGGTGATCCTCCTCTCTTAGGCATCACCTTGAGAAGCGCGATCAACCTCGAACTCTGGGGTCGGCGTGTGCGGTGCATCTTAGCTCTTCCTGCAGGCTGGCGGTGAAAGACGCTATCGTATCAAGCTCACCTTCTCGAAGGTGTCTCTAATCAGATCAGGACTAGTGATGGAACTCTCTCCCACCTCGGTCAGTATGCGGTGACTGCGCTGGCCTCTCGTACAGTGCCTCATGCGATTGCCATCGTATACTCGCCCGATAAGCATTTGTTATGGCGAATTCCACCTAAGAGCGGTGCTCCTCTACCGCCCATGACCTAGGACACATGCTCCTGACGTGTCCTTTAACACATGTATATAATCGCCTGACGTATAACCACACAATGCTTACTTGGTGTGTAAGCGACGCCACCAGTGCATATCGGCCGATCTAATGGTATCAGCTTAGTCCATGTCATGGATGACATCCATTCTTAGAGCCATTGCCATTTCCAACTGACTCAATCTGATTTCAAGGGGTATCCAAACCTCGAGTCACCCTGGGCTCCACATCCCTTTCAAACTCCCCAAATCTGCGTAGTAGCCATGTCAGTGTGTTTTCATCTCGAAGCGACATAACTCTTGACTTACACTTGAGCCTCTTTGGTTCACACGGAATTTCGGATAACTCGCGGTCTCTTACCCACACGGGACCTTTCAGTTATCTGTGGGTCTCCTTTACCCATAACTACAGGCTTCTCACCTTAAGGAGTTAACGGCCCCCAACTGGCAGCTGCTGGCCTTTCTAATTACTTTTCATTTCTGGATAGAGCTATGAGTCTTCATTGGACGTAGTCTAAAGACAAACTCAGCCCACACTCACTAAGAGTGGTGAATGGCTGGAAATGCGGGTGCACGCACACCTGACTCAGCGTGGGGTTCTTTGTACTGAGCCTTGATATGTCTTGCTGTGACCCGACGATCAGGTTCCACCGTAGGCGGAATCTGAGAGATCTGCACTCGTATTCCCGGAGCCTGTCGAGGTCGACTCTCACCACACCACTAGGGAAGAACATCTATACTTGGCTACTCTAAAGGCCTTAACCTCTAAGCCCCGAATCGATGCGGGTGTTGATGCTGATGGCAGGCGAGTCTGATGCTGACTGACTCGATGGTACGTCGGCCATCCGTGTCACAGCATTCTCCAACCAAACGATAGGTCTATCCTTACTAAGATCCACCATACTTCCTAACGCAACTCGACTGATCGACTTGACCCACACTGCGGCCCCTCGGCTGTCGTATTCTTCAGGAAGTGCTTGTGCTTACCAGCGAAGCTGGTTCCTCCCAACCGCACTAGGGTGTGGAGAATGGCTGTATACTCTCACGTCCTACGGTAGTGGATGCGCTGTCCCAGTCTGGGATCCACGTCTGCAGGCGATCCATCACACCATTACTCAGTACAGCCTAGTCCACGAAACTAGTGTGACGAAGTCTTACCTCTTCCCAGAACTAGTGATCCTCCCTTTTTGCCTGTACAGGTATCCGAGTGTTCAGTATCTCGATTTCTCTCACATGGTTGAAGTCGTCAGACCATGGAGTCCATATTCCGTGGCGAAATCCTGATCTTGCCCCGAATGGACCTTCAGCCAATTCTCGAATCTCTGTAATGCCAGCCCGATCGAAAACTATGTATCTCGAAGATTGACATTGGATCTCTCTGACTCATCAGCGCCTCAGCCTTCTCTCGGTGTTGACCTCCACGGTGATGACACCACGTGTCCCAATCTCCCCTCAATGGCTAAATAGCACTTGCGAACTTAGCGTGTGATGGTCTCTCGATGCTTGTAACACAATCCTCAAGTGATACTCACATGCTCCCACTTTGATTGGGGTAGATCGAATGTCATCCGAAGACTACGATGGCTTGATCTAGATAGGGTTGGAACACCCTATACATGAGATCCCATGAATCTTTGTAGCGTTCGTCGATCAGGCATCATAAGTAAACTCAAAGTGCCACATGCAGCTTCCTAAATAGCGCCTTAGGGATATCGTCTCCACAACAACCCGGTGATGATAACAGTCACGAAGGTACATCTTGAAGTAGACTGCGCTCCTCTCATTTAGTCGGAATAAATCTCAATCCTCGATAATAGGTAGATTACGGATTATAACCATGTTGTATGCGTAGCGATGCACGGTCGAAGGGTCTTGCCCCTCTTCTTATGACTAGGCAAAAGCGCCCCATGGTGAAGTGCTCGTGCAATAAGCCCCTTGTCGATAGCTCTTATGGCGGACTCTGAGAGTTCTTCATATTTCAGCCCAGGATTGCCATCATGCGGGTCGTAGAGATGGGTAAAGAAATATCGAGGTGTAACTTCGTGCTAGAAGTACACTACCCTCTCAGTGGAGGTAGTCTAGGTAGCTCATGCGGAAAACATCCACATATTTGCACCTTGCTCGAAGTGAATCGAGTCGATCTCTTCGTCCTCAGGGTAGGCTCTTCTTGACCCCTTCTTGTCCACGACATCCCAGGACATATATCTTAATGCAGGGGCGAAATGTCGATTCCCAATGCGAAATACTTGAGTCACAGTCCTGCAGTATGGCGGTAACTCTCCTGCCTTTGAAGATCGGTAACAACCTTGTGGCTATCATTGGTCCATGCTAGGGAGGGACATCGAACTTTGACATGTCCGTGATCCTTAGGTCCTGGCTGTGGTAAGGTCAAGGATCTCTAGCTAGCAACCTCGACCTGTCGTTCTTATTCTCGCCCCCAATCACAGGAGACTCCCGTCTGTGGCTCCTCGAGAAGGTCTCACAGAGGGTCTTTCCCATTTCCACCATGTTGAACTCATTCTCTAGCTAGAATGCGGCTAGTCTAATCTGGTCGTGTCGGAGGGTAATCTCAATGGCCTGCAACACCTTCTCGATCTGCATCATTGATCATTACCATTAGCGTGGTCCTCATCTCTGTGAATGTCGGGAGGGATGATGAGCCACTGTAAACCTCTAGGGTTACTAGGATCTTCTGTCTACTGTATACCGACTGTGCTATAGCATTCATTTGTAATACCTACGGCCTCGGCAAGAATCTGCGTCAGGCTGCGGTGGTGCTGACCGGTACCAGTGGACGCCCTCTGCGTCCTGCGTCCTCACTAGCCATTACCTGATTAACATGGCAGCAGAATCATTTAATTTTCATTTCGATTAACTAGTAATGCGATGCTAATTGCTAATATTAGACTTGACAACCATGTTGACATTCATTTGAGTAGTCTTAAATTTCCATTCCTCAATTTATTTATTTGATAAGGTTCCTAGGCTCTTGTTCATTTCATTGTCAAATCCTGGAGTGCGCCAGTTTAACATAGCATTCACCGCTTTTCTATCGCTACACCATGCATATAATTCCTCTGTAATAAATCGGCATAATCGATTTGATTGGTGTTAAATACAATACGGTATCTACAGGCATAAATGACCCAGGAACACTAATCATACACATAAATCGGTGTATACACATTGTCCTTGCATTCTGGGTAATGCGAAGTGATAATTTACATTTAAAATATTGTTTTCACCAAATTTTATTTTCAAAAAATTTATTTTTGAAAATTTTATTTTAATTTTATCAATTTTATTTGATTTGATTTGATTTTAATTAAATTTAAAATATTTTTTTCAAAATTTATTTCTGATGAGCGATTGTTCATTTGGTGACTCGGGAAAATCTAGAGTCGAAAAACGGGTTGAAAACCTAAAGCGGGTGCCTGGCGACACCGGCCGTAACCGAGCACTCAGGTGCGCAGCGCGCGGCTGCGCGCCCAGCAGCCGCGCGCCACGCGCACGCGCCACCGCACCTAAAGCGCGCCCGCTGCACTGCTCGCGCGCCAGTAGCGCGTGCGCCTCGCTCCGCGCGCCCGGTTACTGCGGCGCCAGCGTGCGCCTTACTTTGCTCGCCGCGCGAGCTCACGTAGCGGCGCCGCGCGCCAGCTTTGCGCCGATCCGCGTCTGATGGTAGCCATGCGTGACGCGGCCTTCTCACCCGGCCTTTGTCTCACGATACAGTCTTTGTATTGTGTCTGATTCATAACCTACCCGACACTTTCGCCTATTTTGCAATACAACTGCGGTGTATTCTGTACAAAACCCTGACCCTTCGGTTCTAGCCACCCATCTTGCAATACCTGTCCCAGACGCTGTCTGAATTTTTTCCGCAGTATAATTGATATAGCCCATCCGATTATGCAACAAACTTGTTTTTTTCTCGTTATTATTATTTTTCATTTATTTCCAGTAGCAAAAAAAATCACTAAAATCATATTTTTATTTTTATTTTTATTTTTTCATTTTCCGGCCTCTTTGGAAAATAATAAAAAATATACTTATATATATATATATATATATATATATATATATATATATATATATTTCCATTTCCATAATACTCAAATAAATTTATAAAAATTTATTTTTCTCCATTTCCTTCAATTTTTCAATTTGTAAAATCTTAGAAAATTATTTTCTCCTCCTCTTAACCAAATAAATTTATAAAATTTATTTTCTTTTTCCAGTTTTCCACTGAAAAATTTTCTCCACTCCAATAAATTTATAAAAATTTATTTCCTTCCATTTTCTTCAATTCTCATCCAATAATTTTATTAAAATTTATTTATTTATTTTTTCATTTTCATTTCAGTTTGTACCTTTGTACCACTCAAAATATTTTCTAACATATTTTCTACACATTCATGTGCTAAACACCAACACACTTCATCTCAACACATAAAATATGGCATACACACCATCATCTGATAGTCGCCAAAATCCACCCAAAGCAACGTCAAACGCATGCATGTAGTGTCTAGTTTTTGTCATTGATTTTCCTAGGTAATCTCATACCTATTCTAGCATGGGAACCACCTAGTAGATGTTTTTACACCTTAAGGCCCATGGCCCAAGCCTAAATCCTCAAGCCCTAGGTGGCCAGTATACAGGCTTTGATATAGGCTGTGACGCCCCATTTCCACAGGGTCCGTTGACTGCAAAGTCAGCCGCGGATTATAAGTGGATGTTGGGTTGCAGGCCTTGGCTTTAGAAAATCGAGTCTCTCATGCTACATCTGGGGAGCTCTACCCCAGATGCAATTCTTGTATAAAACGCATATCTTGTCGAAGCGATCGATATATGCAATATATATCAATATATCCAATCACATGAGTAATGCGGCTACTTGGGCCCGTAAACAATACTCGATATGCATACGACTATGATCCAACTATATATCCATGGTGCAAGAGTTCTGATATTTTCACTCTTAAGCAAATACGTATTAAACTTAAGGGTTCTAATACATGTAAAGCATCAACAAAGCCACATTGGCTTTCTTCTGGCACTCGACCTCTGAATGAACCGTCTCTGCTGTGCTCTGTGCACAGTAAAGGGGTCCTGACGGGTGAGCTAAAGCTCGGAAGGAGAATCGCCACTAAGTGGGCTCTTCCTTTAAGTGCGGTCTGATGTTCAAGTAAACACATTCAATAATCGTGATCCTGCGAATGTCTACGCTAGCCAGAAAGCTCAGTCCGTCATATTTGAGCTCTCCACACTCGCCTAAGCCTCGTATGAGAATATTAGTTTTAATAATTGGACAACCCTCAGTGTGTATATATCAATTGGGCCGCTCAGTGATTGATATATTATTGATGGTGGACTACACTCTAGATGAATATCAATTGGAAAAACTCAGACGATTGATATTTTAATTTGTGGACTACCATCAGATAGTGTATTTTAGACTACCCTCAGAACAAAACTTTCTCTAGATTCATCTCATGCGCTACTCATAGTCTACAGAGTGTTCGTGCGTATGGAATGCGTGCGTCTTGGTCAAATATAGTCTGTCGTATCGCAAATATATAAACACGAATATATTCACGTAAAAATTTAATCACCTGAGCATGTTATGTAATTATCATTTCAAACATCAAATTAGCTCACTTGAAATTTAATGATCAAACCACCCAGAGCAATTTTAATTTAAATCATAGACGAATACATATTTTATAGAAATATATTTTAGAACAACGTTTGAGAATAGTGAACCCTCGGTTCTTATTAAAATCATGACTCAACGGTTCATTTAGTGAGCTCATGATTCTGACCATTCCACACTTGATACATACCAAGCGAGCATTTAGTGCACAAGTGCTGGCTAGCCCCGAAGCGGCCAGGTACCCTACACAATTTGCTCGATTTTTGTTTGAGAGATTGCTCATCAATTCGGTCCCCGAGTTTGGGGCCGTCAGTGCCCTCGCGACTCATTTATTCAACATCCCGGTAAGCAGCCAATGGAATAAAACTCAAGTAGGAGAAAATCCTACCTCTCGAGTTTGAGAAACTCTTAAATACGGTACCACGAAGCACTCCGCTAATAGAGCGATTCTCGCCTTTGTCTAGAAGGCTGTAGACGGTCGGATGTGTATTTTTAGAGAGAAGTTTCTCTCTCTAAAGGAAATCTAAAAAAAATGGCTACTGGACCACTTTCTGGTTCAATTCACGTTTTTGGTCTTTAAAATGTAGGAGATGAGCACCGTTGACTAATTTGTCATTTTCCTCATTTTAATCAAATTTCAAAATGACATCTACGTCCCTTCTTTTCCTAGTTTTGACATTCGTACTACCGTAGTCGGGTTTCATTGTTCTCTGCTAATGCGAAACATGGCGTATAGTCTTGTTATATCTTGACTTTAGTCGCGCCGAAACCGTTTTCTACGGCTTTTGGCAGAATGCTTATCGAAGCGTGTAAATTGAACTATCTCGAATATTACAAAATTTACGTGCCTAAGCTAGATTTTTTGAGGCGGTCAACGATCATCCGTTTTGTCATTCGAGATCTATATAATAAATTACGGAATTTTTTAACCGAATCACAATTTTGTAATCTAAATTAATATTTCGTCTCTTTATTCCATAAATTGGAATTTCTGTCTACACACGGACAGTTCAGAATATCTGCTCTGCTTTCTAACTTCAAGCTGGAACCTGCATGAATGTAAAATGCTCGGGATCAGATACGCCCTCGAGCAAGGAATTGCGTGTTGATGTTTCAGGTATTTACAAAAATCGACTTTCGACTAAGTCCGTATTATTTCAGGCCAAGCATGGCCGACTTATGGCCTGAATGGCTAATGTGTTATTGCCATAGCTAATGACATACCGATTATGGGAAATTATGTGACAGCAAAGGAGCAAAGATGGAAACAATTATATGCATTGGGCTATGACTTACACACTATGTCTCAACCTCGAATATGAATTATAACATTACTACTTAAGTATTGGTTGAATTATGTTAACATTACGCTTGAATGATGTGTTGACATGAATGAACCGAATGATAGAAAAGATGTGAAGGCATGCTTATGTGATGTATTGATTTGAATGTATGGAATATTAGCATGATTGCATGTATGCCGATGCTTAAATCGAATATACGAATGCTATGCGATTGTATTACGAAGTATTCATAGCACACATAGTGTATGGTAGGAATGCTCGCGCAGAGGTCTTCTACATTGGTCATGGGCCTGAGTGCAAGTAAGTACAAATTGCATTACATTGGTGTGCGGTAACACCGCATTATACGGGTACATGGTACCGCTTGGCAATCGCTGACGATAATCGCGGTGGGTCGAAGGACGGTCCAAATCGGGTTCCACGTTGTTAAACGAAAATGGAAACGAATGGCTCGCGCAGCAAGTAGGGCGGATACTCCCTCGTGAAAAGCCCAAAACTCAGTTGACAAATGATCCAATTCTAAGAAAGCCCAAAATGTCGGAGGGTAACCACTATGGAGACTCAAAAGTTCATACCCAAAAAGACACGAACATTAAATAAATATCACATAGACTAATGTTGTGAGATGAGAGTCTGGATCGACGGATTGATTTCATTGGCACTTGCATCGTGGTGGCCCAGGTTGACTTGGTACTGGGGCATGTAAAGTGTCGCCTCATATGCATGTAGATTTTTTCCAAGGGATGCAGGACAACATACGCACGGATCGGGTCGCTGGTTCGACTGCGGAAATGATCATTTGCACGTGTAATTTAAAGTGTAATACTAGAGGATTTATCTTACTGGCTAGCTCACCCCGTCGGGGACCCCTTTAGGTACGTGACGGTGCACAAAAGTGCATCGACGCTCCTTAGAGGCCTGGATTATGAAGCAGCCTACTATGACCTTGATCTGTTTTGCGTATATATTAACGAACTAGTTTTAATATATGTTCATATTAGAGTGATGTAATAACTCGGATCTATAGAAATGTATGGTCTTGTAACCGTACGGACGTAGTATGTGACGATGGGCCCTATCAGTCATTTTACTCATACGGGTCTCATGATATGAGACATGTCGCGCTTTCGCTATGCTAACGCGGGTCAACCCGACCCCGTTTTCTGGGGTGTCACATACGCTTATTTCGATTGACTATGCATCAATATGTCAAGAAGTGTAATTCACCATAAATTTATCAATGAGTAATAGGACATGGGTCATAAATCGCATGAAAGTACTAGAGCATTAGACAACCAAAAGGCATGACTAACCACTTAACAAACAATCTGTTTTAAATGTAGTTTTTCAATTCATCCTCGCCTAACAAGAATTTGATGATAGCAATCACGCAAATCTATCTTAGAGAAACCATCCGCATCTAACTAATAGATCTAACATATCCTCGAAGGTGAGGATATGAAATCTATATTTGATTGCATGCCTCTACTATCCACACACATTCTCCGTTCATCTTTTAGTGTCGCAAAGCTTGACACCACACAAGGACTAAGGTTATAAATCCTTTCTCTAAAAGTCCCTTCTACTCTGCCTATTCAACTCCCCTCTTCAGATTCATCCTATGATGTGTAAGGTTAGGGTAGCTGGGAGGAACCTGGAACGAAACCCAGAAGGTTTGATGTCTTAAAGGTGGTAGTTCACTAGGCAACCTATCGGCACCATATCAATAAAATCAGATCAGCAAAATTTCACTTCCAAAGGAACATCACAATAGAAGAATTAGATGGAACTCCTTTTGCCACTAATGCTAAGCACATACCAGTCTACATTCCTTTCTTTCAAACTTCTTACATTTTAAAATATGCAAATTCCGTTCAAGAAGTTCAGAGATGTCACGTTTACCATTACAACCATTAGGCTTAACAGGTTTCAAAATAATGTTTTTACCCTTGTATTTAAATGAATAAATGTTATCTTTACCAAAATTGGTAACATTAAGATCATAAAGCCAAGGGCGACCTAAAAGAACATGGGCAACATCCATGGGTAGCATATCACAATATATTTCATCCTTATAATCCCCCATTTGAATAGAGATTAGACACCTTTGAGCAACATACAAAGTATGGTCATTCACCCAAGCTACTATAAAAGGATTTGGTGTGGTTCTACTTTCAAAGGTTTAACAATTTAATAGCATCCTTAGAAACCATATTCATTGAACTACCCCCATTAATCACTAACTTACATTTCTTATTCCACTCCGATGACTATGTAAAAATACTAGTACGCTTTCCAATTATCATTATCTACAAAGCCAGGATAATACACTTAACCACACCAACACACACGCTTCATCATCATTACAAACTATGAAGATCACCTTCATCACCATAATAATCTAAAAGATCAACAATTTGATCTTCCTCATCCTCTAGACTACTTTGTTCAACATCTAATGCCAATGCACGTTGGGGATAACAAGACGCAATATGACCCTTGTGATGACACTTATGATAGACAATCAATCAATTACTAGCCTTAGACTCAATAGGAGAAGCAATAAGAAAAAAGTTACGCAAACTAGATTCTTGGCTTCTAATGTTATCAATGTAGTATTATATCGTTGATGACATGGATTTGCATCGACCGACTGTGTGCAAAAAGAGTGCAGATAGTAAATTGATCCAAAGATGAACTCACTACACCTAAGCCTAACTTCTCAAATTTAGCGTATTTATTAAGCTACACTAAGAGTAATGTTTTAGACACGCAAAGAGAACAATTTAATTTTTATATATGAGGAATGTATTTATTGCAACTTTGCTTTCATAACAACCCATTGGGTGATGGGTAGTTTATTTAGAAGAATCATGTCTTACAACAAATTCTGCTAGTACATCTTAGCTGAATTGGTTAATTTCATTTTAGCAAACCGAATCCATTCACTATCAATCATTTCATACCAATCAAAATATCCATCAATAACAACTAACCAATCAGAGAAAGCATTAGGATTCATTCTACTATCACCTGTAGAGCACTAACCTCGACTTTTTTTTGTGATGTTCCTCGAGGTCTAACTTACCTATTCCCGACCACCCACTACCATTAACCTTAGGCTGGTATCGCTAAGGAGTAACATCTTCTCTCACCTGATTTGGTGGGTAATTTTGCCTTGGTGGTTGGTAATTTAATGGGAAGTTGACATTCGCAGGTTGAAATCGATCACCTAAGTTGAATTGAAGGTCTCTCAAGAGAAAAGAACTCATGGCGCCGAAGAATCGAATTACTACCCAAGCTCATTTTACCTGTGTTGTCATGCAAATCTTCGCCTAGAATTCATTAGATTGATATGAACCTCCATAAGAACTTCAACCTCAGCGGTGTATGAACGTGTTTTCTAACGCCATCAACAACACCTATCTCATGTTTACCCAAACGTTTTAAAAGCAAATCAAAATTTCGATTTATTACATGAGTTTGTTGTCGAGGGGTAGATTGACGTTGAGTCAATTGACCACACATTGAATTTAAATTACTTACCGATGCAGTGACTGAATCAAATTATGCTTTATTTGCATCATGATGACGAGTAATATAGACGAGACTGTCATTTAGATTTTGAGATAAATCTTGTTGTCTTAAGTCAAAATTATTAAGTCTCTTAGTTTGATCTTTTGTGTTAGGAAGAAGAAGATTCAACAGTATAACTTTTGGTAGCTGATATTCTGAGATAGAATTTAAAATTGAATAAGGAAATTTATAAACTATATGTTAACGCAACAAACACAAATTTAAAAAATATAATACGATTATATATCACAGATTACACGAGTCACGAAAGAATAACTGAAAAAACAAAAATATTTATTTATTATTATTTTTTTAATACTTTTTATGTTCTATCAAATAAATAAACTGAAACCTAAAAATTCAAATAAAATATACTTAAATATAACGAATATTAAATGAGTTTTCAAAAATAAAAGAAAATATATCCCATTGAAGAACCTTTAACACGCCTATGATTAATTAGGTCATCAATAGCAAATAAGGATGATCAAAGACAAGACAGGAGTGGCAAAAGAAGATTGCACCTCTCGATTCAAGAGCACGACGGATATGCTTTGATTTTCTTGTTTTCTCTCGCAGAACGACGATGGCAGTGGTCGCTTACGACTTCATTGAAAAGGAATCTCATAAATTTGAGAACCGGATCAGCGGAGTATAAACTTCGGATTCCACCAAAATTTGGCCTGAGAATATAAGGTTGCAGAGGAGAAAAAATCCTCGGAAAATGGAATCGTTCCGGGAATTCTCTTGCCGTCGAAACAAAGGGAGATAAGGAACGTGGAAGTTCGAAGAGTAAAGGGTCGTCCAAGGCCCAAGAAAAGGAGCCGGAGCCGCAGGTGTTTTGGCAACCTGCGCGTTTAACAGTTAAATCGTGGGGTGATGTTGATGGATGTCAGAAAACCAATAGAAGACGAAAGAAAACCAACGATGAGATTGGAAAACCGGTACCTAAGGGAAGTCAGCCAAATACAGAGAAACGATTTCAAAGAAAAATATTCTTTAGGAATTGTTGATAGATACGCCTGGTTCCGGGAATGCAAAAGGTCCAGATGTAAGAGAGCATAATTTGGTGGTAGGCGAGAGTCTTGGAGAAACGTAAATCACAAAGAATAATAATTGGATATTGGATCGAAGTTAAAGTTTGATATCAAATTGATATAGTTTGGCTATAAAAAGTAATAAAATTGAAAGTAAACAAACAAAATAAATAGAATGAAATTCTCAAGTTTTCAATATTATATCATGTCTAAAAAAATAATAATGTTATTTATAGACAATAATTGAAAATCCTAACAAATAAATTCAAAAAATATGAATAAATAAATAAATAAATAACTAATAATAATAAAAATCATTATTGGACTTGAACTTCCTATCTCATTTAGACTTAAATATGGACCTATTCCATACCTCATCACCTTGTTTATGTTTCACCAAATCATATAGTTTTCTAACGATGATGTGATTTACGGAGATTCTTTTATGTTGTTCAAAAGCTTCAGAAATGGACAGAATCGAAGTATGATCATGTGAATGTGGGGATTTGTCTCAGAGCCTTGGAAGTTAGAAAGGGTGAAACAAGCGTGTCTTCTTATTAAGTACTGTCTCACTTCTTTAAAAAGAGGGAAGGAGAGGGCACATGGACAACGTTTCTTCAAAGTTCCCTCTTGAGCCAGTTGATGATGACAGTTCACTTGTCTTCCCTCCCAGAGTAACACAATCCAACACCTGCAGGGTAATGAACTTCCATTTGCTACTTGCATAGATACCACTCATCTCCCCAGGAAGCGTAATGACAGTCAGAAGGGCAAGTACTTGTCGGACATCATATGTCATGACAAGGATGATAAGTGATAACCATAGTGATAAGAAGAAATGATGTGGAACGGCAAGAAGGCAAGAGATGGCTGTGCTTTATGCATCACTCCGAGCACTGGTCCCCCACTAATTAATCCACAAGGTATAATTAATTGTTTCTTTTCTTTATCCCCTTTCAAAGTTTTGTTAGAGTCGGGTAACTCAGAATTTTATTCTATTGAACTCAAAAAGTTTTACCATGCAACATGATTTTTTAGGTTCCATTTGGAACCAAAAAAGTACTAAAAATAGAAATTAGATAGGAAATATAGAAAGAAAATAAAAAATAAGTTTAAAGTTAATAAATTGATTTTATATATTTATTCAAACTCATTTATATGTTTCTTATTATATAACTAAAAAATTTAAATATATATAAATTTTTGAAGACTTTTTATTATATATATATATATTAATATTTTTCACAGTGAAACAAAATATAGGAAACTTATTTTAGAGTTTCCATGTAAATAAATGAGTTCTCAATGTTTTTATATTTTATTCCTTGTTGCATATTAATTATATGATATGTTTTTCTTTTAACACAGTTTTCTTCATGTTAATTATATTTTGTGTTGATAAACAGGAAGGGTTCCAGACGATCTCATACACCGACACGATGTGGGGTACCATGGCCTCGCTCAGACAATCCAAATTAACAGCCCAGGTAGACTCCATCCCACAAGTCAATGGCCCAGTCAGGCCCATAACTAAAACCTACAGAGGCCCAATTTCCAACCCAATCATCTTCATTTACAAGTCGGGCCCAAACATACTTCACCGGCGCGGGAGAGAGGATATAATGCCTCGGTGTATCTTCCTAGCGCCACCATTCAAGGAGGTAAAACTAGCTTAAAATAACCACCCATGAGTCACACACGTAACCGTTCTGATGGCGGTCAAACACAGAAGATAAGGGCAGTTTGGCTATCTAAAGGGCAGTTTGACTATCTAAAGGGAAGAACTGGTCATAACATGCGAACAAAGCGCCACCTTCACCTTTTGTTTCGAAAGGAAATCGTTGACTTCCCATGTAAAGAGGATAACGACCCTCCTCCATAAAAGAGGAAGAGGTGGTGTCAGAAAAAGTGACACTCGGGTCGAAAATTACTTGATAGATTTCTACCCTTAGATTTCGACTGGACTTTGGCATCTTTAGCGGCAACCAAGCACTCAATCGCCGCTCTTATGTACTTATGTGTACATGCCGGTAAGTTGATGCTCGACAATCCGTGTCTCGTATCATCACTCAAGACCACAATTATTGTTCATGGGGAATCCACCTACAAAAAAAGCTCATCTACGATTTACGAGGGCTTTAAGCCAGATCCGATTTCATGTGATCAGCCATCCCTCGCTTAGCAGCTCCCGATCAACTGATCGACCGTCGACCTCCTATCATCATGACTAGCAACCCAACGAATCTGTCCCTCGAAGATTAGTTCCTTCGCTGGTGCCAGGATATGGAGGCGAAGCAGGAGGAACATGCTAGACAGATGGCCGAACTATAGAGCCTTGCTGACCATCTACAGCAAGAAAACGACCCCTACGGACTTGCTTAGAAGGTGAACGGGTTGAAAATGTACGAGGGAGTGGCCACCCAACACTCGCAGTTAAACAAAATAAAGGCTGAGCCCATTCGTTTAAGACAAATACGCCGGCAATGGACGACGAAGTTATCTTCTAGCCCCCACTTCCGAACTTTACCCCCTAAAGAGCAAATGGAGGCCAGTCGAATGCAGCCCCACGACGCTCGAAGTCGTCACCAAGCATCGCATGCCTCGCTGGAAGTGAGAGAATTCACGAGAGAAAGGTGGCAAACGGATCCCACCCCTGAAAACATACCTGGGTGGTTTGGGGGCTTGGCACCACCACTTCCGTTCGGATACCTGGCCTTCAAAGCTGCACCCGTCTAGTTTATGCTCAGACATCTACTGGCCGTCTGGGACCTCAGACATGTCGTCATCCCCATTAGGGCACATATCCCGAGTTACAGCCACCTACGCTTTTCCATACCACCGTTCGCCATGTATGACGGCTCCTCCGCCCATACGCACTACATGTTAAAATTTCCAACTGCGATGACCTTTAGAACGGAGCGATCGTCTCCTATGCAAGGTATTCCCGGCTAGCCTGAAGGGACCCGCCCTGGCCTGGTTCCATAAACTCCCAAGAGGATCCATAAACTCGTTAAGCCGAGCCAGGGTCGCCTGCTTCCCAATACTATGCTCGCTCCCAAGGTGCGGAACATCACCGCTTCACTACAAACCATCTTCAAGCGGGAAGATGATTTGCACTTGTCCAGCAAATCAACGCATATAGCATGGACATAGTCCTCCAAAACTTTCGGAGAAGCTTTGGACCGACTACCCCTTCTTCCGCCAATATCTACTGGACCCGCCCTAACGATGGAAGAACTCGTATTGGCGGCGTACAAGTATTCTACTATGGAAGACAATATTCGGGCGGCCTCAGACAAAGGATGCAGATTAGTCTCCTGCACACTGTCGGCCAAGAAGGGCACTAAGCAAAAGGTGGTCACGAGGACCGTAAGCTGCTCCCGAACACCTCGTGAAGAAAAGGGAACCTCCCCAGTTCACCCCACTAAACATCCCCTACAAAAAACTCCTTTCCCTTATCCAAGATCACCCTGACTTTATCTGGCCTCCACCAATTCGGTCGGATCTCGAATAATGAGATCGATCTTTGAGGTGCCATTACCATAGGGACCACGGGCATGAAACTAACAGATGTCGAACTCTGAAGTTCCTAGTGGAGAAACTAATCCGAGCTGGACACCTTAAAGGATATCCGGGATTCGCCCCACCTGATAGCAGCCACACCGATAGCTGAAAGAATAGCGGCTCGCTCGTAGCTCCTCTGGGCCCGCTGCCCTCGACTCCACCATCAATTACATATATTAGGAGGCCCACCGACTCCACCAATACGTTCATTTAGCAGAGAAAAGATGCCGACAAGAGCCATATTTCAAGCCCTGGGTGAACACTCATCAAGCACTTTGATACCAATAAAGCGATATGTACCGGGACGGACGGCCCCATATCCTTTCCTCCCATTAACCCGTCTAGGGTTATCACTCCACACCACAATGCACTTGTTCTTACTTTATGCATTGACAATTTCAATGTACACAAAGTTCTTGTTGACCCTGGAAGCGCGACCGACTTGTTGCAACTTCCAGCCTTCAGACAGATGAAAGTTCTGCTTGATAAACTCAGTTCGGTTGGTAGAGTTTGTCCAGATTTAATGGGGCGACTACGCTAACCGTGGTTGATATTGCCCTCCTTGTCAATACGTAGCGCTTACCTTTCAACAAGTTTTATTCTCCGGTGGTCAAGACTCAGTCATACAACGTCGCCGCCGGGTCGGGCCTGCCCCACACGCTATGAAAGCAAGACTTCAACCTACCATATAAGACAACTCGCTACTCCAACCGCAGTCTGGGATAGATTAACCTCTGAGCATCCGCTAGCAGCCTCGCAAGTTTCCATTTATCAATAATACACAGAGCGTTAGAAAGGTGAAAGCTCCAATAATCGACCATCTAAGTCATAGTTAATACACTTCACTCGATTCAACCACCTAGGCGGACGAAGGGTGTGAGATCGTATCGGACCCTTTTATTTGCTTCTTTTTCTTACATTGGTGGGCCAAAGTCTTATAACTGAATCAAAATATCATATACAAAATAAAACTACCGCCTTAGTGGTGCGAGAAAAGCCAATACATACATACCGAGTCCCATTTTTACTATTATACATATACAAAATTACATTTACATTTGCATAATCGCAGCGTTGAAACTCCACAGTTGTTGGTGGACCCCCTACAAGTGTGTTGGCCCAACAAAGATACCTAAGATCATGTATCACGTCCTTCTCTATATCACCTACACGGATTAAACCCGTGCTGTTTAGCGTTTAGTGGGAAACATAGCGACTTATACGTATACACATGCATTTTAATACTCTTTTTATAGGTATATACAAGAATGTATATAATAAAGAGCAAATATCGTAGAACAAGTATGAATTCATATAGCAAACTAATACATATTCTTGTACTTATACCGCACTTTATAATTTATCCAGATCTCTCGTGAGAAAGCTCCATCAACTGACCATCAGTCAGTAGTCGTTACACCTATCACCTCGACTCAAACGCCTAGGCGACGAAAAGGCAGGACCCGCATTTCTAGACTCTTACTTGCTTTTTTCGCATATCAGGCCAAAAGTCTTATAACTGAATCAAAATATCATATACAAAATAAAACTACCGCCTTAGTGGTGTTTATAGTGTCAATACATACAGTCTTGAATCTCATTTACATATACATATACAAAAACTGTATATTTACATTTGCATAATCAGAGCGTGAAACCTACAATGGTGGTGGACCCCTACAAGCAAAGTCGGGCCCAACAAGATAATGGAAGATCGCAGACGCCCTCTTTCTATACTACCTACACGGATTAAAACTCGCGCTGTTTAACGCTTTAGCGGGAAACATATGACTTATAATGCATACACATGTATTTAATACTCTTTATAGTAGGGTATATAACAAAGAGAACAAATATACAAAGAGTAGATACTCGGGACCGCATGAATTCATATAGCAAACTAATACATATTCTTGTACTTATAACAAACTTATACTTATCCAGATCTCCCGTAGGAGTTACAGAGCTTATACTTATACTGAGGTACCCGTAGGTACTACAAAGCTTATGCTTGTATAGAAGCATTCTTTGTGAGGTACCAAGCATAACTTTATAATTTAATCCCTACCAGTTATTCGACCTTATCATATAATCGTTTGGAATACCAGAACAAAGAATAAGAAATGAGTGAAAGATACGAACACAAGTACCGAAGGCACTGCATGTGATCGAGGGTGCCGTGAAGACAAAGCAGAGTGATGAAGCATCGATTAGAGACGTGCCCGCCCACGTGTCAAATGTGCTAGCTCTGTCATTCAACATTCGGCCTTAGAACTTTACAATTATATGTGTTCAAGAACTTACTATCTTCTCACAGGGGCATTAAGTTTGCCCTCATCGAACTCGCCGATGCGACAAGGTACGGTATAATTTTTCCTTTACATTACAAACATGAATGGACCATTTCATACACTTATAGGGTCCTTATTAGTCCAATAGACGTGTCCTTGGAGCAATGGAATGACAAAACAAAACAAAACACAAAAATCTCAATGCGTGAATAGTATCTACGCAGCGGTGTAGCACTGCTACGTTGCGGCGTAGCGGAGGCTAGCCAAATCCTCATCTCAACCACGCCATGGCATGGACGTGCCACACCTTGGCAATACGCCGAGTAGATCCCTGGTCGCAAATAGAACCCCTACACGTCTTATTTTGATGATTTCTTTTCTTTTCTTTTCTGAAAACCAAACCAAAAACAGTGGGCAAATTGTCATTATCTTAAAAACATCTCCCAAGTGGGTTTAACTCCAACCAAACCAAACCTAGAGATTACCAGTTTTTTCCAAACCCTAACTTAAATACTTGTAAGTTAGGTTAACTTCCTAACACCCAAACATGTATCCATATATCATAAACCAAGAATCCATACAAATCCATACTCATCTTATACAAACTAGGCTTTTACCAACCCAACTCTCAACAAATCTAGGGTTATAATGAATTCCTAACTAAACCCTAGAAATGGAACAAACTATCCTCCATACAAAAGTCCAAAAATTCATACTAATCCATAGTAATCCATACAAATCCATAGTATTCCATACAAAATCATAGTTTCCATACCTTTCTTCTTCTTCTTCTTCTTCTTCTTCCTCTACTTCTTCCTCTACTTCTTCTCTTCTCTTCTCTTCTTCCTCACGTTTTTGGCTCTCCAAAAATAAGAGACCAATTTGGTCTCATCCCCTATTTGACCTTATTTACCCTTTTATTGCACTTTGGTCCTTCAACTCCCTTCTATTTGCACCACAAGTTATGCTATTTCTATAATAGCCTCACATCTTCTTATCTTATGACTTTTGTGTCCCAATTTGACAAATTACAAATTTACCCTTGTATCTTGTACAAATTCCAAGTTTCAAAATTTTCTCACTTAGCAAAATAACAATTACGAAAAAATCAAATTATACCAACAAAATATCCTAAACATGCTGAAATTGACTAGGGTATATTTCGGGGTGTTACAACAGTCCCCAAAATAGCGATCACAGTTTGTTGCCTAGGCAGGAAAGGAAGACAAGGAACAATTAGCCATGGATCCCCTAGAACCAATACTCCTAGGCGGGCCGGATAAGCACACTTATGTCATCTCCCTCACATCTAAAGAGGAAAAACAATTCAGGGTGTGTTTGCTCGTAACATTGACATATTTACCCGGGACCATCTCGACATTTGACCACATTAGCCCCACGCACTCCGCTCATAAGTCGGATGTCATCCCGTCCCATGGTGACCGCCGACAGCTTAGTACCCAGCTGCTTTCATCGACCGCCATCGATTATCCAAGTCGAGGTAGACAACCCTTTGACGAGGTTCATCTGGGAAGTCAAATACTCGGAATGGCTAGCTAAAAAGAAAGGTGGTAAGTGGAGGGTCTGTGTAGACTATATCGATCTTAACAACGCTTGCCCTAAAGACAACTTCCCGTTACCCAGCATAGACTAGGTTGTTGACGCGTCATCCGGGCATGGTACGCTGTCATTCCTAGATGCTTTCTCAAGTTACCATCAAATTCCAATGAACCCGCCCGATGCAGAAAAGACATCCTTTATCACCCCACACGGACTTTTCTATTATAATGTAATGCCGTTTGGGTTAAAGAATCCCAGGGCGACTTATCAGAGACTGGGAACCAAGATGTTTAGACCGCCGCTGGGTAAAACCATGGAGTTGTATATTGACGATATGCTAGTAAAGTCAAAAGAATGCCTGGACCACACTACGCACCTGCAGGAAGCTTTCGATCTCCTCAGGGAATATAGTATGAAACTCAACCCCTTAAAGTGTGCCTTTGGGGTCAGTGCCGACCGGTTCTTAGGCTTCATGGTGACACAAAGAGGGATAGAAGCAAACCCCGCACAGCTTAAGGCTATCCTAGACTCCCTCCAGCCTCAGCTCGAGCAAGGTACAACAATTCTGACTGAATGGTTAGCCGCCCCAGATTGCCATTTCCTCTCGTCTTCTCACTCCCAATTTACTTCAAAGCCATTTTTTGCCACTCTAAGGGGGGTCAACCTGGCCGGATGGAATGAAGAGTGTGATTAGGCCTTGTAGCAATCAAGTACTATCTCGCGGAACCCCTAATACTTGCTAGCCCTGAAGTCGGCGAGACACTCTTATTATATTTAGCAGTTTCAGATGTCGCAGTAAGTGCTGTCTTGTTCAAAGATTGTGGGGATAGAAGCTAGAGACCAGTGTTCTTTGTCAGCAAGTCCTTAGCCGATGCAGAAACCAAATACAACCACCTTGAACATGCCGCTTTAGCTCTCTGAATGGCAGCCAAGAAGCTTCTGAGACGCTTTAAAGCACACCCTATCAGAAAGTTAATCTAACCTTCCTGTCTATACACAAGCCCACTATCCGAGAATTTAATTCATGGATAATCGTAAACGCAACATTAGATTCAGAGGTTAAGGTTAGCTAAGAAGGGGCGCTCCGGTCGACTTCCTAGCGTAAATCCCCAAACAAAACAAGCTTTGCCGCCTTTAGATTGGTGGATTCTTAGTAGACTGCATATCTCGGCAAAAAACGAGGCCCCAATATTGCCCCTACTCAAAGTCCCGGTGGGACAAGGATCTGGTGTGGGCGCCATCCCATGAGTTTCAGCTGGTTTCAAACAATAATCGTAATATAGTCATCTTGCTGGTATTGAATTAGCAAACAGACATCTACCGACAAGCTTATAATTCAAAGTGATTCCCAATTAGTGGTGGGGCAAGTAAACGCAGAATATGAATCAAGGGATCCCTAAATGGCGAAGTACGTGACTTTAGTTAAGTAACGCTTGGCTTGTTTTTCAACATGGAAGCTCAAACATGTTCCTAGAGACTCTAATGAAAAAATAGACGCCTTCCTTAGCCGTTGTAGCCGCATCTCTACCTATAAAAGAAACAATATTTCTGCCTATATATTACCAGCTTGATTCCTCGATAGCCATTATTCGAGTAAGCCGTGGAGAAACCTCCTTCTGGGAATAAAACCCTATAAAGTACAAGAGAACAACACAGAAGAACTCCCTATCGAGAAGGATAAGGCTCACAAGGTCCAAGTTCAATCTGCCAGATTTTCCTTAATCAACGGAAATCGGTATGCCTACGCTCCGGACAGATATGCCCGAACAGTCGAATACATAATTCATAATCAAGGAATTAGACACGGTAGATGAACTGCGCGAACTAGCAGCCATACGGATAGAATCCTACCCCCACCAACTGGCAAATCTATACAATAAGCGCGTAAAACCCCGAGTATTTCAGTCAAGAAACCTGGTTTTAAGGAAAGTCTTCAAAAATACAACCGATCCAATGGCGGGAAAGTTTCAAGCCAACTAGGAAGGACCATATATTGTGACATGAGTCGGTAAGTTCGATTCATATGCTTTAGATAAGCTAGATGGAACCCTGTACCCCGAATGTGGAATGCTATGCGCCTCGTGCTGGTACTATCAATAAAAAGATGATTTATTTCCTAACTGAATCTTCATCTCAAAATCTAATTTAAAAGTTCGTACATTGCTTTGTCCTACCAAAGATGGTGGTTAGTGCCCACCGCTCAATACTTTAAAAGTCCCGTTGCGTTATTGCTCCCATCCGCCTAGCATGGCTAATGCCCACCGGGCTCTATAATAAAGTTCGAGCGGGCGCTTATCGCTCTATTCGCCCAAAGATGGTTAATGCCCAACCGCTCAAGATAAGTCCCGTGGCGCTATTGCCATGTCCGCCCAAGATGGTTAATCGGCCGCCTTGCCAAAGATAAAAGTTCTGATGACGCCATTGCCCTATCCGCCTATAATTGGGTCGGGCGCCCGCCGGCTCGGCCTCAAGTCCGGATGACACTTGACGATTAATGGCTTATTCGGCTGAGTATAGCTGAGGTCTCGATGGTTCAATCTAAAGTCCGAGTAAGATAGATATCCTACCAGGCTTAATTTATACCCGGATGGTACGCTACAAGCCTCAGGCTGGAAAGAAAGCAAATGACCCAGGGCATGATTGCTCAAACCTGGACTACACGTTACTCATTACACATCAGCGCCGTCTGACTAAAACAAAAATAAACCACTCGGTTCAAAAGGGAGATCAACAAAGTCCCAACATAACATACGCTTCATTAAGAAGCCTGGTTACATTATATCTAAATGTCATATACAAAATGGGGGCAAGGGGGCTAGGTTAAGAATACAAGCCCTAAATCTCGCCAGATACACCGACCTCCTCCCTCTCACTGGCTATCCTGGACAAAGAATCAGGGTTGTCACCTACTTCAGCCCTGGTGGCAGAAGAGTGCTCGACCTCTTCGCTAATGCCCGCCTTTAGAGCAACAACAACCCCAATAGAAACAGCAACCGGGGGGTATCGAGGGTTAATGAAAAACTCCAGAGTTAATGGCTTTGACGTGCTTGGCATCCCGTTTGGAATCTTAGGCTTACTTCCACAAATATTATGCGCAAAGGCACAACAGCTGTATTCATAATTGAAGATAACTTCGAAGCCAGCATCATATTCCTCCTCTAAGGCCTCTTTCCTTTAGCGACCACAAAGTGGTGCGCGCATAACCCATCTTTGCACCCAAGCTCTACAAGCAAGGAAACTCGTTCATCTGTCAGGAGGTTGGCTTCCTCCTCCTCCGTCTCGACAAGTTTATCCAGGCACTAAAGCCCGCGCTTCTATGTCTAACTCGCCATCTTCCGTCTGCATCCTCGCCGGAACTTAAGGCGCGCCGACCCTGCTAATTCAAATTCCATTACACAAAGGGCCGCCCGCCGCTTGATCTCTAGGGCGGGCCATCGCACTTCAGGATGAGCTCACATCTTTTCCACCCCGCATGAACCGGCCCTATCCACAACTTCTCTAGCCTCCGACTCCAAACACCTAGACTTTGATTCTGCCTCCATTAAGGAAGCACTCAATGCCTTTTGTCATAAAGCTCCGACTGGGCGTACAACAATAGCCTCTCCGCGTCCCTGAGCCGGGTTTGAAATTCTCGGTGCTAGTAGGCCATGTTCAGAATAGCAGCAACCACTTGTGAAGAATCATATTGATAATATGACCATAACTAAGAAATAATACTGGAACAAGATATAGTTCTCCCAAGCTTACCAGTTCCATTGACTACGCAAAGTTGCGATTGCGAACTTACATCCCATCTTCAATCATCTACTGGAGATCTTCTTTAATAGTTTCAAGGGACCATAGATGGTATATCACTTTTCGCTCTGCTCCCCATTTATAGTTCCGCACATCCGTAAATATCACCAGATATTGATCGCAAATGGCTGCCAGAAGATTCACCCTAGTTGAAGGGTCTTCATCGATCAATAATCTCCTGAGCACCATCTAGCTCGAGAACTGATACCTCCTCCATGGAGGGAGCCGAGCCAAGGAGGAGATACGACCCAAGAACATGCGCGTATCGGAGTAACCGCCTCCTCGCGGTCCGGTCAGCGCGGCACAGGCTCCCGTCCCGATGCAACGCCCGCCTCGGGGGATGGACCACTTGGATAGCGGTAGGAACCGGGGAAGCTTCTCTAGACTTCATCAAGGTGACGTTCTCCGGATTCGTCTAGTCATTCAAACTCATCCGCAAGCCCAAGACAGACATGACCGTGCCTAAACTCTCATCCGAGCAAAGAGGAGGCTCAGGTCCCAGCCCAACCCCTACGCTCCCTGAGCACACCGCCGCTAAGGGTAGCATCTCGCTTCCACTTTCGAGCAACAAAGTTGTGAATCAAGTCAGACATCTCTTTCTCTTCCTCTTCTTCTTCTAAGTCAAGGGAACGACGGGATATTGGAGGGATCCACGAAATGAAATCCTCCACCCCTGCTCCAATAACTTTCTGTCACCTCAACGTCCCCTTCTTTTTCTTTGATGCTCTGGGGCAGACTGAGTCCCACGCCAAGGCAGAGCTCCAATGGTTACCCCTAAACCTACCCTTATGCCCGTATAAGGCCAGAAACCCCGCCTGGAAGAAGCTCAAGACAAGTCGAGCACCGATCACCACCTCCACTCCCAAAGCAGCCTTGCTCTTCGCTTCACTAGTTAGAGAACCTCTATACGGGATTAGGCTTAGAAGGTCCGTAGCGATAAAGTGCTCACCTTCCACAACCTCTGAGGGTAGAGGACGTGGGATTATTGGGACACTATAAGGAAATGGGTGGTGACTTAAATCATGCAAATTCCTCACTCCGTAGTTAAGGATTTCATGATTCCCTGCCCAGCTCTGAAATCTCCAATGTACCTCCTCGATTTGCCAACTGCGCTCCCTTTCCCAATCTAATGCACTAGTTTGCCCCTTTGGTTTTTCCCTGCGCAAGCAACCCACAATTATGAAACCCGTGTACATTAACAGGAATACGAAAAATACATCAACAGGTAGGCCCCATTACTTATACACACCTGGAAAAGACATCGTGTGGTTAACATCAAACGGAAGGTTGGGGGGGAACCCTATAATTCCATCCGGGTGTCCCTCTGATCAAGATCGCCCCTTCATTTCACTTCTTGAGCGAGCTGGGGGAGTCCCCAGAACGACCAACCAGGGACTTGCCGACATGGACATCCGACCATCTTGCACTACCCTCAAGATATAAGCGAAACAAACTTCTACCAAAGAAAGATCAAGCTGGTAAAGAAGGTTTCAGTACACAACACCCAGTTAGGATCCGGATGACGTTTAGGTGAACAAGGGCTAGTGGCGCTCTAGTAAAGTGTAAGAATTGCTTCACCAAAGACGGCACGGGCTGGGGAAGCGAAGCCCGACCGCCAGTTGTTCCCGGGTGAAAAATACCGCGTTATCCTCTCCGCCCACAATATTTTGGGCCGAGCCATCCGATAGCATGACATCAATGTCATTGGGAATTTCATAGTAGGCCCTCAACTCCTCCATATATGAGTGAGATGATGCTTTTCTGAAGCCCCAAAGTCTCCCTTACCGACCCGCTTGGTCATGAAATCTCTTCTCGACTCTCGCCATTCTGTGCTGTACGGCACAGGGAAAACCCGCAATCGTCCGAAGCCATGACACCACACTGGTAAAAGGCAAACCCACTAGCAAACCCACTATGCCTAGGCGGGAGTTGTCCAGTCCTAATAAGCTCTAAGAACGACCCCCCCCCCCACACTATCCCGACGCCGAAAACGTGTTGTTAATCGAAAATCAACACACCTAGAACAGGAATAGTGTTTACCTATTGAACAAGCGCCTAGAAGAACGGTTCACAAGAGCACGCAACGTCGCGACAGAGGCACCACGCAAAAACTTCTAATGTGTGTCACCATAACCAAGAAGAAGCAGGACGCGTAGCAATCAAACATATGGCCCCCATATATGCTGCTTAGGTTCGTGTCATTTAATGCCTTTCCACCGACTCATTGCCTCCATAATCAATTTGAATCCTGGCGATGCTTCACTTATTAGGGCACAGTGAACGAACATGGGCTAAGCTCGTGGGCCTTTGAGTCCCCCTAACAGCCACGTTCGCATCGGCTAACCATTTTCTGGACCGATCATTTCAAAAAATGAGTCAACCATATCACTTCTAGACCGATCCATTTTGAAGCATATCAAATACCATCAGTCCTCGTCATTAGCCGGGGATTGGGAAGCATGAGAACAATGAGTGTAGGAACACAGAGAATTTCAGAAAATGTAAATTCATTAATTACGCCAAAAGGCTTTCATCACTACACAACAACATTTACACAAAAGTGATCATATTACACAAAAAGAGAGAGACGAAAAGAGAAAGAAAGGAAAAGGAAGAACAAGTTGAAGCAAAGGTTAGGGGAGAAAGTCCTACGAAGGTGGCAAGGAACATAAAGATCCCCCGTTGATTCAGAAGGTGGAAAGGAACACAAAGAACCCCGTTGGTTTAGGAGTGGGTGTTCTTGGTCGCGGCACCCATTCAGTTATGCGCCCACAAAACATGGCACGAATCTCTTAGAATATCCCTCCCAACTAAAATTTTCACTGGCCAGAACCTTGCAAACTTCTTCCTACTCCATGTTTAACAATCATGATTAACCCTCTTCATATGCCTCGTCCATGGAGCAATCACGTAAGTCCCGACTCAGGCACGCTCACCAAACCACCCCACGTGAAACCAAGACAATCCATTGCGTAAAAGAATTCCTCCTCTTGCAAACCTTTATGTAGACTTTTTAGCCTCGGCGAATCTCAAAACAATCTATCAAAAAACTAGCAAATTCTTGCACATGCACATCGAAACACCCCTACATTAACACTTCACCAATCTCCACATCAAGCAAGTCCCGAATATTCTTTTTTCCCGCCAGTCCCTACATCAAACATGTCCCAGGTATTCTCTTTTCCCAACCTGGGAAGAATGACCTCCCCAAAGAAAGGAAGTGGGGGCATCAGGGTACCATGGGCTTCAGTCTAACAATCCGTACCCAATGTGCCCTAGTAAACTCCATCCCATAGGCTGAAATGGCCTGGGCCAGCCCATAACCGAAACCTACAGAGGTCTAATATCCGAACCTAATCATCTTCATTTATAAGCCGGGCCCAAACATACTTCCTCAGCCGGGTGGGAGATATAATGCCCGGGTGCAATCTTTCCTGGTCGGCTACCATCTTGAAGGAGGTGAATTTTACCACTCTCAGCTTGCATCAAACCAATCTACGGAGTCACATCAATCTGAACTTCATCCCGACGGCTGTCAAAAAAAACTACAAGATGGCGGCGCTGGCTATAGATAAAAGGGCAGCTGATTATTTAAAGGGAAACTACCATAATACGCTAACAAAAGTCATCTTCCCTTCAAGCTTCGAAATGAGAAACTGCCGACTCTCCCATGTAAAGCGGATAATGAACCTCCTCCATAAAAGAGGAAGAGGTGGTGCCGTAGGGAAAAAGGACAATCTTGGCTGAAAAATACGGATAGATTTCTCTCTTTAGATTTTCGAATCTGACTTTGGCATCGGAGAGGCATGTATAGACCACCGCCGCTTGTGTGTTTTAAGGTGTACATGCCGGTGTTGATGTCTCGACGATCCATGTCTCGTAAAACTCAAAGACTACACACGACACTGTGAATTATATAAGGAATTTACAGGACAAGATCCAAGAGTTGAGTGAGAAGAGAGACTGCGTAAAAAAATAGTCCAATACTTCAAAGAATGTGGGGCCCCTATTTGTCCGACAAGTCGCCTTGAATGTCGAGCGTGACCCATAGCTCAGCTGCCCGCTCGACGCAAGTTCGTTGCTTACTACTTCACCGGAAGCTTCACGTAAGGGTCGCTACATCTCGCAGGAGCCGCGCCTCCACTACACAGAAGCTGAATAGAATGTCAGCTTCGCTGCACAGACAGTCCGAGCCCACTCGTAGTGTTAACAAACTTCGGAGTTCATTCTTTCTACAGAGAACTCTGTTGTTCTCTGATTCCAACAATCCTTCCCATCTAATTTTCTAATTTTTCATTCGGAAGTTGTTATATTTATTATATTGTTATATTTATCAGAATTCCTAGGATTGTAATTTGTATTTCTCTCCTAGGATTGTAATTTATTTTACTAGGATTGTGTGCCCAGCCATATAAGGCCTCCCTTGTACTTCCTAAATTACAGTTTATAATACAAAGACTCAAGTCTTTCTTCATGGTATCAGAGCAGGTTCTCTAATTTTTTTCCCGATGCTTTCACGGTCTAGGCATTACAGCCATCGTATAGCTTCTTTTTTGGGCTAACACCACCGTTTGCCACCGTATAACTTGTTTTTTTTTTTTTTTCCCTACGAAAACCACAGTTGATCCTCGTTTCCTCCCTTCGCAAGCCTAAAACTAAAGTTACATGCCACTCGGAGGTAGAACTTATCGAGACGATCACAACAGTGTGTAGCAGGTCATCGGAAAAGCTGTCACGTGCTCATGCCTGTTGCTCACTGACCCGCGCCTGCTGATTGTGCCACGTCAGTCGTTGACTTCGCCACGTTAGCCGTTGACTTTGCCAAGTCATCCCATTGGCCTTTGACCGAAATTTTGACTAGGTGCATTCTAACTTATTTTCACGTCCTGATTCCATTTTTGCTGTCTGTTTTTCGATTTGGAATTTTGATATCCCAGGTGATGAGATTTCTCGTCCGATTCATGTTATGTTTAATGGAGATAATTTTGCCCAGTGGTCCCAAGCCATGCGTAGTTATATCAAAGGCTATAAGTTGTGGTTTTGCCCCCGTGACCGTCCCATTCCGCAATTGCTGACAAAGAAACATTCGCCATGCCATTCTGGATTGAGGTCAGGGAAAGTGCTAATCATCGATCATCACTTGCTCTCAGAATACAATCTACTCCATCCATTTTTGAGAGTTTGGCAACATTAATATTGCTAAAGAAGTTTAGACTACTTATTACTCTAAAAGATGTCGATCGAGCGGTAAGCCGCAACTTCAAGCTCACACATGAACTTTATCAGATTCATCAGGAACCAGGTGAGCGGATCACTGTATATCATAGCCGGTTGAAATATATTTGGGATCAATTAATTGCATCTGAACGAGTTCTCTCCAATTCCACTGACACCAAATTGGTTTATGTTCATCGTGAAATATGACGACTGCTTTCGCTTAATTCGGGCTGGGCTTCGTGATGAGATTGAATCACCCATAAGTCATATTCTCCATCAGATCCTTTACCAACAAATCTCAATAAGCTATTCTAAGGTTAGTTGATAATGAGACCCATTTTCGATCGAACCTTATTTCTATCAAGACCATGGTTTTGCTACTTCATTTTCAAGAGATAAATCCAAGTATAATGTGGATTTTTACCAAAATGATCGTAAAACAGAGTTTTCTAAAACCTATCAAAGTTTTCGATATGATAATGCTCAAGAATATAAAGCCTATGAATTTACCTCTATTCTATATCAATTTGGTATTGTTCCTTTCTCTTGTGTGCCTTTCTCAATAAAATGGCAAGGTCGTGAAAGAACTTTTGTTTCATATTCTTGATATTGTCTATGCTACTACCTACTCCTCTTAGTTTTGGGGGAAGCTCTCTTACTAACGCACCATCAATCGATGTCCTCCCCATTGTTCGTAATCAAACTCCTTATGATATGTTGTTTGGTTCTTCCCTCCTATGACTTCTACTTAGAGTCTTTGATGTGTTGCTTGCCTCTTCATGATCAGCGAAAGAAAAAACTTCGCCTCGCTCTCATTTGTGTTGTTTCTTGGGTATGGAATTGGCATAAAAAGGTTATAGGGCGTGCATATGATCCCATTAGCAAATGTCTTCTCGTGTTTATTGATGGTCTTTGGGAACATAAAATGTTTTACCAACTACCTCATGTTCCTGTTTCCCTTATTCCCTCTAATGATCCTCTCCCTGACCTTTTCCTGGCGAGTCTCCCCACCCTCTTCGATATGAGTCTCCCCTTCTATTACCGATGTTCCTTCCTCATGCATCTGATGAGCTTCTCGCACCGATCATCGATGTGCTCCACCGATATCGGCCCCAATCAGGATCCCCGAATTGTCCTTCCTCGAATTATGCACTTTGCCGTCCCATTCGGGTCACGCCTTCCTTCACCTGACTTCATTGCTTGCCCGCCTTTACCTCTCTTCCAGAACCTCATACTTTCGCTGAGGCTTCCTCTAACCCTTTATGGCAATAAGCGCGAAAGAAGAGCCGGGATGCACTGGTATAAAACTCGGGAACATGGGATCTCGGGTCACCCTCTTTCTTCGAAAACTGGCACGGTCAGAATGGGCTTATGGCATCATGACATGATCTGGATGGCATCATGATCACTTACAAGGCTTGCCTTGTTACCAGGGGTTTTACTTAGAGTATGGGATTGATTATGAGGAGACTTTTGTTCCGTGGCTCGACTTTCAGGTCGTGACTTTATTGTCATTTCTGTGGTCGCAAATTTGCCACTTTTAGACATGGATGTCAAAAATGATTTTCAATGGTGAACTCGAGGGAAGTCTCAGAGATGAAGCCTCTCCGTTACTCCTCACTCCTTCGGGTTCCCCCACAGTATTTCGACTACTAGGCACTTTATGGGCTTAAACAAGCCCTCGAGCATGGTTTGCAGTTCATAATTCTACTATCTCTACAAAAAATGGTTTCAAAGCTTCTTCTTTGATACAACTATTTTTCCGAGACTGGTCTGGTCATATGGTATTACTATTCTCCTTGTATGTCGATGATATGATTATTACAAGTGATGATATGTGGTATTTAAGATCTAAAGCACTTTTCTCGTCACTAATTTGAAACTAAAGATCTCGAATCTCTTAATTACTTTCTCGGGTTCAGAAGTTTCTTCTCCACATGGTTATTATCCACTCAAAGCCAAGCATACTTCCCATCCGATTTCTCTAGCTGCATCATCATAGCAAGATAGTCGACACACACCTATCGAAAGTATAACCCACGCCCTCAATTCTCATGATGACTAATCACCATCCGATGCTACCTCGCGCATACTTGTTGGGAAACAATCATCTCACCACGTACTCGACATTTCCGGCCGAAGTTCATGCGAAGCCGCGCCGGCTTGATAGTCGCACTCAGATCTCCCTCATTATGTTGTTGTTCTCAAGATTCTTCGATATCTGAAAGGCACCATATTTGATGGTCTTCATTTTTCTTCCCATTCTTCATTAACTCTTTAGGCATATTCAAATGCAGATTGGGCAAGTGATCTCACTGATCGTCGATCTACTACATGATATTGTTTTCTTATGGGTGATTCTCTTATCTCTTGGAGAAGCAAGAAACAAACAAATGCTGTCGCTCTAGCACTCAAGTGGTGTAATTATAGAGCACCTAAGTAATTTTTATCGGCGAAATTTTGAATCTTTATTTCGGGTTAAGCTGGAAATATTACAGATCTTGTTGACTGCTCCACCAAGAACTAACTCAACATGATAATTTGGGAAGTGGTTATTCAAATTGCTCATAATGATGTCTGCTTCCATGAACGACTAAACATATCGAGATTGATTGTCACTTCATTCGCCATCACCGTCAAAGGTACACTCAAATCCGCCGTTTCCTCCTCGTGGATCGCTAGCCGATGACTTCACCTCGGAACCACTTCTCTTAAACTTTCGAAGCTTTAGCTTCCAAACTCAGAATGGTTTCTCTTAAACCACCATGAGTTTGAGGGGAGATGTTAGATTATTATATTGTTAGATTTATTTTATAATTTCCTAGGATTGTAATTTGTATTTTCCTAGGATTGAAATTTGTATTTTACTAGGATTGTATAGCCTAGCCTATATAAGGTCTCCTCTTGTACTTGTAATTCACAGTTTATAATACAAAGACTCAAGTCTTTTCTTTTTCTCACAGTGTGATTGATGGTCGGGGCACTCGATATGCCTCGGCTAAGCAAACAAAAATTTCTCAACTCAATTTCAAAGAAGCCAAGCTAGCTAGATCAGAATCCGATTGATGCTTGAAAATGCTACTGATCATACTTAATTAATTTGTTAGAGACAGAGACAATATTAGTCATTTATTCTTCTTGTAAATAGGAAAAATATATTTGAATTTGTTGTTAGTTTCTTTGGACCCCTAATATTGCAACATCATCCTAAGTTTCTTATATAATTATTTCATATATAATTAATCTTCCTTCAAGGTTAACTTGATAGCGTAAACTACTTTACTAATGCCGGTCCAAAATCAAAATCATGAGTATAATTGATAGGCAGGCATTGACCAACCCAAACTATTCTTTTACTACTCGCTTGCACCCTTTAATCTAAATTGCTAAATGCATGGCTACCAACAATGGCTTGAGGGATAGTAGTCAACAGGTAACTGAAAAGCTCAGTAATCCTCCGGCAAGAATATGCAGACAGTCTTGCCCTCCAAATTTATGTGTCCTCTTTACTAGTAAGTTAATATTTTTATTTTTATTTTTTTTTAACAATAGTTTTTTATGCATGTTTTTAAACATTTTGGTTTAATATTTTATAAAAATCTAAAATATAAAAAATGATATCATACTCTGAAAATTATGAATATTATATATAAAAAAATATATCATGAATGTGCTCTTTATCCCTATAATCCAATGTTGATAGATTTAAGGGGGCAAAGCCTTGTTTTCGGGTTGGAGTATCGGAGTTTCCTTAGATGGAATGAATTAAATAAAAAAAATTTAGGGGAGCGCACTTGCTCCCTAGTCCCTAGGTCTTAACTATTCTATACTAAAAATTAATTTATTTTAAGACATTATTAAACATGGTGCTAAATAAAACTCTAAAAAGGAAAACAAAAGCGAACTTTTTTTTTAATTATTATCAAGTAGAGTTTCGAAAGCCAATAAGACCTAATTTAAATTTGTTTACACTAAAAATGAATTTTTTTAGCCAAAATGTATTTGAATAATTTTTGGCTCAAAGGGTAGTAGAATAGACCGAATAGATATATCAAGCCCAAACCGAGCCCAACCCAGTCCAAGAAAGCTCAAGTCCATGATTGATGCATATGAAAGGGTCCAAGGACATTTATGGAATCTCTTCAATTATTAAAGTATTAACTCAAAATAAAGCCGAGACTTTATCTCCAAAAAGTAAAGTAGAGGAGAGATTCTTTTTCTACAACTCAAGTCATGATACGGCAACGTGAGCGCTTATCAAGAAGGTGGATAAATGACTTGGAAAACAAGTTGTTAGTGGATAAACTGACTTGGAGAATGTGACCCAGCAAAGCGAAATGAAGGTTGGAGAGCAGTTGGAACCGTTATTCGACGTTTATAAAATGAAGACTTAACTTCAGAGCAAAGTCCGGTCAATCAATAATCAACTAACACTTAATAGAGCATTTCAGCATTTTCTCATTGTTTCTACAAGTTCATCAACAATATTTCCAGATTTCTAGCTTATTTTATTTCCAAGTATTTGTTTTCAAAGCTTTCATGCTTCAACAATTCAATTTCTAGTCAGATTCTACAATGAAATTTACTACTTTTTTCAGGTTGTTCATACAGCTTTTCTCTCGGCTTTCAATACATTCCAATTTTCAAAGCGTTTTCCACTTAGACTATGTCAAGGGAACTAGAGGATCCATTTTTTGCTTAAGCAGAAATTAGATTTTGGCACATTTTCAGTTTGGAAATACTATAATTTCCTAGCACGCCTATACATCCATCAATTCCCAGGCTTTTGTATGTTCTTGACCAAAATCCACCCGAAACATATTTTTGGCACACCTAGTGAGACACATCTTTGTGGAATATCACAATATCTTGCTTTTGTATGTTCGGGCCAGCATATTCCACTTGGTGGGACATGTACTTGTTGAAAAATGCCACCAAAATTGATATAAAGACTAAACCGAGAGTTCTACCTTAGGATCTCTAATGTTATGGCATGAGCCAGAAGGAAGAGTTCCGGCAAATTTGTGGAACAGATAGAGAACCCGATGAATTCCTCCAAAGGTAACAATGTGGAATGCATCCAACAACCTGAATAGAACAAGTGTAGCTGAAGAGGCAGAATGGATGCCTATTATTTTCTCTAATTTAATGCACTTCAGTCTCAAGTGGTCAATTAAAGAGCTAACAAGTGATCATGATCGCTTTATGGAGAAATGAAGCAAAGAATTCAATCCAACCTGAGAACCTTAGAGAAAGAGGGGCAAATCCAAGCAGGGAAGCGTTTTCAGTTTCCAAAAAACAATTTACAATGAACTCAGGCAAAGATTCGACAACCCATGAGAGAATTTCCTCACCGCCCACCATGCAGCAGAGGTTGAACACCTTCCCAGCCAGAGCAGGGAGGTACCTAGAGAGTGTAGTAGGAGTATTAACTTAATGCGCTTAGAAACCACAAATTTTTATAGATTTTACTCAAACTAATCCAATTACACAACATGGAGCATATGAAGGAGCCTTGTCTTTCAATAGAGGCCCGAGGGATCATGCAACCACCTGCAGGAATAAATGGCAACCGGGGGCAACAAGTATAACAAGTTCCTTAACTTCCTTTTGTGCAACCAACTCCAGCGACTTCAAATCTCTAGGGTAATTTCCTGAGAGATATGATAAAATTAGGTAATGGCCTGTGAAAATTGGTCGCCCTGGAGTTTGATAAACCATATAAAGATGATAGATAAGGAAAACCCCTACCCAAGGGGGTACATGATCTCTAATTTCTCCTTGTTCTTTGGAGAAGATGACCAATCCACCCTGGAACATGTTGCTAGATTCACAGTGCAATATGGTGAGTTGGCTAACTATGAGAATTTCAATATTAAGCTGGGATCAGCTTTCCTAACTCTTCGACAAGATTCACTTGGTATACAACATTACCATGAACTCCTATACAAGTTAAGGGCAAGAGTATAAAGACTGCTCCACACTCGCTTCAGTCGAGCTTGAAGTGCATCGTAGAACTCCGCCTGGGTGACTCAAAGAAAAATGGGAGACAATTGATTTGTTTATCTCTTGTTTCAAGAAGATGAGAAACATATGCAAGATCCATATTCTAGAGACATAGTACATGAAAATGGCCTAAAGATGTTTTATTGATTGAAGTTGAGGAAAAATTCAAAAAGGTGGAAGTGAAATTTAGAGATTTTTATGAACTTGTAGCTAAGGTGACAGAATATGAAGATCTGCACAAGGAAGAAAGTTATTGGAGGAAAAAGTCCATGGGAACCTATTGTCAAGAGGTAAACCAGAGGTGCCTCACATCTATATCTTACCATGTGGACATTCACTTGTCTTCTTTTCATAGAAGCACACCTAATGTGTGGACACTGATGTAAAATAAAGAAGGCATAAATTAGGTCCAATGACACTTTCGGAGGTAGCGAAGACTCCAGGAAATATTTGATTTTGGCAGAAAATTTAATACCTTTCCTAAAACCACCTGATCCCTAATAAGCACAAACTAAGAGGTGTTGGCTTATTGTATCAGCCAATCTATGGAACCATACTGACATGCTTGTTGGGATTCGTAAATGTCAGTACATGATGATTAACAAAGGGACACTCTCAAGTTCTTTGACAAAAAAGAGATTATGGGCAAATGATGGAGGATCCTTTTCTCACCGCAATTAAATCAACACTACTAGCTTCGATATAAAAGCACAGATTAATCCAAGTATGCTGAAAACCTTCTGAAGAAAGGTATGGGAACCTAAATATTAAGTTCCTATACTGTAAGGATAGGTTGAAAAAGGAATGGGTTGTAGTTTGTACAAATCCTTTATCAGGGAGAAATTCAATGAAGGGGATACAACAGAGAATAGAGCAACATAACCGGTCCTCTAAGAAAAGGAAACTTTCACCAAAAGGCAAGACGCGAAATTTCAGAAGAATCTACTCCTCCCGGAGAAAGATCGTAGAAAGGCCCACTCTCTATGGGGTAGGGTCATTTCCCCAAGGGAGAATGATGCAAGCAAGTTTAGAGAATGTTCCTCAAGAAAGCTTGTTCCCTAAGGGGTAAGTTCACTCCCCGGGAATTGTAAGATTGAGAAAAGTAAATTCTCTTAAGGAAGCAAGGAAAGACATGTTTATCCCCTCAGGCTTATGTTTCCAAAAGGTGGACCCATTTCTCCAAGGTACAGAATGAAGTTCAACAGGGACAACTTCACTTATTCTAGAGGTAGATTCTTTTCCTCAAGAGAGAAGATTGCAGACAACTTCACTTCTCTGAGAAATATGGCAGGGGAAAGACATGTTTTTCATGCCAAACTTGTTTTTCCAAGAGGTAGACACAGTTCTCTAATGGAGGAGGTTGCAGAGAAGGAAAAGTCAATGAGGTGTATCATTCATCCTGTGGTTTCTCCTAGTCAACTATGGCATGTGGTATAGCACAACAAATTTCCCCAAAGGCTGTCTAGGACCTAAAAGAGGAGGATGTAGAGGCAAAAAACAACTGATAGAAGGTAGCTCATTGATGTACTTGTGGAAATCCAAAAGGAATATGCCATGGAGGAAGGAATGATTCCTAGCTTGGAAAAAACAAAGTTTGGGAGGAAAGCTATTGAGGATATGGAGTCAATGAGCAATATAGATGAAGTGATGGACTCGGAGGCCTTAATGATAGGTGAAATCCCTATTTCTTTAAATTGTTTCTAACAGTCTCTAACATTGCCAATCATTTTCAAGTCAAAAAGAAAGAGGGCAAGACTGTAGTGAGGTGAGAAGCGAAGCACTCAATCAAAGAGGGAAGATGGGTCACATGGAGTTACTATAGAATCCTCGGAAGAATACAGACCTTAGATGGTGATACTTGAGAAAACCCTCAGTGAAAATGAAGAGGCATATAAAGCCTTTGTACATAAGAGCCCATCCCCAACGGGCAAGATCGCAACAAAGGTACCGATAAATAAAATGGATCGGAATGATAACGTAATGCCATTGAGAATGTTGAGAGCTCTGGGAAGGAGCATTAATGATATGATAAAAACATAGGTGGTTATGTTTGCCTTTATTAGAGAAGTATCCAAGACCTAAGGGATATGACTTATATATATCACCATTGGCAACAAAACTGCACTATCTGCCTTTTTTGTGATAGACTCTACTCCAAATTACAACATTTTGTTAGGGAGGGACTGGATTCATGCTAATTGGTGCATGTCGCGAGAGTGGCACTCAAACGGTATGGTCGCCAAACAAAATCTGGGCTTGGCTCTGTTCGGGGCCTGTAATTTAGCAACCCAACCCCCCAATCCCCAGGTCAATGGCCTACCAAAATGCCTTGCAAAGGCAAAATTGTAAGCTAGTCAGGCCAGCAATTTGGGTCCGATTTTTCAGTAACATCAACCGCCCAACCCAAATTCTAATCCCCGGGTGGATTCAGGCAAGCCTGTCGGCCGGGCCAGGCCAAAATTTCCATCTCTATGTGTTGTCCTTTCTTTATTAGTTCTTACTGTTTTGGAAATGTAATGAAGTGGAAGTTATGCGCGTATACAACCCTTCATGGCGCTTACAGTGCTCTATGGAAGCCGTATTATGATTGCACCCACTATTAAGTTCAATAGAAAAAGGTAAAGATAGATCCCAAGAAAGCATACATGGACTCAAAGAGTTCAGGAAATCCAAATGAGGCGGGCCAAAACTCCTGAATGGTGACTACAATCACGCCTTATGTGTCGATGAGTGGCCCAATCATCAAGGATCATGATGATCAATTTCCCGGGGCGAAGAAAAGGTCTAGAAAAGGCGCTTATATTCAAAATGAAAGTGCAAAGCATCAAAAGGATTTGGCAAGAGCACCTGCATATCATGGCTTATATACTTAAGAGGATGGTATGAAGAAATACAGATGAGTGATTTAGAGTAAGTGATTAGTGCCCAACAAGTGCTGTTTCGGTCCCGTTTATTGCAGGTTTTTATGTCTTTTGTGTACTAATCACCCTAATTAACCCCATTGGCAATATTATGTCCCTATGCTATATTAATACCGCCAGGGTATTTCATGGTAGTTTTTGCAAGCTAATCATGCCAAAGCTTTGAGTTAGCTCGATCACATGAATCCAAGCAAATAAATAAAGGAACTCTGGAGCCAGCTCGAAGCCGTATGAAAGTGGAGCAAAGGGGTAAGAAAGTGAGGGATACTACAAAAATTTTGTAGCAGAGCGAAAAATTTCGCAACCTACAACTCGCACATATTGCAAATTCACAACTCCAAGCCTCAACCCGGCCTGTACCTTTAACCCTGCTTTGATCCTTTTCTTTGTGATTTCTTCCTAAAAACCCTTCATGTATAGTGTGGGTATTTGAGATATTTTTGTAATTTTGCTTACTAGGAGCACTATATAAGCCTTGGTTAAAGTTATTTGCATCAAGGAGCTTCATTAACACAGAGAACTACGCGGGAGTTTTTCCTAGCTCTTCTTTTCTTTTTCTCTCATTTCTCTCTCTTTTTCTCTCATTTTTCGTCAAACACTCCCGAGGATGACAACCTCGAAGATGGTTATTAAAACCCCTTCATCCTTGAAGATGAGGGCTACTGGACTTTGAATATGAGGTAAACTATTGGTTTTCATGTTTTTAACGCAAGCATTTATTGTCATTTATGTTTCTATCTCTCACTCTAGGTTTAAATCCCTTAGATTCACCTTGATTGACCAGTACTTGACAATCTTTATGGTTCAAAGGGATGCTTATTGCTGTATCCATCGGTGAATTTCTGTTAGTTGCCATTTATTTGTTACTATAGTAGATCAAGGAGATAATTACCTATTCGAACATTTATGTTCAATAAATGATATATTTTTAAAAGGAAAATTATTAGGTTCTGCTTATAATTAAATGAAGATCCTGTCTGAAACGACTATAGGTTATCTCCCAAAGCGAGAAAGCGGACCTCGAGGACCCCCGCCACCTTAGGATTTCAAACCTGGGTCTTAACAAGTCATGGAGTTCTTTTTATATTTTTCTTCACCTTGTTTTCTGTAGTTTTCCGAATATTACTCCTCACTGCTTTTTTATCAAACTCCCAAATCTAAATTGAAATTCACCATTTTGAGCCAACTGTTAATCATTGGTGCGAAGAAAACTCATCCTTGTGTTCAACCCTACAGCCACTATACTGCAGTAGCTATACTATGGCAGTAGGAGGTTTAGGTTTATAAATATTGTTGATTCCGGCATACCTTACTACACTCGAATCAAATGACGCCGTTGCCGGGGATGGTGCCTTAGTGCAAGAGATGAGCTGTTGAACTTATGATCCTCATCACAACTATTGGTGAACTTTCTTTTATCTTCCAATTTTCTCAGCTTCACTCGGGTGTATTCAATTTTACCGCCCATATACAATTTTTTAGCTAATGCTAAGAACTCCTTTTATAGACTTGTTTTTGCTTTCTGTTGGTGTGCTGTTTTGTTTATGTAGGAGTTTATGTAGCAGTGGGATAGGAACACATCCAGCAAATTAGAAAGAATCAGTGCCCCACAGGAACAAAGCTGTGAAGTGAGCTTGAATAGTGATCAGATGGAGCCTCCACCTAAGGAACAGTAGAGCCAACAAGGGATACAGAGGGATCCTAATGCATATAGGTCCATGAGGGACCACATACATCCCCCAAGGGTGAGTGCACCCTCATGTATCAGACCTCTAATGAGGACATGATCGGGCCAAGCCCTAAGATGCCCCGCCCTCTACTTCCCACCTTCCATGGTATGGAGAGTGAGAACCCATATACACATATCCGGGATTTTGAGGAAGTCTGCAATACCTTCAAGTAGGATGCTACCAATCTTGATCTAATGAGGCTAAAAATTTTTCCTTTGACTTTGAAGGACAAGGCCAAAATTTGCCTAATCCTCTCTATGTCGAGGACCATTTAGAATTGGATGCAATGCAAAGCTGAGTTCTTGTCCACACACGTAACTGGTCGCTTGAAGAGACAAATTTACACCTTTAGCTCCATGAAATGAGAAATTCTACCAGTTGTCGAAAGTTGCATCACTTGAAACCATCGTGCCCCGCTCTCACCATGGCTTGACAGCATGGTTGCTAGTCACCATTTTTATGATGGAACGTCCCCTATGTAGCTACTATTGGGACTTGAGCAAAATCCAGAACAATCCATGGACTTCCCGAACTATGTGGCGCAGAGAATGAGACCTGTGAACCAACTGAGCAGAGGCATGTACTCACTCCCGTGAGGATATGGAAATGAAAGCAAAGCTATCCAATTCTGGCTAGAAGGTTGGAAGCAGCTAGAAATGAGAAATCGAAGATGAGGTGTGCAAAGAGCCGAAACACCACCGCCCAACCACGTGCCCACGCTTTATTTACCAAGATATCGAGCACCAAGGAGCACCGCCCAATCAGTTTTTCAATAGGATATAGGTCGAACAAGCCAATGTCAGGAGGCCAATATAAGCCACCAACAAATGCCCCATACAACAACACATATAATCCCAATTGGAGGAACCATCCTAACCTCTCCTGGAAACCAAAGTCTCCAGCATATGTACCCCGGTGCACAACAATATTATGGTTCCTCATCTCAACCACAGCCACCACCATCCTCATCTCCAATTGAGCAAGCTATAATGAATTTGAGCAAAGTGGTGGACAATTTTGTGGAAGAACAAAAAGCAGTGAATGCTCAAGCTAATCAGAGGATTGATACAGTAGAAAGCACACTGAACAAGAAGATTGAGGAACTCAGAGTCGATATTGCCCGTGAATTTGACAACCTACAAGATTCAATTCCCTAGGTTGACTAAATCGGGCAGCAAGTGTAAAGAAAAGGAAAGTTCCTCTCTCAAACACAAATCTAACTTAGGAGTGTACCTAATTGAGCTCGCTGAACCACCTCCTAAGACGGACGTAAGTCAAAGTGCATCACTTCAGGGAGTTGTAAGGGAGGTCGGAGCAAACACCTCAAACCAATGTAAGAAGCGCACGAGAAAAGGAAGTTGAACCAGAGAAAATTGTGATCAAAGAAGATGCAGTGAAGAAGAGCACACCCCCAACTTTTCCTTAAGCACTAAAAGGCAAGAAGGCTATCAACCAAGCCGGAACCCAGCGCCGAGTGAAAGTCATCCTCCCTGTCAGACATGACCGCAGGTTCCAACTTATGCAAAATTTAAAGGACCTGTGCAATGTTGAAGAGAGGGTTATAATGTTGACAAAAAGGCCTCATGATTAACAAGTCAAGGCCATTATTCAATGCAAGACCTCAAGAAAGTACAAAGACCCAAGCATCCAACCATCTTGAAACACGGTGGGACTTGAAGTGAAAAATTACCTGACCTAGGGGCCAAGCAGAGTTAACCCGCGCCTTATTCTGGCTTTTACAAGCAAATGGTTTGAGAGCTTTGCTTCTCCACCACTATCACATTGTCTCTAGCCGACAGATTCATAAAAATCCCGAAGGGCACTGTGGAGGATGTGTTGATCTGAGTGGATAAATTACTTATCACCATTGTAAAATTTGTTGTGCGCAATCTGAGGCAGTTCAGTTGGGAGCTGAGTATGTGCCTATAATCCCTTGGAAGACCATTCTTGGCCACCTCAAATGCGATCATCAATTGTCGAAATGGAGTTATGCAACTTACATTCGGAACACATGGCGTTAGACTCGATATTTTACATTTGAGCAAAAAGCATAATACATCTGCGGAGTGGAAGAGGGTCTAGAGGAGGTATGCTTAATTGACATTATTATGGAAGGCGGGTTGAAACGACAAGCAGTAACATGATGTGTTAGGTGAGGTTTATCGATTTGTCGAAGAGTTCTGAGAAACCCGGAAATGTATTGCTTTGAATGGACCGTGGAGAAAAAAAAGGAAGAAACCCTGCCTTTGTTTCCTGAGGAAGGCAAGGAAAAAGAGGGAACCAATGAGCCCCAAGGTTTTGACCTCAAGCCTCTACCTGTGGAATTAAAGTAGGCATATTTAGAAGAAAATAACCAATGCCCAGTTGTTATCTCTTCATTGCTCAATGCCTCACAGGAGAGCAGTCTGCTAGAGGTCCTATAGAAGAACAAATAGGCTATTGGGTGGAAATTTTCTGATTTGAAGGGAATCAGCCCTTCAGTGCCGCATATCGTATCTATCTAGAAGAAGAGGCAGCAGTGGGCGAGCCTCGGAGACTAAATCCTTATATGCAGGAAGTGGTACGTGTAGAGGTTCTTAAACTGCTACAAGATGGCATCAGATACCCTGCTGATGTGCTTTGGTCAAAGTCGACTAGGTTGTACCAAAATCTGGGGTGACCATTGTCATGATAGAGGAGAAAAGGCTACCCTGCCTTACTACGAGGTTGGAGGGTATGCATTGTGGTCTGAGAGGTTGAATGAAGTGACTAGAAAGATCCTTCCCATTACAGCACACATGGATAAACTCTGAGGAGAATTTAAGGCACCCCTTCTATTGCTTTTTAGATGGCAATTCATGCTATTTCAGATCGAGATGTCGGACGAAAAAGACTACCTTCACTTGTCCATTTAGGACTCATGCTTACAGAAGAATGCCCTTCGGTCTATGCAATGCCCCTGCTACATTCTAGAGATGTATGCTCAGTATTTTCAGTGATTTGGTGGAGCGCATTATGGAGGTCTACATGGATGGCATCTTCAGTATATAGGCGAGTTTGAAGAATGCTTGATCGACAACAGAAATTGTCTGGCAGTGCGTGAGAAAATTTGGTCTTTGAATTGGGAAAAGTGTCTTTTATGAATTGACTAAGGAATTGTCTGGGGTTATATCATATCAACTGGGGAATTGAGGTTGACAAAGCAAAAGTGGCTCATTTCCAGCTCCCTCTCCTGAATCTTGAAAGTGTGAGGCCATTCCTTGGACATAGGTTCTATAGGAGGTTCATCAAAGTTTAGTGTTAAGCCTCTTACAGAAGTTGCTGGAAAAGGATGCCAAATTTATGGGATGAAGAGGCCCACTTTGAGGCTTTGGGGCTGAGCCTGCTGGCCCATTGCACCCCGATAGTAGGGCCCAGGCGCGGGTTACCTTTTGAGGTTATGTGCGTCACGAGTGTTATTGCCATCGTGAGTTCTCGGTCAAAGAAGAAGCATATGGTCTACTATGCAAGAAAAACTTTAAATGAAGCACAAAGGAACTATACCACCACTAAGAAAGAACTGCTGACAATGGTCTATGCCTTGGACAAATTTCATGCATACATGGTGGGGTCGGACATCATTATCTTCACAAACCATTCGACTTTGAAGTACCTTCTCACCAAGCAAAATGCCAAGGCTAGGCTAATTAGATGGGTTCTCTCCTTGAATCCAATGTTGTGAGTTTCCACGAGGTGTCCACGATGCTCAGTAGAGAAAGCCCATTGGTATGCTCACATTGCCCGATTTCTTGGCAGGGTACGATTGATTGGAAGGCCGCAGACATGAAGTTCTTTCTTTGCAAGATTCATTCCTACTATTAGGAAGAGTTATTCTTGTTCAAATATTATGTGGGTCGTAATTGAAGATGTGTTCACGGGAAGAAACGACAAGGAATACTTAGTCACTGCCATGAGTGCATGTGGAGGTCATTTTGCTTCCCAGTACGCCATGAGGTGCTCAATGCGGGTTCTATTAGCCTTCTCTCTTTAAGGATGCCCACAATGTAACTGACGTGCGTAACAAATCTGCAAAGACTAAGGAAGATCTGCAGTGCATAGTGCCCTAAGCCAGTTTAGTAGTTGATTTATTCGATGTTTGGGGCATCGACTTTATGGGGCCATTTTCGGTTTCCTTTGGATACATATACATATTGGTAGGGGTTGACTATGTGTCTAAGTGGGTTGAAGCAGTTCCATGCAGAGTAGCAGACCACAAGGTGGTATAGAAATTCTTGAAGGAAAACATCTTTTCAAGATTTGGGATCCCCAAGGCCATAATGTTAGTGGAGGTTCACACTTTTTACCATGAGCCTTTTGAGAACCTCCTAGCTAAATGTGATTGTAAATAGAGGGTACTATACCGCTCTCAGGGTAGTGGTGAGTTGAGCTCGCCCAGTTGGGAAATCAGACCATATTGATGAAAGTGGTGAACTCAGCGGGGCGGTCTCTCGGTGCCGTTCCTTGTGGGCACTCTGAGCGACCTTGAGGCCATTCTTGGAATGTCTCTATTACTGAGTCTATGTAAGGAGCATGCCATCTGCCTATGGAGATTGAATATAAGGCGTGGTGAAGCGATCAAAAGCGAACTGGACTTGGGAAGGGAGCTAGCCTCAAAGGTTCCTTGACATCGATGAGCTAGAAGAAGTGAAATGATACTCAGTGAACTCGAAGATTGCAAAAGACAGATTAAAGAAATGGCATGATCAACTGATAGCCTGGAAAAATTTCAAGCAAGGAGATCAAGTGCTGATTTATGAATCCAAGCTTCACCTCTTGAGAATGACTCAGTCGAGATGGATTTGTCCATTCATCGTCCATCAAGTTCATCCCTAATGGATCCGATTGGACTGCTTTCGATTCCAAAAGGATAGCGGGGGTATTTAAGGTCGATGGTAGAAATTTGAAGCCTTATGTGAGTACGAGTTCGCGAGACGGAGTCCCCTCGCTTGATCCTCCTTGAACCTAAAGAGCTACCACATTGTGGGTGTGAAAGCCTGCCGGGGCTCGAAGCACTCTAATTTTTGTTGTGAATTTTATTTAGTTTATTGCGAGTTTTATTTGTGCTTTTCCCTTAATTATAGTGGTTTGATTGCAATTCTCACTCTGCTGGCCTCTCATAATTTTGGTTTTCTATTTTGCGGGTGTGCGGTTGCGGAGTTGGAATTTTTGTAGAGTGAGATTTTCTCCGCGCAAATTTCGACTAGAGCTGGCGACTGCGAGTTCACATTGCACCTTCTCTTCATCTCCGCTTGTTCTTCTCCCAGAGACCTTTCTTTTCCCACACCATACCATTAATTCCTAGATTTTAACCCTAGTTTTAGTGCCATTATGGACACTAGCGTTAACCTTCGCCTCCCAAGACCCTCTATATAAACCCCCCTCCCCTTCTCCTTCTTGTTTGGTCATTCCATCACCTTGCAGAAGGAAATCCTCCCGCCCCTTCTCATCCACTTCCTTAATCGAACATCAGGCATGGCCGAGACTCGCGGAGGCGTAGCGGGCCTCAGTGTAGCCTTCTTCTTCGCCTCTGCGATCTGGTGCCATCGCTTCTTAGCGAGGTCAAGCCTCCTCACTTGTGTGTTGCTACTTCTGTACCCCATTCCCTCTTTGCTCCACGCCCCCGCGGGCATGATGCCGAGTTGGGCCTACTCCTCCCACCTCGTCCTCACCGCGGCTAGGCATCTGGGGCCCTCCTCCCAAGAGGGCACGGACTTCGGGCCGGCGGAGGTCATCTAGTTCGAGGCCACAGGGCCAGTTCCCTTTGTTTAGGGACCGGTGATGACTTCTCCTTGGATGTCTCACCTTACATTATCAGGCGTCCCATCTTCCATTGCTGGCCTAGTATAGGCAATTCAAATTGCGATTACCGAGAAGTGCACAACGAAACATATTATGATTTTCAGCTTTTTGTTCTTAGATCTAAGCTTAGAATTCCATGAGGCTTGTGCGTGAGGTACTCCTGGAGCATTTTATGACCCACGTCGATTCTTTTACCCAAGTTGGTCATTGAGTTCTACCATACTATGATGACATTCGAGCGAGTCCCCATCTTCTGCCGCATCCTTCTACATTGGTCGTGAGGGGACACTGGTACGCCAGAGCATTGCGGCCCCATTCAATTTCCCAATTCTCCTAGCCAACTCGGCTGACTACAGACTGTGGCCCCACCCCTCGCCTCGGGAGATGTGGTTAGCTGTTATCGGAGACCTGGCAGGATCTATCTCTTGCGGAACCTTCCCTGGTATGCTCCTTATCGACCACATGCTACGGTCGACCTTTCCCACTCCCGACATATCGTATAGCGGAGAAGTATTTTGGGAGGCTACATATCGCATATTCGAGGTTTCTTGGTTCAGCCTGGCAGGCTTATCATAAACCTCCTTGTTCCACTTTGAGAATGAGTCCACCCATGAGAACTGACCGAGTGAGTCCAGCCCACCACTCTGTTCCGATCTTCTGCTGCAGTGTTAGAGCATATGGGTTTTCTGTGAGCCCCAGATTGGAGCATGTGAGGTGCGAGGCCATTCTTCTTGTTGACAGTGGCGACTTTTGCCGTGTTTAGCACCTCCACCTCGAGACCTGGCCAGAGGATTGTGACGGTGCCCGTTATGCGAGCATTAGCCACCTCTGCCGGTGCATACGGAGGGCCTCGGATTGCACCATCCATAGCTTCAACGATTTGCTCCATTACTGGGTGCCTGCATCCTCTACACCTCCGGTGCCTCCGGCTCTTCTGATTTCAGTTAGACCAGTACACATCAGGCGCGGCTGCGGCATGTATCCGTATCCGGCTCGAGGATTTTCTCGTAAATTACCGGATGCGGTCAGCACCTTCGACCACATCAGCATCTTTTGTGGTGCCCATACCAACAGTTGAGAGGATGACACATAGAAGGCGCTATTATGCATAATCACGCCATCCTTATGCAGTTGATCACACTGCGTTTTTACCTCCTATCTCCATCGATTAGCACCCGGGCCTCTTTTAGTTCGTCCTCTAGCGGCCGCAGAAAGCTGGCACGGCCCTTATCCGGCCAGGCCCCTGTGGCTTCTACGGGCACCTTGCGGCGATAGCGGCCGGATGTTCCTCCGGCAACTTAGTGACCCTCATTTTGCCACGGCGAAGGATGACCTTCAGTGTGACCCACGGTACGAGGTAGCACTTCCTTCCCTAACTTTCCAATCAGGAGCCCCGTTCTGGAAGAATGACATTTGGTTGGGGGAGAATTAGCGAGAAGTGCTTCATATTGTGTTGTTAACTATTTTGACCCAGTACATTTTTGTGAAGATTAATGACTTGTTGTTTAGTTTTCCCTTTGTGTAGTTGTTGTTTTGTTGTGAAGTTTGCTAGTTTGTTTTGAAAAATTTAAATATGATCGTTTTTATCGCCATACCATCTGACTTATATTTTTTTTTTGTGTTTGCCTAACAGTTTAGAAAGAATTGAAACATTGTCAATTCTATTGATGTTAGATTAGTTCCATGCACAATTGGTGGATGATCAGTTGAATTCTTGTTGCTTTTAGAAATTTTCTTCCACCTCTAGCTAACCACACGCCCAGGCACATTAGGTTTCATCGATAAATTTGAAAAAATGCCTAACCCCCTCCTGCAACCTTGCAAAAACGACCTAGTTTCGTTGACCTTCAATAGGTTGGACCCCCATGAAAAGGAGGCCGATGAGTCTTCCCAAAAAAAAAAAAAAAAAAGGGGAAGAAGAAAATTGCAACGCTTTGCCTTGAAACAGCGGAGTGCGAGGGTATATGGCGAAAGTCTTTAAAGCAGGTGCCTACTAAACCAGGCGGTTGAAGTCACCCAGAACTTAGTTATCTTTGTAGATTGGATGGGTGAAACTTAGCAAGTTGTAAGGTCTTTGAGTCTTGAACATTCGAAGTCGAGTGAAACACAGAAGAGTTTGTGGTTGAAAAGTCGCATGAATTGATGCCTAGCCTTCATTGGTTAGGAGTTATCGGTGGATCCACACATTACATGGACTTTGGTAAAGTCGATTCATCGATTGCACCCTACGACCTGAGAATTGAGGGGGCTGAGTGGGTCTGATCTATTTAGGTCGGTTAGGGCACTAGGTTGTGGCAGTAGCTTGGTTGGGGGAGAATACGGTTGGTGGTTGTGTTGGCTTCATCAAATAAACACTTAGGTTTTGGTGGAAGTTGCAGGTTGATTCTCTAGAGAAGGAAACTCTTTTGATGCTAGATTTTGTATGACACTCACTCTCTCGAGATGGTTATTGGGCAGAGTTTCGGTAATTCTCATTGAGGGTTAGGCATTACTCATCCACATACTTTTTGAAATACCATTTTTGAGAACATAATTTTGTTATTGCTTTTTTGTTCTTTCTTTCTTTCTTTCATTGCTAAAGGTATGATGTGTCGGTTCAGGAGTGATTATGCTGAATAGTGTTTATTTTGAGCACTTTTTGTGTACTAATCAGCCTAACTAACCCGATTGGCACATTAAGATCCTTGCTATGCTACTGATCGCTTTTTATGGCATTTTGTGTAGTTTTTGCAAGCTAATCATGCCAAAATTTTTGAGTTAGCTCGATCACAGCAAATCCAAACAAATACCAAGTTGAACTCGGACGCGGTCGAGGCCAGGAAAGTGGAGGCGGCGAAGAAAAAGGGACCTTTGCAAAATTTAAGGGTTGCGAAATTTAGTAACTCTTGAAACCTACTTCCAAATTTTGACCAGTTTGACCTCTTTTTGGCGATTTTTCCTAAATACCCTTCATGTATAGTGGGTATTTGAGATATTTTTAATTTTGTTCTTTTGGGAGCTATAAGCTCGGATAAGTTATTGTACCAGGAGCTTCATTATCTGAGGCTGGGCGAGGATTTTCAGCTTCTTTTCTTTTCTCTCATTTCCTCTCTTTTCTCTAAAATTTTCTTGGTTGCAGATACTCCCAGGGATGACAACAGGATGGTTAACTAAACCCTTCATCATGAAGATGAGGGCTCTTGGGCTTTGAATATGAGGCCTTGTTGGTTTTCATGTTTTTAATGCAAGCATTTATTGTCATTTATGTTTCTATCTCTCACTCTCTACTCTGAGTTTAATCCCATATATTCACCTTGATTGACTAGTACTTGGCAATCTTTTAGGGTTCAGTGGATTCTTATTGCTAGATCCACTGAGACTCGGTTAGTTGCCATTTATTTGTTACTGTAGGGTAGATTAAGGAGATAAATTTTCACTGTCCGGGAACATTTATGTTCAATAAATGCTATATTTCAAAAAGGAAAATTATTAAGGTTCAGTTTTTATAGTCAAATGAAGATGGGTTTGGGAAGCTTGTATAGGTTATCTCCCTTAACGTGAGGAAAGGGACTGAGGACCCCTCGGTTATCTTTGGATTTCAAACCGGTGGCCGGAGTGTAGTGTTCTTCTTTATATTTTCTTCACCTTGTTTTAGGTTTCAGACATTACCCCTCCCCTTTGTTTTTATCAAAACCCAATCAATTGAAATTCACCATTTGAGCCAAGCCCCATTAATCCATTTGTGAAAAAACCCATCATTGTGTTCGACCACAAAGCCCTTTATCTTTGCATTAGCTATCTTCTGACAGTGAGAGGATTGGGATTTATAAATATTGTTGATTCTGCATACCCAGTACTTTCCGAATCGAAGCCAAGCCCGGCCTCTAAGTTCGAAGACCCGCATGACCTGAGTTCCACGACCACATGGAAGTGAACCCCCGACACCTAAGGGGCGGGATTACACATATTGGTTCATACTTTACCTTCTAACTTCAAAGAAGGAATTATTGCAACACCACAGAAATTCAAAGACTGCTTTGCTTGGAATAACGATGAGATGCCAGGATTAGACAGAAGCTTGGTGGAACATCGCTTGCCTATAAAGCCGAAATTTCACCCCTTTTATCAACCACCAGAATGTCAGGGGAGTAAGTGAAGGTGAAAGGCGATATTGAGAAGCTTTTTAAAGTTTAAATTCATCGGATCTTTGTGGCCCAAACCGGGGTATGGTTGACAACCAGTGAACCATGGGTGTCGTGGACGTCGGGTGCTTAGAGCACCACTCATGAAAATCAGGCGAGAGTCTCCTTTGTACGAGGAGCTACGAGAGTCCACAAACTGTCTCAAACAAGTTCTGATGACACCACGGGGTCCACATAAGGATAAAATGAGTAAAAATAGCCACTTGGGCCCTGCATCAATACTCATCAAAATAAATATCGACGAATATATCATGGTTGAGTTTTTATTTCTCTTAATTCAACATATATTAAACCTTAGAATTTTTAATACATGTTACATGACAACATCAAAGCCCTGAGAGTCGGCTTTCTTCTCAACGACTTCCCAATAGTGTCGCCTTCCCGATACGCTCTATGCACAAATGGTGATCCCTCGATAGGGTGAGCAAAGCCAATGGGAATAATTTCTACGTAGGTTACTCACGGCTGAAGTCTGTATGCGCGATAAGCAATCGCGTTCAAGCAATTTCATGAACTCTCAAATGCACTGGCTGTGTAATCTCGAGTTCTCAGGCTCACTACATGCCTAAAGCTAGAATGCGAGTAAAATCACGACTTTCAAAACAAAACTTGTTGTTCAACCTACAAATTTCGGTAAAAGTATTGGACTACCCTCAGGCGAATGTGTTGGAGAACGCCTAAACAATTCATGGGCTCACCGACGTGTAATTGTTGGACCATCTCCCAAACACAATTCTCGGAAAATCATCCATTGAAATTCCTTTCCTGACCATGTTCGTTTTCTTTCGATCTTATATTATGCACTCACACCTAATATTCTAGAGCTGCAAATTAAGTATGGAATCGTGATCTGGTCGATGCATTCATGCTAATATATTCACATGCATATATATTAACATAATTAAATCCACATAAACCATGTTATGCAAATTCCGCGATCAATTACACACGAAATTAGCTCACATGGGTTAATTAAATATAAGCATTGAACTTTGAATTACTCGACATCATAAAAATTCAACGAAAATATTAGCGTCACTATTCATGTGACGGTGAAACCCTCGAATTCCTGTTCACGGCCACACAAATAAGAATTTTCTTCACTCGATTCAAAGCTTTTGAGAGACGAATTTAAATAAAACAAGCCTCGGAACATTCCTAACCATTTTACATGGCTCTTAGCGGGTGTCTGAAGTAGGAAAGAATCCGCCTCTTAGGTTATTTGGGAACTCCACTAAGTCGGGGTGCCACGCGAAGCCCTCGCGCGTAGAGAGTAGCTTTCCTTCTTGCTCATTGAAAGCAGGCGGTCAGATCAATAGGAATCTGAGAAAGCCACTCTCTCTCTCTCTCTATAAAGCGGGTTACAACCCACTGCATCTCATTCACGTTTTAGTGCTTTTGGAAAGATAGCCATTTATTAAATATTTTGTCTTATTCATTAAACTTTTCGTTTAATTTCCGTCCCATGTCCACTTCTTTAGATTTTGACACTTGGCACTATCCCAGGCGTATTTCATCCTCTACTCATCGCGTGTCCTGAGTACATGTTATAGGTGACTTTTGTCATATCACATGTCGATTTACGGCACCCGATACCCGATGCCTCGAAAAACGTGCAAATTTCGACTGTCTCAGAATTCGATGAAATTAGACGTGGTTGCTAGATTTTGCAAGAGGATTCCAACGGTGAAATTCGTTTCATCATCCGAGATCTAGAAAAATTTTGGATTTTTCTGCAGAAATGACCATTTACCACTTTTTCGAAAGTGCAGATTTTCTCGGGTCTTACATTACTCCCCCTCATAAAAGAATTTCGATCTGAAATTCTAGACAATCTAACCATTCACATGCTTTATCTGGCGTGCACTAGACCATGCATGTAAACTAGTCATTTAAGTATTACTTGACTAAACCGTAATATATCGTCCCTAAACAAGAAGGGATGAGTGGCCCGCACATCGTGTCCTGCCGTCCCATTGCTCCTCCTCACGGTCTTGCCATAACACCTCACTAGCCTCACGGTCTTGCGATCTAAAACTGCGATCCGGTTATCCATAATGCACCTTTGGTCCCTCCTCGGTCCAGTACAGTAGTCCGACCTCTATATCTCTCCCAGTCCCTTTGCATGGTGGATGCGGAGTGTACCTCGAACATGGAGACATGAAATACCTCGTGGACACGACATATTTGGGTGGTAAAGCCCAATGATGCCTTTCTAGGTGTCTACCCTCTCGAGTATCTCGAAGGGCCCGGTGAACCTCGGCGATAAGCTTCCGGCCACTCTGGAACACAACCTCCTCTCTTAGGCATCACATGAGAGAGGCGTGATCTCAACCTCGAACTCTAGGGTCGACGTCATATCGGCATAGCTCTTCTTGGCTCGTTTGTGAGAAGACTTGTTGTAATATTCATCTCGAGAGGTGTCTCTGTCCAGTCGGGACTGTGATGGAGCTCTCTCAGCCTCGGTCCCAACATATCGGTAGTACATGGCCTCCCATATAATGCCTCATATGGTGCCATTGTATACTCGCCTAATAACTGTTGTTGTAGGAGAATTCCACTAAGGGCAAATCACTCTTCCATTCACCCTTATGATCGAAGGCAGCATGCTTGTATGGCCTCCCAACACACCGTATATAATCATGTGACATGTAACCACACCTGACCCACCTTGTGTGCAAGCGACCTTCCAAGGTCTGATCGCGACAATCAATGGACCGTCAACCTAGTCCATGTCAAAATGACAATCCATGTCTGCAGAGGCCCTTGCCGTCTGACACCAGATTCAGTTTACGTGGGTCGTCAAGCAATTCGTCGCAAACTCTAAATCTAAATGATAATAAGCTAGCATGTTCTGTCTCCCAGATAACCGTTACATCAGCTCAGTAAATCTACGTGATGCTGATCTGCTCTCTCTCAGGCGTTCAAATCTGCGTTGATCTCTATATCCGCCAAATTCGGACAGGTCTCACCACCACCGACTAATTTCTCCACGGTCTCTTACACCCACATGAGATTTGGACCACTCAGATTGCCCACACCCACCACAAATTTGGATAACTGAGTCTCTTACACGATGGAGATATCCTCACATATCTTTAGCGAGATGCGAGTAAAATCCTGATTTTCAAAACAAAACTTGTTCGAAAACACACTAAATTTAGGTAAAAGTATTGGACACCATCGAGGCAAATGTGTTTGGGAACATACAAACAATTAATGGGCTTCTCAGACGTGTAATTGTTGGTAGTCTCCCAAACACAATTCTCCAGAAAAAAAATCATCCATTGAAATTCCTTTCGCAGCTATGTTCGTTTTTCTTTCAATCATGTCATGCACTCACCTAATATTCTAAGATTTGCCAGGTGCATATGGAATGCATGATGCCAATTCGATATTCATGCTAATATATTCACATGCATATATATTAACATAATTAAATCCACATAAACCACGTTATCTCGAAATTCATAATCAATTACACAAAATTAGCTCACATTGGGTACAATTAACAAACCTAAACAATTCATTTTGAATCCACTCTAACATCATAAAAATTTACACAAAAATATTCCGTCACTATTCATTAATGAGCGGTGAAACCCCTCGGAGTTCTTGTTCACTGACCACACAAATAAAATTTTCTTCGCTCGTTCAAAAACTTTTTTGAGGCCAAATTTACGGCTAAAACAAGCCTTAGAACATTCCTAACCATTTGTGGCTCTTAGCGAGATTGTAATCTGAAGTAGGAAAAGATCACTATGCTATGTTTGAAATATCTGCAGTCGTTTCGACGTGTTTAGGGTATTTTGTAAGCATAATTTATTTGTTCGCGAGTTAAATGCGGGGAAACATAGGCTGAAGACGAAAATTTACAAGATTTAAGGATAAAATTGTAAATTGTCCAAAGAGGGACTTAAAAGTCATAGTTGACAAGATTTGAGGCCAAAAGGAAATAAAGGAAAGTTTATTTATAAATAGAAAGAATTATGGGCCAAAAAGCAAATAAAGAAAACTTAAAAAAACCGAAAATGGGTTTTTTTGTCTAGGGCTAACGAGGCCTTGAATGCGGATTTTAAAGACCAAATTGGTCTCATTTGGGAGAGCAGGATGGGAGAAGGAGAGAAGAGAAGGAGGAAGAGGGAAGAAGATGGAGGAGTCGAGGTCGAAGCTAAGCGAGTATGAAACTCACCTTGATTATAGATTCTAGGTGATTATGTATGAATTTCCATTAGCTGGTGGTTGCAATCTTGCCCCGAATCTAGGGTTTTTGCTGGGGTTTCATCTTAACCCAAAATTTATGTCAGAAGTAAGATTTAAGGTAAAACCCACATGGCTAAGATGGGTATGGAATCCTTCGGCTTTTGTGGATGGATTCATGGTTTAATTATGAGTAGATGAGTTGGGTTGGAACAAACCACAACTAATCATCATAATTGGTTTGTGTGTAGGTCTTAACCCATATTAGAATTGTTTGGAAGGAATCTTGATATGTTTTGGAAGAAAGATATGTAATTGAAGAGAAATTGAATAGAAAGTGATTCAGGTGAATTGGAAATGGATTAGATGTGTGTTGAGTATAGAATTGATTTGAGTATCAAAAGTATGGAAAAATGTGAGAAAACACACGATACAGGCGCACCGGAGACTTGTGCAGGGTACAATTTGAACTTGTACCAGTACAGCTGTGTTCTAGTCGTTTTTGGCCAACTTATGCCGTGCAGAGTTAGACGTAATACCAGTACAACCATTGCGTTTCAGTTTGACCGGTTTTGTATTTTGGCGCCGCTTGCTCATTTGCTATCGATTTGAGTGATTGGTAGCTCGTAAAATAGACTTCAAGGAGAACCAAACTTAAAGAAGGCATTGCCAAAATCTGATTCTAGTGACACAAAAATTCACTCAAAGTGGGGTCGTATGCGAAAAATTCTGATTCCGGCTTTGAACATTGAGTAATTAGGGTTGTTTTGAGGACGTAACCGAGACCAGGTGCTCCGAATTGGGTGATTCCAGTTGGAATAGAACCCTTAGCACCTTAGCTTTAAAGGAATACAAAGATACGGTGCCAAATATCGAGACAAGGCACTGGAAAATAAATATTTCAAATTGTCCCTCGGTAAAATCGGTAAACCGACTAGTTGGCATGAAATGCCATAACTTGAGTTTGGACGATCCGATTGGATTGATTCCAATTCTTGGGTAAAGTAGATTCATAGAAGAATAAGAATCCATGAATAAGGTGTGGTCCATACTCATCATATACCAGTATATGAAGGACGATCTGTATCACGAGGCACACAAGGGGCTAAGAGATGCCACATTACAAAGTAGTGGATTCTGACCTCATATAATTGTAAAACCACCTAAGACCCGGTTATTAAATGACACGGCCTCTTGTCTGAATAAGTGCGGTACTCTGTTGAATATACACTCTGTCTGCCTGTGCCAGTGCTCAGTTAGTGCTCAGGCGCTCTGACTGGTGCCGGTGCCCGCTTGTGGTGCTACAGCACTCGGCTAAAATACTTCGGTACTCCCCAATTAGTGCTCGGCTCTGATTAGTACTTGGTGCCGATTAGTGCTACGGCACTCCTGTCCTGATTAGTGCTACGGCACTCCTGTTCAGTATTCTGGAAATCCTGATTAGTGCTACAGCTCCACAGCCTGATAAGTGCTCTGACATACGGCATTATATAGTATCTTTGGAACACTTATTGTCGCGTATTACTCATTGGTAGGAAGTCAGAGTTATATGATAAGTCTCTGAATAAGTCGGGATCGATCGTTAGTAGTACCTATGGGTACTCCGTGTCCCGAATAAGTTACATTATGTATCGATATGTTACGTAGTACCTACGGGTATACGTATTTGATTAAGTTACATGCATGTCGATGCGATTACGTAGTACCTACGGTGCTCCGCAATATCCCGATAAGTTACGCCATTGCCTATGGGTATACTCACAGCCTTTGACAAGTCCACGTCTGGACCGGTTCTGAAAGTACACTACTTGGGCATCTGTCCTCTGAAGATTAAACTCTGTGGTACACGGGTACTCTGTCTGAAAAATGTTCGTAATACCTACGGGTACTCCGGTATCTAATTAAGTTCTTTTAAATACCAAGAGTTTAGTTATGTAGTACCTTTGGGTACTCCTGTCTCTGAATAAGTCCTGTAGTACCTACGGGTACTCCTGATCTGATAAGTTTCGTAGTACCTAAGGGTACTCTTGTATCTGATTAAGTTCCGTAGTACCTACGGGTACTCCTTTATCTGAATAAGTTCTGTAGTACCTACGGGTACTCTTGTATCTGAATAAGTCCTGTAGTACCTACGGGTACTCCTGATCTAATAAGTTCCATAGTACCTAAGGGTACTCTTGTATCTGATTAAGTTCCGTAGTACCTATGGGTACTCCTGTATCTGAATAAGTTCTGTAGTACCTACGGGTACTCATGTATCTAATAAGTCACAATATGCGAGACAAGTCACAGCGTACCTCACGGGTGCTCTATATCACGATAAAGTTCCGTCACATGTCGATTAAGTTACGCTAGTACCTACGGGTACTCTCGTATTTCATCAGTTTTACGTACTGGGGTACTCACGTATACGATTAAACTACGTAGTACCTACGGGTACTCGTGTCGGTAAAACAGAAGTATAAGTCGATGGTACCTAAGGGTACTCTCGTATTATCAAATAAAATAAGTATATGTATGCGTTACGTCTGTACACCGCTGCGGACTAATGTCCGTACGATATGTATGCGCATACGTCGATCTAACCACATATGTGATCTGATTATGATTGGATTCGGACTTATTGTACCTACGGGTACCTTCGCTGCAAGTATAAGATGCAGCCAAAGACAATTATAAATTGTAATACATGTATGAGATGCGAAATACATGTGTAAGTTCGTAATACAACGTAGAATCAGAAATACGGTGTGTGCTCGAAATACCGAGTATAAGTTCCATAAGACCGGGATATGCTTATTAGTACAAGTAAGATACGAGTACCCGATTATAAGATTTTGTAAGTACTTACAAATGCCAGAGATAAGAATAAGTTCGCAATACCCGGTACGTTAAAATTGTCTACGTGATACCTCACGGTACCTCAGAACAAATGTAAAACTCAGTAGTATAACTATAAGTTTTGAATAAAGATAAGTTCTACGCTAACTCTGCAGTCGGCGAAAATAAGTCATTATACGTAGAAGTCACATAAGATGAGTTACGTAACTCTCACGGGAGTCCAAGTGAAAATAAGTTTGTTATAAGTATAAAGTCACACGCATAGAATAAATACGTAACTCCCAAGTCGAATAACCATAACTGTGAGCTTAAGTACTTGTATAAGTCCATGAAATATGAATGCATGAAATTTCTTATATACATTTATGGTTATACACTTATTATAATTGTGTATATGCATGTGCATGTATAAGTTATAAGATATATTTCCCAACAGCGTAAAACACGGGTTTAATCCGTGTAGGTACGGAGAAGACATCGTGAGCATCCCAGCCTCTGGTGGTAAACCTTGCTTATGAGGTTCACTACATGTAGGTTCCGTGCTCTGAATTGTAAATGTAAAAGTTAAGTTTTGTATTTGTAAATGGGACTCAGTTATATGTATATAATATTTTGAGTTGTTATAAGATGTGGGCCGTACCTGAGTACGGTCGGTTTAAAAAAAAAAATCGAGTAGAGTCCCGTATTTGGTCTAGCGTCGAAAATCGGAAGCTGACACCCTACCTCTTGAGTTATCGAACTCCTGTCGGTGCCACCTTCAGCCCTCGTAGCGTAGAGTAACTTTCCTTTTGCTACGTGTTCGAAGCGGCGATCCGTCGACCGAGAATCATAGAGAGCCACTCTCTCTCTCTATATAAAAACGATTCCAACCCTGCATCTCTCCTTCCGTTTGGTCTTTTGGAGAAGATGACTAGCTATTGCATGTTTTGTCTTTGTCATTTAAACTTTCATTTAATTTCCATCGTATCCATGCTTTTAGATTTTGACACTTGGCACTATCTAGGCCATTATGATATCATTCATCCTCTCTCTTCTGCATTACAGCATTGTCATGAGTACGTGTTATAAGTGACACTGTCGCATCGCGTGTCGATTCTGACCTTTAGATACGATCTCTCGGCATTGCAAATTTCAAGTGTCTCGGGGTGACGAAGTCGCGTGGTTCTTTAGATTTTGCAGAGGATTCAAACGATAATCAGTTTCATCATCCGAGATCTAGAAAAATTTTGGATTTTTACCAAAATGACCATTTTACCATTTTTCCGAAAATTGAAATTTTATCGGGTCTTACATCTACAAGGTATGTGCAGTGGTTAGCAAATATTGTCCTTGTGATGAAAAATAATGGGAAACTTAGAGTTATAGATTTAAATGTTGCCACTCCTAAAAACATGTATGTAATGCCTATTGTTGGCATGTTAGTTGAGTCTACTGCAAATAATTAATTATTGTCCTTCATGGACGGTTTCTCTAGGTATAACCAAATCCTACTAGTTGTTAATGATATATCTAAGTTCCTTGGATATCCTGGTTCATAGGAATTCATTTGAATTATTGGCTATACCTTTTGGTTTTAAGAATGCTAGTGCGACTTGCGAGGGCTATAGATATCATCTTTCATGATATGTTAGGCCACCACATGGAGATTTTTATCGATGATATTGTGGTTAAATCTAAGAAGGCCACAAACATGTGAATCATTTAAGAAAAAGTTTTGAAAGGATGACGAGTTCATGGTGAAACTGATCCACTAAAATGTGCTTTTGGAGTTCAAGCCGAAAATTTTCTAGGGTTTTTGGTTCACCAAAGAAGAGTGGAAGTCGATCAAAACAAAGCCAAGGCCATCATTTCGGCCAAGGCTCCTCAAAATAAGAAAGAACTTCAGAAGTTTTTGGGTCAAGTGAATAATTTAAGGAGGTTCATCTCTAATATGACAAGGAAGACTAAGGTATTCTCTGACCTAATCAAGTTGAAAGAAGTGGAAGAGTTAAAATGGGAGAAACAACACGAATGGCACGATGGAATAAAGGTTACCTTTCTAAACCTCTTGTTTTAATGCCACCGTTGAAGGATCGGCCACTCAAACTCTATCTATCAGCGCAAAGAGTCTTATAGGATGCCTTACAGCGCAATAATATTGATCATGAAATTCTTACTATTAGTGATCCATTCACAAGATAAGACCTTACACAACCAGAATGTGGTTTAGCACTGCCTCTTTACATCCCAAATGATATTCTCACTCATAAGTCTGAGTGTGATTCTCAGTGCTGATGTATGACCATGCTAAAAACCCTTAATCATGACGAATCGACAAATGGTTCCTTGTTTGCATCGATTCACCTTGGTCTATTTTCCATAGAAATCAGTAAAGGGGCAAGCTTTAGCTATCTTTCTAGCTAATCATCCTTTATTAGAAATCCAACCAAGAATGGATGTGGAATTGGGGATATATGAAGTAGAAAGTGCATAGAAGCCCGTGACCATGATAAAAAATGTGATGGCTGATTAGAATATGGTTATTTCTGGCCAACCATCATAAGTGATTGCATTAATTACTCCAAGGGTTGCTAGTAGTGTAAAAAATATGGCAGCATACAGAGGATACCTACTATGGAACTCCACTCAATTATGATTGCATTAATTACTCCAAGGGTTGCTAGTAGTGTAAAAAATATGGCAGCATACAGAGGATACCTACTATGGAACTCCACTCAATTATGAAACCATGGCCTTTTCAAGGATGGGCCATGGACTTAATTGGGAAAATTTACCTAGCTTCATCAAAGGGACTGTTTCATCTTAGTTGCTACAGACTACTTCGCCAAATGGGTAGATGTAGTACCCTTAGAAGAAAGAAGAAGCGAAGGATGTGATGCAATTCATCAGGCGAGATCATTCATGGGTTCAGATTATAAATCCGCTCCTGACCAACCAGGCACCATGTTCACTAGGGATGAGATGACTTATTTTGCCAAGGATTATGGCATTCAACTCATCAGATCTACTATCTTTTATGCTCAAGCAAATGGGCAGGCAGAAGCTTCTAATAAGGTGTTGATAAACATCTTGGAGAAGATGTTAGAGGATTATCCCAGAGATTGACACAAAATTTTATCTAAGACCTTATGGGCTTATAGAACTTCTAAAAGGGATTCTACATGGGTAAGTCCTTACTCTCTAACATATGGACATGATGTAGTGCTTCCAATGGAGGTGGTAGTTCCTTCTCTAAGAGTATCCAAACATAATGGCCTTAATCCTCAAGAATATAGTGAGGCCATGATGATGGAACTCGAGGCATTGGATGGGAAAAGATTCTAAGTGCTTGATCACATCATGATCCAGAAAAATAAGGTGGCTAGGGCTTACAACAAGATAGTCAAGAAGAAATTTTTGAAGAAGGGAACTCAATTTGGAAGGTGGTCTTTGCCCATTTGTGCTAAAGAGAATTGGGGAAATGGTAACCTAGCGGGAGGGCAATTCAAGGTTCACGAGTCTTTTGAAATGCCCTCTCACGGCTATCTAAGCCTTGAGCCACACAAGGTTCATCAATAGGCGTACCTTAAGTACTTTCCCACAATGTGGGAAATGTGAATCTTGCCAAGAAAAACTAAGATGGGAATGTAGGAATAATAAGCAAAAATAGGTCTCGTGACCGTTTGTATTGGGAAACTATTCTTAGTAGTTTACTTTGGGTGATAAAGTAGGCTATTTTAGCCCTCACTGCTCCAAACTTTGTATTTCTCAATGTCATACTTGTTATACCCCTCGATTGTTTATGAATAAATAAAGTAGGTCCATATTTACTTTAAACACAGGAAATGAATCTGAATCTTTGATTAGAAGGTTAAAGTAAGGCTTTATGACCTCAAATTAGTCTAAATAAAGGTTTTTTTTCCCAAGGCAAGGCTTGTTTTGTATCAATTCTCCAAGGTGGGTTCCTTGACCACTTTAAAATTGGAAATATGAGATGACTTAGTGATAAAGTGGCTTCTTAGCCATTCCATTAATCAGCATATTGATTTTTCCAAGGGTGTTCTTGTTCCCTCTTTGGATAGGTCCTAAGATTATTAAGGTCATTGGAGAAATAGATATGAATTGTAGTTCTAAGATAGGATTTGAAGTAGGCCACTTCGCCTCAAAAACACAAACTTCTTCAAGATTTCCTAATGATTCCCCAAGGAAAACTTCTTAATCATATCAAGATTGGAGAAATAGGAGCGAAAATATTTGAAGTGAAAAGGTAGGCTTAGGCCATTGGATACACATTTTCCCTATCGAGCACCTAGACAAGTTCGAGAGGGTATCATAATCATCATTGAAATAAGCCCTTATGATGAATTTAGTAAAGGAAGATTGGGCATGAAGCCACTATCTGAAGATTTCTAAAGGATTGGACTTACATTTATCATTACACCAAGTGACAGGTTATTCCTCGAGTGTAAATGGAAAAAAATCAAGCTAAGAGGAAATATAAGTCTCGGGTTTATTGCAGCGATGAAGTTATTTGTCACGGTGAAGAGGTTTGCCACGATGAAGAGGTTTACCACGACGAAGAGGTTTGTCACGACAAAGTAAAATTTGGATGAAAAGCGGTCTTGGGTTCATACCTGATGAAGGCGTTCGCCGTACGTGGCTTTTGTTCACCATGGCGAAGGCTTATTGAAAGACCATTCACAGGTTCGCCACGGCGAATGCTGTCTAAATGGCGAAGATGTTGTTTGTCGCGGCAGATGTTACGCCACAACGAGGCTTATTGCTCACCATGGCGGAGGGAAAGTTGTTTGAAATACCGGAGTCTCGGGTTAAGCTCACGGCGAGAATGCACGTTATTTAACGGCTTAAGAGAATATATGTTTCTATCCTGGTTTGAGTCAAAAGCGGACTTCTTAGCCATAGTTCTCAAGCATGCAAGTTCTTCCCTAACACACAACAGTCAATATATATATTTAGAAATAAATAGTAGGCTTTTAGCCACTGTTTCATCAATTTCTCATGAGCAGTATTTGATAGACGCAATATATCATCATACACAAGCAAGCACACTTCCAAAGGTAGGCCTAGAGCCACCTTGGTCTACTATGCAATGTCATGAAACATGTGCATGTGTGTGCTACAGTGTTGATTGAATCCATAAGTAGTACGCACGGTCTTGTGCAATATTAGTGAGTTTCTGTCAACATTCTAAGCACAAAAAATCAAGTATCTCAAGAGCAAGTCCTCAAGCAATGGTTGGATTTTGGTCACCTAGAAAAAAGAGATAAACTAGCATGACCCAACCTATATTCTCCAAGGCAATATCTTCAACCTATTGGTAGACGAGGCGAAAGGATCGAGTAGAGTGGGAGAGACCAAGATCTACATACCAAGAAGGAAAGCTTCGGTAAAGCTTTGGTAAGAAGCAGCCTCTTTTTTTTTTTTTTTAAGGTTTTTTCATTGGAGAACAAGGGTTTTAGACTTCTAAAAAGAATAAGAAGGGCCTCTCTCCAGTTTTTATTCAAACAGAGGGTTTGAGTTCTGCAGCCTGAAGGACATGTTTTGTCTGTAAGAAATTCTTGGATGGGTTAAAGATCAACATGGGACTGGTTCAGTATGTTGTTTTTGATGAGGATATCTTTTCAGGACAAGGAGCTTAGTTGGGTTGTGGAAGATGGTAGAAAAATGGAAGACTGCGGTAGAGGATGTGGAGGCCACGTCTGACGTTGGCTTGCTGGTATCGTCATCCTTGACGTCAGTTTTAGGAGCGGCGATGTCGCTTCAAGCTATAGCAGTAACATCTTCACTAATAGCGCATGAATTTTTGGCCAAAAATGGGTTTGAGGAAGAAGAGAAAGAAGAAGAAGGTGGAGAAGAGAATATGGAAGGTTTTGTATGTAAATCAAGGGATTTCTTCCTATGAACTTACGAATCCCAAAGGATAATCTTTTGATATAGAAGGAATTGAAGGAGGAAGATCAAAGTCGCGGAGTTTAAAGAAAAATTAGCGAGAGGTTTTCGGGTTATACTTTGGACTTTTCAACTCATATAACCGGACTCGGTACGCTCGTTCTTTCAGTTGTTGATCATGAAGACATATTGCTGGGACATGATGATGGTGAAGAAATCAACATTCAGACATACAAACATGGCCCATGGACCATATTATATGCAGAGGGCAATTGTTTACACTAAAAATGAACTTTTTAGGCCCAAATGGTGTTTGGATAATTATTCAGCCCAAAGGGTAGTGGAATAGGTGAATGCAGATATCAAGTAAGCAAAGGCCAGCCTAGTCTAAGAAGCCCCGAGTCCATGATGAATACCCATGAAAGATCCGGATGTTTATGAAATTTTTCATTTATCGAGTGACAGATTAAGATTGATGTTTATCATAAAATAGATGAAGAACGCTCTGTTAAATCAAACTGCGTAACAAATGGCGTTGTGGTAATGGATAAACGGCGAAGAATGAATTATTGAACAGATAATGGACGATAACAAAGTACAAATGGATAAATGGCGGGTTATTGGAAATGCAGATGAAGCGTTGTTGATCTTTCTGGGATTCAACTACGGGTAAAGCCGATGACCGATGTCGCTAACATAATGGGCGTTGTTTTGTTTTATATACTCATAGTTTCTGAGTTCATCAACAATATTTCGAATTGCGACTGTGCGACTTGGTATTTCTTTCTACGAGGGTTTGCTTAAACAAGTTGTTTGATTGATTACAGTGAACTTTTACTTTCAGTTTATATTAATTTACAGAAAACTTTCTGACCGTTCAGTTTTCAAGCGTTTTAAGTTGGTCTGAATATGAAACTAAATTCATTACAATGGAAAAATTAGTTCTGACATATTACTGAAATCTTATCAGTTTTCTGTTATGCGCGTATCACATCATTAAAGTTTTATATGGTTTAAGATAAGCGAACAAATGGTTAAGAAGCTAGACCTTTTGGAGACCAGGACTAGTCAGTATATTATAGAAAATCAAGGTTATATAATGTATGATTATATGGTCTTTAAGAAAGGTTATATTACAAAAGTGATAAAAATATCTTTATATATACTCTTTATACTTTATATATATATATGTATATATATATGGTTTTTGAATAAGGAAAAGATGAAGGTATTTATAAATTGGTCAAACTCATTAAAGGTGATTGTTTCAGATAAGTGAGAGCCATGGGTGGGATGGGGAGTATTTCAAACTCAGATCGTGAATGGGCAGGTTGTACTCTCATATCAGCCATTTGTGTGTGACTTTACATGACTTTTGATAGTATAATGGGATCTTTCTACAGGTTCCTTGCACGGATTGTGCTCGGGGAAAGCCATGGCGGCTACAGAATTGCCGGTGGTTCTCTTTCAGAGTTTAAAGTAAAAATAATTTATTTAAAAAAAAAAAATACATATGTAGATTTTAAAATATTCATAAATTAATCTTTTATTTTTTAAATCGTATTTATCAAGTGAGTTTAAAAACTAACCTTAAAATCATATTTACCCACTATGATTTTAATATAAATTTAAAATCGTATTTATCAATTTTGGTTTTAAGATTAATTTAAAAAACCTTAATAGATGAATGTTGTTTTAAAGTTAATTTTTAAAATTACAATTGATGAATATAGTTTTAAAAAATAAAAGGTTAATTTGGTGAATATTTTGAAAAAAAATATCTTTTATTTATTTATTTATTTCTAAAATGAATTCTTTAATGGCGAAAATGTTTGATAAAGCGGAGACAGAGGGGATTAAACTAATTTTGGACAAAATTAGTGAAGTGCGGTTGGTAGATCTGGGAGCGAAATGTTTAAGCGGGAATAAAATTAGTGAAGGTGAGTTATTTTTTATGCTTGGTTTTTTGCAAATCAGATTAGGTCGGGAATTTAAATTAGGGAATGAAATATTTTATAGTTTTTCTGAAAAATAATTAATGTAACTCAAAAAATTTAAACAAAAATTTATTAACTAATATATTATCGAATAGTAATAATAAATCATGAAATAAAAATAGTAATATATTATATATGATATAGTATATTATAAAATATAAATTTAACAATATATAAATTAGAATATACTATCCCAAAAATATATTATGAATTTTATAAACTATTTATTAAAACATTATAATAATAATAATTATTGTATATTAAAGTATAAAAAATAAAATAATAAAAAATTATTTTAAAATATAATCGGGACGGGGTTTATTATTATTATTTTGGATCATGATTCGTATTCATCTTAGATTCGACCCGTTCTACCAGAAACCATTTATAAACTTCGAGATTTTAAGTAAAAATCGTCACTAAAGTATTTGTATTATCGCGAGAAAATGTCGGAAGAATTTCGGCTTTGTCTGCATGGTCAGCCCGAGCTTTTCTAGGTCAGTAGATTTCGCGAGGCAATTTATGTGTGATTCGTTTAATGCATCAGGATACAGAAATTTTACGAGGCCTGCGACACTTTATGTGATTTATTATTTTATTAACATTTTGTCGTTTTGAAAATTTACAATTTTTGGTTTACATAGAGGTAACAATACGACGAATTATCGGTTGAGAAAATAAACTCAAACGTAAAATCCGATTAAAATTAAATTAAGCTTCGTGCCATTAGAATGAAGAAATTTGGACCAGGAATTAATAATGCAGTAAGTTTATTCCACACTATTTCTTACAATGTTAAAAAACAAGCGACTTGTCTTTCGTCGCATTAAGTCTTGTCGATGTGTTTAAAAAATTATTAAACACCACCTTAATCCAGATGTACTCAAACATAGGGATAAAAAAGTTCATAATTTCGTTCAGACTCGCACTAAACACAAGATAAAAGATAAATTTGTCCTACTCCCAAATCGACCGTATTGGGCCCCAAATCAATACAAAATTAATCCTCGCTTAATCCTCAAGGCATCAAACACACTACAAGCAAACTCTTTCATGTCTTCCCAGCTTTCAAGGTTCCGTTCAAGGCCCGATTGCAGAGTCGATTCCAAGTCATCTATCCCTGTGTCAGCTCTCTCCCCCACATCAAAGTCCTGCTCGGTTTCGGCCATTGCACGATCACTTCCTAGAGGACCGAGACCATCTCTTAACTCCCCTTTATTAAGTGCATCATCTACTCAAGCACCGGTGCAGACCACGTTGACCTAGCAGAGTGTCTTTGCCGCGGCATCACCTTTACCAACATTAGCCTCTCCTTCCACGAGGACTCTGCTTATTTAGCCGTCGGGCTCCTGATCGATGTTCTCTGATAGATATCGGCAGCCGATCAGAATGTTCGAGTCGATTCGTGGCTGACGAAGGGTGATTACCCACTTGGTTCCAAGGTGGAATTCTTTTCAATTTGGTTGCATTTCTTAATATTGTAGGATGGTTTTAAGGTATAGTTACAATATATCTATCGATGAATTCACACATATTGGGTTTGTTTGGTTGGTGAGAAAATACAGAAACAAACAAGACATCATGTCCTTAAATCATATTTTTCATTAATTTGGAACCGAAAAACATACGACAGGAAAAGAGGTTTACTTAAATATAATTAAGGCAACATTTTGGCTTAACTATGCACGACTTTAAATTTGAATTTTTTCTCTTGTCCATTTTCTCCCAGTAGGCCAAACGGATGGCTTGGGTAAAGCCAAATTAGTTGGTTTTTTTTTGATAACTATTCACTTTACTTCAATATAAAGATATGTTACTTATAAAGTTGTCCTCGTTGAGACTATGGAACTCGACCCTCCCTTGGTTGGAGTTCCTTCCGCTGGAATTAAATTAAAATAGGTTCGAGGGTTAAATGTTTTGAACGGTCGTATAAATGGTTATGCCATTTAGGGGTTTTATTTCCCCTTTTACTGTTTAACCAGAAACGATCGAAATTTATGTGTTCTTCCGTTCATCTCTTATGCTTATATAATGTCGCGAAGGTTTTAAACAAATAATTGTGATGCCTCTAAAATCAAATAAGGTCTGGCTGACAACCCGTCAACTCATGAATGCGAATGTTTCCGGTGAACCCGACTTACTACGAAATCTACAGTAGCCTCCTTGTATATAACTCTACCCAATAACAAACACGTCCTAAACAATCCCTAATATAATCCACGACACGAGTAAAAAACGGCCACTTTGGCCCATAAACAATACTCAAGGCAAACATACCAACTATATACCATGGGGCTTACAAGAGCTTAAAAGTTCACTTCCTTATACATCACATATTAAAAGTTTACAACATCTCTAATACACGTATTCTAAAAGCACCAAAGCCAATAAACCCAAATTTTTTCAAGATCTGGCTTCTAGATGAGTCCCCCGCACGCTCCCGTAATTCGATAACAATATCCCCGACATGTGAGCTAACGTAAAGGCGGCTGCACTCTCCCAGCGATTGGGAAATCACGAAGAACTCCACAAGAACCTCCCGGAAATGCCTCGCCCGACCGACAAGCTACTACTTAAGCCTAGTTCGCAAAACCGCCTAAACCGCATTTGGAAACGTGGGTTATAAAATTTTCACCTTTCTATCAAAATCATACCTGATTTAACGCAGCAATCCGGCAAAGATAACGATCGCACCTATCAAGCCCAAAATACAAAATCACCCGTATAACAAAATATACACTCACAATGTTTTCCTAAATGTCCAACTACAATAAAGGACCTTTCTGGGTCCTCATCAAAATATAAGATAAGGACCAATCCAACATAATTTTGTCTGAACCTGCTTTTTCTCAAACCATGCATGCATATTTTACAAAAGATATTTACATATACAAAATGCGCATTTTAACTTTTACTATTTTTAATTTATACCTTATCTTATATACCACATTGCCTAGACTGAGATCCCTTGAAAGGTCTTTCTAGCTTCAACACTGCACCTGAAAATTATTTTAAAACAAAAATCGCGAGCCAACCAGCCTGAGTACTATAAGTCTTAAACGCTTACTGCCCGCTTGTACCTCCCAATATGAAAACTGCATTGCAATTCAATAGAACTTTTACGAGAAACTGAAGTTTTTGCTATGAAAACCATTTCTGAAAACTATTTCTGTTGCTGAAAACTATTTTGAAAACTATTTTGTCGTAAAAACTATTTGAAACTATTTCAAATCGTTCAAACTATTTCGCCGTCAAAATCGCTTCGGTGCGAATATTTGAAAGTGCTATACCGAAATCAAGTACCAACCACTCGGGCCTATCAAATACCCGAAGTGATACCACTGAACCCTGAATCTGCATCCGTAGTGAACCCTAACATCACCCGACTAAGATGGTCCTGAACACCCGCGGATCTATAGCATACTAACTCGACCAAATGCCTGGATTCGAACCCTCAGAACCAACACTTCATCGCTATGTACTAAATCGCACTTAACTATACCCCGAATCGCCAGCAGTAGGCGACTCACTATATATATACTGGGGATCTAACCCCCAATCGCGACCAGCAATATGGGCTTAGTCATAATATCACATAACCTTGCCATGCATAATCCGAATACATCCGACCGGAATCGAAATGGTCATTCAGGCTTACGAAACCAAAGCAAACTGCTTTAAACATCAAATCAAACTTTTCTCGCTAAGTATAACACCGTGAGGTAAAAACGCTTTATAAATCTATATTTTCAAAGACTTTACAAATCAGAATTTAAACACTTCTTGCTTAAAACGATTGAAGATCACCTTTTCCTCGACTAATTTCTTTCAAATTCATTACACTCTAGATTTTCATTCTGATGCTCAAATCGCCACAATCCATACAAAGTAATTTAAAAATGTTCTAGCTCAACGTTTTAACCATAAAACATACATGCGCTTACGACTGAGTATCGAATCCAACTTCGATTATAACAAACTTTACGCTAAATTCCATTCGATACGACATCGACATGACGTTAATCGACCAAAATGTCCCCAAGACATTAAATCTATAAAAATCCATCCTGATGAATAAACTTTTTAATCGCGCGACTTTCCATATACCTAAAATAACTTAAACATTTCAAAAATTTCTATCCACTCTGTCTCACACTACAATCTCAAATTCTCAACTGAACCTACCGAAAAATAGTCCCGAATTCGCCCTGACCGTTCGAACACAAATTCCAAAAATTCCTGGGTTCCTAAACCCGGGCCTAAAAATTTTGGGACTCAAGTTTACGACTCATGGCCCCTAAGCAGCACTCTCAAGTCATTATACAAGATGTCATCAAATAACACAAGAAAGAATTTTCTACCTTTAAAGCTCAATAAAGGCTAAGATATCGGCATTTCCATACAGAAATTTCTCCTTCAGAAATTCATTTCTTTGCCTTCGCCTCCGTTTAAACCTACAAATCGATTTTCGGGAATCGGTAGTGTTAAATAGTTATAAAAATAAAACTAAAAATCGTCTCTCTCCACTGCACGCCTTCTCCCGGAACCTTATGCGCATTTAATTTTAATGTTTTGATTTTGTTTTGTTTTGTTTTTTTTTTCAAGCGACCTACACGCCCCTTTATTCCACTTCTAAACCATGCCTCCAAACAAATTATTTATTCCTTGCCAATTTCATTTATCCTAATCGAAGATTCTTTAAATTCGCCATTTTCAAATTTTCAAAATCCCGCTTTCGCGCTTCACTCTACACAGTTTATAAATTCTCGTAAAATATTCCAATTATCCCGAATTAAACGAACTTTTCTAGGCCACTGTGATTTCTCGCTGGTACTGCTCTAATCTACAAGAAACTGCTTCATCCGAGATTTAGAGAATTTTCTAGACTTCCCTAAACCATTTGTCAATTTATTATTATTTTACTATTTAAACTTCCATTAATTATATTTTCACCCTCCACTTTCCTTAATCAGAAAAACGCTTACAATTTTCAAAACTTTATAATTTCAAATTCCTTAAACAACTTTCAAAATTCTATTAATAAGACTAAAATAATTGGGATAGTTCTCACGCACATACCTACACGCATACCGTACAACTCTCAGACGGTGACATAAATCCTCTCCCAGTTAACACTTCGTCTCGAAACGAACAAACCAATATAGTTATGATATCGACCGCGCATCTCAGTTTCCACTCCCATGCAGCCTCCTTAATCCCATGATTCCCCACTTAAACTTCGACCAAATTCGAACGACCTTTATTCCAAAATCGCTTCTTCACATCTACTATCTCGCATTGGTCGCCTCCTTATAAGTCAAATTATCCTTTTAGTTCTACCGTCGATCTCTCGAAAGTACATGGGAGGGATCTCGAATGTATCATGAGCATGGATACATGAAAACGCAGAACCTTACAACTCTAGAGGAAGGTCTAATCTATATGTAATAATTCCCAAATTATACCCTAACGCTTTATAAATACGCAGAAGGAGGCTAAAGTAATAAAGATAATCGTCCGAATAAAATAAAGATAAAACAAAAGTAGGAATATGCATAAGTTAAATTACAAATAATAAAGCAAGATTTGAGGCTATTGTAAAATATTATAAATTGATTTGGTAAATATTATAAGAGTTGGTTAATTCAAAGTAAAGGCAATGATAAGATCAATAGAAGTGATAAGCACTAAATAAATATCTTATTTGTCTGTAAAAGGAGAGCAAATACGTATAAGAAAAGCAGTTAAGAAGAAGAAGCAAGATACAAGTGTATGGAATTTGGAGTATTTGCACGATACACGCTCGTAAATAGACTGAATCGTGGAATATTTGTATGAATATACATGTCTTCGGCTCAGAAACTCCTAATCTCATTTCTCGTTAGGATTAAGTTTGGTAAGAATTTCTAAGGATTCTGTGATATGCTCTAGTAGCGGTCTAATAAGAAGTCAACCAAGAAAATTCCCTATTTTTGATCATATACAAGAATGACCTTAGAACGAGAGTGTTTAGGGCTCGAAGTAAAGGGAATATGGAAGTAAGTCCTTCTGATAACTTGTAAGCCGTACCAATTAACTTGATGTTGTGCTTTTGAATTTCTGATTCGGGACCTCTCGTAGACTAAGTTATAGTCCTTTATCGGCACCACCTAAACTTATGTCGGGCTTCTACTAATTCGCCAACTAAATCGACCTAACGAGTTTTTAAACCAGAAAACAAAGAGAATTGGGAAGTAAGTCCTTCTTGGAAATTGTAGCCACATCAATGAACTGATGTTAGGCTTTTGAATCTCTTAATTTGGACTTCTAGAGACTGCTATGGTCTTTTACTCCGAACCGCCAAATGGGTACGAGTCGCCCATGAGGTCGTCCCCAGAGGCCGCCGTCCCCGGTATGGTCAGCCAGCCCATAGGAGGTCGCCAAACAAAGTGGGGCCGCCAGACTCATGCGCCAGAGGCTCAGACCTCATGCCAGGTGTCGCCAGCACTATGCAAAGCAGAGGTCGCCAGACCTCATGCGTGAGAGGCCGTACCCCCGCGTAGAGAGGTCACAGACCACGCTGTAAGAGGTCAGCAGACCTCATGCACCAGAGGTCAGCAGACTCATGCGTAAGAGAGGTCAGCGCATCTTCATCTTATAGGAGCCTCTGCCATGAAGAGCTCACTGTCCCAGAGCTCGCCGTCCTGTCGAGCCACAAAATCGTCACGCATGACCCTAACTTCTAAGGTCATATCTCCTTCGCTTGAACTCCGATTTGGGTGTTCTGACTCTATGGAAAGCCCATTGAGTCAAGAATCCATCCATATCTGAGAGACATGATGTCAGACCAAGGTGTCAGACGAGCCTGTCACTTCGCTGCGTACCGCTTTTCTGGCTCCAGCCGCCTGTCAAAATCGACCGCGCATGACCTCCAACTTCGGAAGGTCATATCTCCTTCGTTTGAACTCCGATTTGGGTGTTCTTGGACTCTATGGAAAGCCCATTGAGTCAAGAATCCATCTATATGCCTGAGGAGATTATTAGATGTCAGACCAAGGTGTCAGACGAGCTCGTCACTTCGCTATGTTCTTCATCACCCAGTCACCAATGTAACCGACCGCGCATGACCCTCCAACTTCTAAGGTCATATCTCCTTCGTTTGAACTCCGATTTGGGTGTTCTTGGGCTCTATGGAAAGCCCATCGAGTCAAGAATCCATCCATATGCCTGAGGAGATTATTAGATGTCAGACCAAGGTGTCGACGAGCTCGTCACTTCAGCAGCTCGTCCCAGTCGCCTCGTCAAGACTGATCACAAGATGACCTCCTCCAACTTCTAAGTGTCATATCTCCTTCAAGCCACTCCGATTTGAGTGTTCTGGACTCTATGGAAAGCCCATTGAGTCAAGAATCCATCCATATGCCTGAGGAGATTATTAGATGTCAGAGCAGCGTGTCAGACGAGCCTGTCACTTCAGTGCGTGCTCGTCATCCAGTCGCTCAAGACTGACTGCGCATGACCTCCAACTTCGGAAGGTCATATCTCCTTCGTTTGAACTCCGATTTGAGTGTTCTTGGACTCTATGGAAAGCCCATTGAGTCAAGAATTCATCAATAGACAGCTTGATAAGAACTCATATTAGTTCCAAAACACTAAAAACAAGAGGGCGCATGTAACCATAGCTATTTGTATTATGAAGCCATTATGAATTCATAAATAGCTCAGGTATACAAAGTGTAAGCATAGTTATTTATGCATATAATGAAGTATGAAAATGTGAAGATATGAATAATCGATAGATATATATTCATATGATTACCGAATGACAATAATTATTCTGTGAATATGAGATATATAATTTAACATAAAATATATATTGATTGCCCGCTTAGAACCTGGGTAGATAGATGGGCATGCCTATTAGGGAAAATAAGTCTCGCAGCATACAGTTATGATATTCTACTGCTTGGTCGATGAGATAGATCCCGTTTGGATCACGATGGCCCCGAAGGGTCACCACGCAGCCTCCGCCCTCATGGAATAGGTCACCGTCTCTGGGACAAAGGATGATACCTTCTGCATAATATATTATAAAATGTTTGCGCCCTCATGGATCACTGCTTTCATACAAAGGAATATAGCACCTTCGGGTCCTCATGGATTATAGTATTCCCAGATCCACTTCTAAGCGTTTATGCATGAAACATAAAAGAACATGCGTATATGCAAAGGAAATGTAGAGAATATATGACACAATATGAGAAGCATAAGATCACATGCTACGATAAGATACAATATAAGAACAAGAAGTAAAGTACATGATGACATGAAAAGTATATGTGGATTTATAAGGAATGACACTTGCTATGAAAGTATATATATATATATATATATATATATATATATATATATATATATATATATATATATATATATATATGCGAAATGATAAGAATCCAGAATATTATATGTGTCATATGCATTTGTATAAAAGTGTGGTGACTCTTAATAAGTCATATTCCCACTGCTGCAGTTTAGCACTCGGTGTTCAATCCGTGTAGGTACAAGAGGAAGCCGTGAGGACCTGACAATCCACATCGCAGCCAAAGGCCACACACCATGGGGTGCCCACCGGAAGACCTTTAGGTCTATTTTGTATATGAAATTCTTGTAAACCCATGTAAATATTTCTGTAGATGTTTAACACTTCCATTTACAGCCTTGTATATATATATTTTGTAACTGGCCGCTATTAATATAATACGAAAGTTAATTGTTTAAATATTATATGAATATGTAAAAGGTTATAAAAAAAGTGACCCTCACTTGGCACCATATGCCGAGTTAAGCCGGCCACAGCTTAGCTGCTGGTATCAGAGCATCCCGGACGGTCTGGACTCACCAATCTGGGTCGGATCGAGAAAGGGGTGCACACTATATGCCACCGGTCCCACTCTAGCAATAACTTGATATGGCCCCATGTATCCGGGCTCCCCTAACTCATACTCTTCCAAATCTAAGGACACCTTCCAAGGGGAAACTTTCGAGGAAGACCCTATCGCCCCTCCTTAAACTCGGTAGATTCTACTACGCTGGTCCGCATAACTTTCTCTGTCATCCCTTGCTATCTCTGAAATGTCCTGCTCCCTATTAACTGGATCTTATCTAAGGTAATCAGGACTAACTCGGGGCCTACGCCCCTCTCTCCTACTTCACCCAAGATACTGAGTACGACACTTCCAAATTATTGTTGCCAATGCTTCAAATGGAGCTTCATGCCTATGTCGATTGATAACCCGTTGAGCCAGCGAACTCCATCGAGATAAATGCGCATCCCACTTCCCTTAAACTCTATCACGCATGCTCTAAGCATATCCTCTAACGGTCTGGGTCAGCTTCTCCACCACCACGCCCGAGGATGGAAAGTCAGGCAAGTGCAATCGAACCCCATGGCATCCCCGTGAAATCCGTAATTAAACTGATGTGAATCCTGGGTCTTGGCCTCGAGACTATCGATATAGGAACACCCATGTAATCTAACCATCTCCTCCACATAATTAGGCCAACTCATTCAATGGGTCATCATCGCTTAATCGGGAGAAAAATGCGTGGATTTCGTGAGTCTATCCACTATCACCCATATGGCATCGTGGTTGTCTCCGAGTTCCTAAGCCCAGAACAAATCCATAGTAATCTTATCCCACTCCATACGTGAACTCCAAGGGGTCAGATCTTTACCACGGCTTCGGGTGCTCGCTCACCGGGCCGACAAAGCTAGGGCATCCGATACAAATCGCACTCTTTTCACGCCTTCTCTTCCACCAATAATGCTCCCTCGTAGTACGATACATCTCTGTGCTGGCCACAGTGGTGCATAGCTGTGAGGTCAAGAGCGAGCTTCTTCCAGGATTTCCTTTAGTTCACCTATTTCAAAAATAACATTCGACTCTCTAACTATTACGCCATCGCCTCGATCCGAACTCGGTTTCCTACCACCCTCAATCTCGCCCTCAACTTAATCATCTCGAAACCCCGTCTTCGACCTTCCTTCCTTGATCTCGATCCACGAGAAGAGGATCGACATCAAATGATGGCAACAAGATCTTACAAGGTAGAGACGCCCATACTACTCCGTAACTCGAACTCCAAAGATCTCAAACTCTATCAACAATGGGAGATATAACGTCTGGCAGATAAGCATGGGAACACTGCTTCGATTAAGGCACTCCGCCACTACATTGCCTTCCCTGGATGGTACTTTATCGCAATCATAATCCTTAATCAACTCCAACCACCAATGCGCCTTTAAGTTGCTCTTTCTGAGTGAAAATATACTACAAGCTCTTATGATCGGTGAATATCTGACAGGGAACACCATATAGATAATGTCTCCAGATCTTTAGAGCGAAACCACTCACCGCTAGTTCTAAATCATGGGTCGGGTAGTTCCGCTCAGGCTTCTTAACCGACGGGAAGATAAGCCATCACTCTACCATCCCCGCATCAAAACACACCCTAACCCTTGGGTTCCTGGAAGCATCACTGTATACCACATAATCGTCCTTTCCCGATCCAGAAGCACCTGAGTCGTCGTCAATCTCCCCGTCTCGCCTCCTCAAACTATAGCCGGGCAGGAAACCGACCACTCCGAATCCCCCGCGGGGCTACATTCGAAAATCCCTCAAATTTCCGACAACCCGTCAATCCAAGGAAACTGCAACTTCTCGTAAAACATTTCTCACAGGGGCTGGCTTCCGCTCACTATAGCTCGATCTGAGGATCCACACTAACACCTTCTGCCGAAATTACATGACCCAAGAAAGCTACTTTATCCAACCAAACTGGCACTTACTAAACTTGGCCAGATAACCGACGCTCTTCTAAGAATCTCGTAATATTGTCCGAGATGCTTGCATGTTCCTCTCGAATCGCCCGAGTACACTAGGAATGTCATCAATGAATACGATCACAACTTATCTAAATACTGACCGACACCCTGCTCATCAAATCCATGAACGCACCGGGGCATTAGTCAACCGAATGGCATCACTAGGAACTCAGAGGACTATATCTCGTCCCGAAGGCGCCTTAGAAACATCATTCCTGACCAACTGATGGTACCGACTCCAGTCAATCTTAGAATATACCCGAGATCCATGCAATTGGTCAAATAAATTCATCTATACGAGGAAAGTGACATCGGTTGCGTATCACGCCCGATTCACTGCCTATAGTCTATACACAACCGTAAGCTTTCCATCTTTCTTCTTTACGAAGAGAACCGGAGTTCCTTACCTGAGATACTAGGCCTGATGAAGTTCTCGCACACCTCTTAATTGCGGCCTTCAATTTTTTCAACTCTCGCTTAAGGCCATTATGTAATGGAGGAAACGGGATACTCCGCTCTGGCCCCCTGGAATTAGTTAAATAATGAACTCAATTTCTCTATCCGGGGGTAAACCTGAAATATCATCTGGAAAGACATCTGGGAACTCTTTGACTATGGGGATGTCTTCCATCCGTGTCCCCTCTTGTCTCCTATCCACTACAAATGCCAAATAACCCCTAACCTTTCCAAGCATTTTCGAGGCGCCATGGCATTAATGAGACCAGGCGATCCTCTTCTGATTCCCCGGGAATATCACGCCCGGTTCCTCCGTCGAACCAATCTTACTTCCTCTTCTTATAGCAATATAGCGTGCTCCCTATGCCTCGATAAACTGGCCCATACCCAAGATTATATCAAAATCACGGATACCTAACACGGTCAAGTCACCGAAAATCCTTATTCGATCACCAATCTACTAATTCGAACTATCCTTCGATGTCATAGTATCCCCATTGGGTACCTGAACCACCATACGACCATCTATGTCAACTCTATCCGTGCCTCTCGTTGAATGGGTACTAAAATAAATGAATGAGTGGCTCCCGGTCCACCAATGCATATGATCATGATCATAAACTCCGAATCATACCAATCACGCCGCGATGATCCGCTCCGCTATGTGATCAGAATACCCGAGCCGAGTACCGCACACCACTGGTCTCACACCTGGTAATCGCCTCAATCCACTCTACCACTGACGTGGGACCGCCGGTGCCCGGGTAGATGCTACCCGTACCACTCTCGAGGTCTCGCAGCCACTAACCGGACAAGCCTTGACAAAAGTGGACCTTCCCGCCCGCAATGGAAACATCCCGTCATATTCATCCCGTACCTCCGAGATGCCTCCTCCGACATGTGGCACAATGGAAAAGATGATCCCTCGAAGATCTACCACCTCCCTGGGGCTTCGTGACTGAACTGATCCCGGCTGGGATACGCCTCCTCGTCCCGAGCCTCTACCGTCTACCCACTTCTTTTCCTTCTTTCACTGGGATCGACCGGGTCTGGCTGACTAGTGCTGGGAGCACCTCTCTTACTGTCTGTCGCCGAGTTAGAACCGAAACTCCGCCCTTTCTACCTTTGGGCAAAATTCCTCAAACTTTTCATAACATCAAGCCGCTTGCTTTGCTTTGTTATATCCTAAACAAGGGAAACTGCGGTATCTACCGCGGCTGCTGGAAGGACCTCGTGTCCACGTCACCTTTTTCCAGTAATTATGGTGGAAAGACCTCATGTCTACGTCACCATATAATAGCTAGAACGCTAACCCTATCTAACCATAAGTACCCTGCCTCTGGGTCGCCGGTACCATCATAAGTTTTAGCCCCACCTTGGGAAAGCACGTCGAATACGCCCTCCGTCTTCCGAAGGCCCTGTCCGACGCAGCCTCACTGCAACAATCGTATAACCCGATCCATCGGTCAAGGTATCGCCACCGGGTCCGCTACCGATGATCCCTACTGGGGCTGATTCATCAAGCATTTTCGCATCTAAAGGTGCTCGACATATCTCTCCTGTGGTGCCTCCGGCAATAAGTCCTAGATCGACCTCACGACCTCGCCCGACATAATGATGTGAATTTCAAGATTAAAGATTCAGTGACACTTTTCAATATTTGATGCATGCTAGATTTGAAGAAACAATATAGGGTTGCAATAGAAAATCATTATTATAAAACAATTCTATAGGAAATACCGGTGGAAAATCGTATAAACAGCGAACTATCGCCTAAACTCGCTCTCGATACCAACTTCGATGCACTCTTCCTAGTGATAGGAAATCGGGCCGACAACTCCACAAAGAACCTCCCGCACCTGGGCCTCGACCGACAAGTTACCATGAAGCTGTCGTTAAAACCGTCGAAACCGTATTTGGAAAACGTGGGTTATAAAATTTTTCACTTTTCATCAAAATCATACCTTAGATTTAATCGAAATATGGCAAGATAACGATCGTACCTAAGTGGTCAAGCCCAAAATACAAAATCACCTGTATAACAAAAATATACACTCCCAATGTTTTCCAAATGTCCAACTACAACAATAAAGGACCTCTGGTCCTCATCAAAATATAAGATAAGGATCAATCCAACATAATTTTGTCGCAACCTGTTTTTCTCAAAACCATGCATATTATTTTACAAAAGATTTACATATACAAAATGCCACATTTTAACTTTTACTATTTTTGTTCACCTTATCTTATAATACTGTTTCAGATCGAGGATCCCGAGTTGCCTTCTAGCTTCAACACACACTGCACTAAAATTATTTTAAAAACATAACTCGTGAGCTAAACTGCCTGAGTACTATAAGTTCTAAATGTTACCGCCCTCGCTTGCATTCTCCCAATACGAAAATCAGACATAAATGGTTGTAAAACTGCTATGAGAAAACCGAAGCTTTTAAGCATGAAAAACCATTTCAAAAACTATTTCGCGGTTTAAAACTATTTTGAAAAACTATTTTTGTCAAAACCGCTTTTGAAACTATTTCGCCACCAAAACCGCTCAAACTACTGGCCAATAAAATCGCTCAAACTATTTGGCGCCGTTGAAAACTGCTTTCAGCGTTAATATCCGAAAGCGTTATACCGAAATCGCATCAACCAATCGCGGACCTATTTCTCGAATACTCCTAGACGCGATACCACTTTAACCCTAACCCTCGCATCGAAGTGAACCTTTGGAACACTACCCGCCAAGATGGTCCTATGAACACGCAAGGATCTATATAAAGATAAATTCAACTCGACCAAACGCCGGTGACGGAACTCGAAACCAACACATCATCGCTTACGCATCAAGTCAACAGACTAACTATATACCCCGAATGCGCGTAGGCGACTCACTATATATATACTGATCTAACTCCCCAATCACGACTGTGCAATATAGCTTAATCATAATATCCCATAACTCATACGCATTAACCGAAATACATCCGACTGAAACCGAGTCAGGTCATCTAGGGGTTTTGCTAAACCAGTCAAACTGCTTTCTAAATACCGAAATCAAACTTTTCTACTAAGATAACAACTGTGAGGTAAAAAGCTTTATAAATCTATATTTTCAAAAGACTTTATTAAAATCAGAATTTCAACACTTTCGCTTTTAGAAAATGATTTTGAGACCACATTTTTCGACTAATTCCTTTCCAAATCTCGTCAAGACTTGTGATTCTCGCTCTGACGCTTCAAATCGCCACACAATCCATACAGTACCGAAAACGCCCTGGGCCTAACGCTTAACCATAAAACATACATGGCTTTCTAAAGCGACTATATCGAATCGAACTTCGATTCTAACAAAACTTTACGCTAGCAATTTCTATTCGAGCAAGCGACATCGATAATACGACGCAAATCGACCAAAACAGCCCTACACATTAAATGCTTCATAAAACTATCTCGTTTTAGTCAACTTTGACTCAGCGACTTTCCATGTAGCCTTAAAATTCAAACATTTCAAAATTTTCATTCGACTTGTCTGGAATATAACTCAAATTTAACTGAACCCGGTCGAAACAATTAAATTCGTACCGACCGTCCGAACACATTGCCAAAATTCCTAAAATTCCTAAACTCGCTTAAAAAATTTTTGTGACCGGGTTTACGACCTTTCATACTTCTGCAAATTTCAAAGCCCATTATATAAAGATTAGCCGAATAACACAAGTAGACAAATTTTCTACCTTTTAAAGTTTGACAAAAGGCCAAGATATTTGCATTTCCATGCGTAGCTCTCGCTGCAGTCCAACTTCGCCTTCGCTCCGATTTAAAACCTACTGGTCCGATTCGTGAATCGAGAAAAGAACAGTTATAAAATAAACTAAAAATCACCACTCTCCACTGCACACTCTCTCTCCCGAACGTCCTTATGCGCATTTGACTTTTAATGTTTTGATTTTGTTTTTGTTTTTGTTTTTTTTCGCGGGACCTATATGTCCCTTTTATTTCATTTCTACCATGCAGTTCTAAACAAATTATTTTATTCCGCTTTCAATTTCTATTTATTCTAATCAATATATTTAAATTCGCATTTTTTAAATTCTTCAAAAATCCCGTTTTCGCTTTCACTCTACAAATGTCAGCTTCTTCGTAAATTGCAAATATTCGATCAGTTCTCGAATTAAACGAAACTTTTATAGGCCACTGGGGATTATGAAGACGTTTAATTGCCCAAATCCGCTTGGCCATCCGAGATCTAGAGTAATTTTCAGATCTTTCCTCGAACTATTTTTAAGAATTTATTATTATTATTTTACTATTTAAACTTCCATTAATCAGACTTTCACTCTACTTTCCTTAATTGCAAAAAGTCGCCACAATTCTTTTCGAAAAACTTTATAATTTCACCCTCTAAAACAACTTTCAAAAATTCTATTACGCATTAATTAAAATAATTGGGCGAAGCCCCTTGCGCATACTGCACGCATACCGTACACCCTCTCGACGCCTCTTTCGACCCTTTGAATGGGGCGGAGAGGATAACACTATTCGACTTTTGTCCTATTATCATTAAACATTTGATTAATTCCATTTGTGTTCCTTCTTCTAAATTTTGACACGCAGACGATCTCTGGGCCAGTCTGCTTCATCATTTACTCACGCAACATAAGTAACATGAAAGCATGTTAAAAGCCAGCCACATCATACGCCGCTTTACGCACCTAAAACGCTGAGACGTCGAAAAACGATCAATTTCGACTGTCTCTAATTCGACCTAAATTCCCACGTGTTAGCCAGATTTCATGCAGACGATTCTGAACTTGAAATCCGCTTCACATACGAGATTCGTAAAATTTCGGTTTTGACCGAAATTACGATCACTCCATTTTTCTATAAATCACCTTCTCGGCCTTACAAATTTCATAGAAGCCAAGTTATATTCTTCAGTCTTCTTCCATGTCTCTCTCGTGATAGAGCAACTTTGTTCCACCATCTAGCTTGCATCAAGGGGTGCGTGAGACGGCCGATCGCCATTTCAATATAATAACAATAATCTAGAGATAAATGTCGCCATTTTTTTTTCCAATAATTAGAATACGACAACTGCTTTAAGCGAATCACACCACATGACTCGAAACCTTCAGTTTTCCAGCCCTTGTTTTTGGTTTTCCTTTGTAATCTCCTTCTTTCTTCTTATTTTTCCATTTCAGTGTACTTGCAAGGTTGTTACACAACTTAAAACATATTGAAAAAAAAAAAAAAAAAAACAACAGGAAGGGAGAAACAGGTTTGGTTCGGTGAAAAAGAGAAGTCACCCAAAAAAAAAGAAAAAAACAATCATAAAGAGAAGGAAAAAAGAAAGGAAAATTTTGAACATCAAGAGAAAATTAGGTTTTTTTTTTTTAAAGATATTTGTAAAAACATCCCTTGACAAAACAAAGAAAAAATCTAATAGTTTTATGGATTAGATAATTTTTTTGGAAGTGTTTTGGTTTCAGTAAAAGAGAAAATCAAATCTCCTTTTGGAAGATAGGGAAAAATTAAAACAAAACAAACATCTTTTTGGAAAATGTTTTGTGTTTAGAAAAGGTTGGAAAAAAAGGCTTTTGTTGAACGATTGTATAAATGGTTATGCCATTTAGGGGTTTTATATTGAAAATGATTGAAAACGATTGTGCATATCTTTAAATACAAATAATTTAAAAAATTATTAAATAAAATATTTTGAAATTATTTATAGTATATTTTTTAGAATATTCTAAAATAAAATAAAAATATAAAAAAATTAGTCATAGTATATAAATGTTTAACCAATTATTTGTATAAATTATAGAAAAATGAATTTTAATGTTTTCTTAAATCTTAATCGATATTATCATATCATATATTTTCAAACTAATTTTAATATATAAATTAAATAGATATTTAAATTTTAAATAATTTATAAGACGATATATATTTAAGTATCAATATATTTATCAAAATCAATATTTTTATCTTTGATAGACACTTGTTTATACAATATCTGAATGCTTTCTCGAAAATGTAATATCTTTTATGGATTAATGTAATTTTGTTTTTCAGATTTGACCAAACATAAAATAATCACTTATCTTTCTTGAGCACTGCAATCGAGGGTGTCCGACATACTCAAATCGCACGTTATCTTTGGTCGGAGCGATTTCACCATTTCGTGACGAGAAGGTTTAAGGATGACAGAAGGTATAATAAATTTGTCACCGGTCATCGCCTATACACGGGCGGGTGGATCCACGACAATAGGGCCCCTCGGCATTCAGCTGAGTCCGACTATTACTATATAGTGGCCCCATAATAACAACGCCCTCTGCCACGAACCCTATTATATACCTGCTCTCAAAGCGATATTGATCAAGGTTTTAATTCAATTTCGATATCTTCGGATTAGATATCGAAACGAAATATTTCGCGTTTTGCGTATTGTTTCGTAAGACGTTTGGACATATATATAAATTTTAATATAGAGTATTTTGTAATATAATTTATCAAGTAAAAATTATTTTTATAATACATTAATTAAAATTAAATTATCAAATAAACATAAATATTTTAATACCTTAACGAAGTTTAAATCATCAAATTAATATAATGTTTTAAGCATGTTAATCCCGCATAAATCAACAAACAAGAAGCAAATATTAAATACAAGAAATACAAAATAAACAAATAAATTCTAAAACAAGAATCAAGAACTAACATCAAACTCGTGTCATCAAACTTAAACATCAAAATCCCACATATGTAAAAGTAGACAATAATATCGCCTTCCATCATTAAGATAATTTAATTCTTCATCCGTTAAACTCATCAAAGAAATCCGCTTCTATCGTCTCCCAATTTAAATCATTCCTATCAAAAACACCTAGCCCTCAGAAATCCAATCATCCAACAAATCTATACGCTTCCATACTTATAGGGATCTAAAGACTCTTTCCCTTTCTTCATAATCCTATAAATAACAATAAGAATAATGGTATCTTATAATTGAATCAATTAATATAACATAAATTCAATGCAAATATTTCATTTTTTTTTACCTTTTTATGTTACGGTCGAATACGAGATATTCTACGGATTCAAGAATTCGCCATTCCGACCGGAATAAACCTAAGACATAAACTTAATTTTTCAGTTTATTAATGCTCCGTTTGGTTTTGAACGGACCGAATATTCTGTACTGCTCGACCGAATCTAACTGACTTAACTCCTCGATATCATCGCTCCCAATCACCGCGAGATAGTATACCTCAAAATCATAACAATCGGGTAATTTATTATAATATAATTTGTTACGCTTACTCCATAAAAATTAAAAGTAAAATCATATTTTTATATTATTTTTGAAAATAAAAAATAGATTTTCAAAATATGAAAATAGTTTTTTTATGTATGTTTTAAGATTTAAGACCAAGGTTGAATTTGATCTTCAAGAAGAAAATAATCATCGAATGAAAAACTAGATGTGTCATACTTCAATTTGTTAGGAACTTGCTCCCCTTACAGGGAAACAAAAAAAGGGGGAAGAAAATTACAAAGAAATAAGAAAATAATTATAAGAGAAATAATATTAACAGGAGACTGAACAGTCTCATGGTGAGTCACAATCTCTTTAAAATGTGACTATTGCCTCCTTCGATGCTTAGAGAAAAACACGTCGTCTTTTGTCTTTCAGGATAAAACGATATACGAGTAGCACCTCATCACCTTGATACTACTTTGACGAACTGAGACTATGATCGAAACTATCACCCAACAACATCCTCTGACCGTGTCAAATAACAAACTCAAAAAAGGAAAAAAAAAAATTTCAAACAAGAAAAGCCTCACCTTTATAGAAATAGTCGGGATCTTCAACTCCAAAGAAGCCAAACGCTTGAACTCTTGCAACCTTTAGACTTATCACAAAGTAAATGACATTCATATCTGCAATAAATGTCATTCACTCCAACACAATTGTTATCATGGACATTGGTAAGGCGACGCCGCTTATAATCCATCGCTTTCGCATCGAAATTGAGCTTTTGTCTATTTTTCAGGCAAGACGATGCTTGTCATCTTCTCGCCCTTATATGCTCTCAAAAGACGTTTTATTATATAAATAAAAAAAAGGTCTTGTCTTTTTTTTTCATGTGAAACAAGTTTCCTTTTGAAAAAGCTAACACATACTAACAAGAGGAATTCGTTTAAAATAGACAAAAACAAAAATTATTTGCAAATCTAATTTTCATTTTTATAACCTTAAAATGTACCTATTTTAGACAAAATTACCCTTCAATGTGTCTCTCCACATCACCCCCAAATTTAATATTTGAAGGTTTCAAACTCAAAAAATATGAATTTGGGTTCTCATTTTTCTTCATTTATCACTTAAAGAATTTCAATAATTTATCTTCACCTAATTTAATCATTTTCTCCCTTCTTTCTTTCTTCTTTTAAGAGCATCTCAAGTTCAAGAATAAGAGTTTATATTGATGTGCCGTGGAAGAAGAAGTGATAAAATAAGACTTAAGAAGAATAAAGATAAGCTTATTTATTTTTTAACACAGATAGCGAAGTATACGCTAAATTTTAATTCCGATTATTTTTGCCAAGTATCGTCCTGCCTCGCTCTCTTAATTTATATATGTTTAATTTAATTTTAATCGGGTTTTTAACAGGTTTTGGTTTATTTTCTCAAATCCGAGACGGGTTCATGTATTGTTACTCTCTGTAAAACCCGAGAAAATTAGAAATTTTCAAAAATGACAAAATGTTAATAAAAATAATAAATCATTACAAGGTCTCAGTGGTTTATACTCTGCATCTCACTTGACTAAACTAGATTGCTCATAAATTGCCTTCATGAACTGAATGACCTCGTAGTTTCTCAGCCGAATTACGGCATGCTCGGAATTTTCCGATTTTCTCGCGTATAAGTTGTCGCGACTTCTGTAGATGTGCGATTTTTTAATTTAAAATCTCGAAAGTCGTGAACTGCTGCCGCAAGCTTCATTTAAAATAAAGCTGTAACCCGAAGAATAAAATCGTTTTTGCTAAACTACCCAAATCGAAATAATACGAATCACGCGGTCCAAAATAATAATAATAATAAGCCCCTACCGATTATATTATAAAAATACTTTTATCATTTATTTTATACTGAATATAAATAATAATAATTATAATGGTTTTAATAAATAATTTATAAAATTACATATTTTTATTTTTAAGAAAATATTAATTTTAATATAATAAAATAAAAAACCAAATATAAAAAATTAAAATTAAAAATAAAATAAAATAAATGTAACATAGCTGTATTCTTATCTCCGTCCCGTTTAATTCTTCTTAAATGCACTGTTTTCTATAATCGAAAAAAATAAACGAGCCGGCCTGATGGGACCGGCTCATTCCAAACCCTCCCGTCATATCCATGTAGAGGCCGTATATCGTATAAATTTTTCTTCTCATTCAGTAACGATCGAGTTTTTCTCTATTTTTAAAACGATTTTTCTTAATGTGTCTAAATATTTTCACTTTTTCTATTCGTAACTTTAAAAAATTTCAACACAAATCATTAAAATTTAAAATTAAAAACTTAATACCGAAAGCTATTTAAATTTCGTATTGTTAAAAAATAAACACTACCCAATACTGGGTATCTTATAAAAAAAGTTTACTATTCAAATACGTGTTTTTAAAATTAAGGATAAATGACACATGTTTTAAAGGTTTGGGTTTTGTTTTAAATTTTTGTGGTGTTTTTATTGCACCTAACATAATTCCTCCTTAAAATAATTCGTTACATCTTCCCTTACGATTGGACGAACTGTAAATGGAATGGAATTATGCGACAAATTTTCTCACAATGTTACTTCACGTATAGCGCAGGTACATGACAGCACCAGTATCGGTGAAACAAAAAGGGATGGGTTGAAAGTTTTCCAACTGCCCCTTGAAAAACTAATCAAATATTTATTAGATAAATTTAATTTTAAAATGAATGCATAGGTTTCAATATTCATACGTACCACTACTATGACTTTGTCGGGGGTTGTGACAAAAAAAAGTAGGATTTAGGAGCACGTGTTTAATAAATTGTGGTTATAAAATTATGTTTTATAAATAGTGAGACATGTTTGATTAAGTTATCATGATATAAAATCACGCTTTTATATATTTCGATAAAACTCACATTAAAATGTGATTCAAATATAAAATTACCAAAATGAATAGTTATTTATACTTGTATCTTCCTTTTGATGTTAATGTTAATAATTTTAAACTAATGTTGTTAATACAATAATGATAATAAAAAAAATAATAGTGATGACCAAAAAATTCATTATAATATTCAATATGAAATAATTTAAAACATAAAAATTGTTAATTTAACATTCAAATATTTGCAATTATAACAAAAACAAATAATTTTAAGATCAATTTCTAAGGACTCATCAAACTTGAAGCAATCCGATAACGTAATTCCATTCATTCTCCTTTATCAGTTCTACCAACAAAGCTTCAGAACCGTATACCAAATATTATAGACGAAAATTCCTCGTTAATAATAACAGTATATAAGTTTCTCAGGCTTGTACGGCGATATCGCAGAAGCTAAATTTCTTTATATTTTATTCATTATAAATATAAAAGTTTATTTGAGACATTTTTGTCCAAAGAAAATAAAAAACAAATGACACGTAATTTTAATTTTCACAAGTGAGAAAGCAAAGCCTTACCTATTTTTATAAATCGAGCTTTGAAAACTCAAATTCGCGATTGACCACCTTAGATTTTGAAATTAACTAAACATTCCAAAAACCGCTGTAATCTAAAAATACAATTTTACCTTAACGCAGTTTTAATTGCAACCCCAAAAGGAGCCTATATTGGCTTGAATTTTCAATGCTAAGCAGCTTGAGAGTTTTCAATGCACATGGCATACCCAAATCCAAATACAAATCTTGGTTGTGCACAAAAAATAAGATTAGAAATCCTGATTTTTATTAGACAAAAGCATGTAGAGAGAAACATAAATATGGCGATGGCCTATACCCGCCATGATCAAAGATTGGGAACCTCAAAAACGACGGACGAAACTGTAACAAAACAGCCAAATAGAAAGCTTATATTAGATGAAATACAAGTAGGCCAGAGCTTCATTTGGAGAGTAGAGCCTCTTGGGTCTTCCTGAAGAGCTTGTGGTGAATATGCTGGGCAAAGGTGCGAGGCGGGAAGAGCGGTGGCTCAGTCTCCGACACCGTCTCCGGCAGCGGCTTCAGAATGATCTTCTCCTTGGGCGGCTCGCAGAACACCGCCCAAGAAATCCTCACCTTCTCCTTGTTAACCAGTCCCCTGTGAAGAATACTCTTGTACTTACCATTGCTGAGAATCTCTATGGTGTCTCCAATGTGCATGATGATGGAGTTGGGGACGCATTTGGCGGTCACCCACTTGCCCTCATAGAAAAGTTGCAGGCCAGGCACCATGTTGTGGAGGATGAAGGTGAGAGCGCTCACGTCGGTGTGGGCTTCCACTCCGAGAGCCAATTCCGGCTGGGGACATTTTGGGTAGTAGTTGATCTTCTTTTGAAGTAGTAGCTCTTCCATCCCGCCAACTTCCTTTTCCAGCCTCCCTTCTTCCAATCCCAACCCAAGAGATAGCACCGACAGAATCTTGCTTGCTAGGCTTCTCAGTTTCACCGAGTACTCACAGGTTGCTGGACTGCATTCACAGATTTGAATCAGTTTCAAAATGGTTTTAACTATAAACTTGCCCACCGAGTGATTGAATAAAGGACTAAGAGGGAATTGAATTGAACTTACGTATAATGCTTATGTCTTAGGCCAGATGGACAAGTCGCGCTTGTCTTCAGGAAGATGAGGTGGAAGCAGGCTGGTCCCACTGAGCTAGTCCACTGGCATTGTTAGCAAGCTTGCTGCCATAGCTTGGCGATGTTACTCGGAGGCCTGGTCATTAGCATATTCTTTTCTTCGATGGGGAGATTGAAGAAAGTCTCCCGGCAACCTTAACGCGGTTGATAAGCTCATCAGAGATGCCATGGTTAACAAGATGCATCACACCCCACCTGAGGCGGCCTTCTTCAACGCCTCCCGGCATTTCTCCCGGACGGTCTCTGTCCTGTAGACTCAATATCCTTCAAGTCAATAGTCGGAACCTGTGGCCCTTCTTCCTTCTTCTCCTCAAAGACATTGCCAATGCTGGTGAGCTCTTCTTCAGGGCGGATGTACTCTTTGGGGATTGACTGGATCCCACTGCTGGCCAAGCTCTCTACTCTAAGAGCAACTGAAGTCACCATTGTAGTCACCATTGCAGTAAATATCAGTAATCTACTTGCTTTCAGTCCGAGTATTCAACACGCTAGCTAGCTTCTTTGGTCATTCTTTATCTTTCTGGGAGCTTTAATTTATAGAGATTTTTTCTTCCACCATGTTTCTCTAGAGTAAGAAAATGGGGTAGCGCTACCAACTGAAAGAGAGAAGTGGGTTGTGGCCGTTGCTCACGTGATATATTCAATCCCTAACAACCGGAGAGAACCAAGAAGGAAGGAAGTTGTGCTGACTGGAAGGTTTCAAGCTTGGGGAATTACGAACCCCCTCCCGGCTCTGAACCATTTCTCTTGGTCGTCGGCCAATTGCCTACCACCCAAGTGGTGCACGTTCCAGCTACCCTTCCTCCCCAGTAGAGAGCTAGCTTTCCCATATTTTTGACTTTGATCTATATCTTTTTTTAATGGGTGGAAATGATTTAAATTAGGCCATTTACGTCATAATCTAGGGAAACTTGTTTTTTAGTCTATTGGCTTGGGAATAATTGTAAAGAAGGTATAAAAATGTAAAATACATGATTGGATTTCATACAAAATAAATGTGTTTAATGTATAACATGGTTTCACATAAAATAATTGTGTTATAAGTATAAAAGTAGTGATTAGACATAATATTTTGAAATTGCTCCTCTAACCAAATAAACTTAGTCATGTGGTACTATTTATTACGATAACATCTAAAATTATTAAGGTAATTCTTATAGTTTATTAAAAAGATAAACCTGTGTTTATGCCTTTTGATGTGGAAATAATTGTAAATAAAGTATAAAAAATACAAAATATATGATTTAGTACGGTTTTATAAAGCACACTTGTTTCATGCATTTAAATATGATTTAACATAATATACCGAAAATGTCCTTATAACCAAGTCAACTCAACCCAATGATACTATTCATAATACCTTAAGTATGTGAAGGTATTACATCACTTTAAAAGAAATTGAGGTATCACCTTAATAAATTATAGGTACTATCATAATGATCCATGTTATAAGGCTTAATTAGTCTGGTCAAAGGATTATTTTCGGTATATTATGTTCAATTTCCACTTTCATTCCTTAAATACAATTATGTTATGTGAAACTATATTAAACCATATATTTTACATTATTTATGCATTTTTTTTTGTAATTATTCTAAATTGGGCAGAAACATCTAGTTTACCAAGCTTGATACATAAAAATGTAACCGTCAATTTAGATAACCATGACATAAGTATTTGATAGATATGTTTGAATAAGTAATCTATAGAAATGGGACAAATATGCAATAAAAATGGAAAAATTATTAACACTTTACTTTAACAAGTGTATTAATAGCATACTTTGTCATTAATTTGTTAACCAATTTTTACAATAAAGTTAAGAATGCTTATGTTTTGTATTTTATTCAAAAGAGTTTAATCAAAGATCCCTATATTTATAATATTGCTATATATTCATGATGCATAAGCTTTGTCGTGGATACATACAGATATTAGTCCATTAGAGTTCCCATATTATTAAATATTAAGATCTTATTCGATTTATTCAATTTCATACACAATTCGTTACTTATAATTTTTTTTTTTTTTTTGACAATTAACCATTTTGTTATAATGTAATAAATTATTCTCACTATAAATCAGTAAAAGAATAATTTGTTTAAGGTAATAATATAGGAACTTTATTGTACCAATAATGTTTAGATCATGTAATAGAAGTTCAACACTTTTAAAATAAAGGATATAGGAAGAGGAGAAGCCCCCTATTCGTCTGGCGATAACAATTTACTATGGTATTATAATGTTATTTTGGCCTATAAAAAAAGAAAAGTAACTTCAATTGTTTTAAATCTTTCCTCATGATTTGGGAAATGGTCAAGACTTCAAAATAACGCAAAAGGGAGAATGCTTTAATACATACGTCATTAGAATTTGTCGCAGAGAACATGTATCAAAAATATCAAAATCAAATTGGTTGGTTTAATATAATGAATAAATGACCATAAAATTTAAAATATTTGTAACAATCACGGCTACCACGTACCTAGCTTTGTGTCACTGACCTTAAAAAGGTTTTACTTTTGCACTTTAATTTATGGAATACTTAAAAGACAAGAATGAATTTTATTTTATTTTTTAAATTTTAGAATACTTAGAAGATAAGAATGGCCTTAAGACGTGACTCAACTGATAAAGGGGATGAAATGTGCACCGAGAAATGAAAACACTGAACTTTGTAAAACATACCACTCTACCATTATAAAAGTAAAAAAAAAAATAGAGAAGATAAGAACAAAAAACCACATTTTATATAACAACAGGTTTATGATACTACATGAAAATTATAATAAAAAAAATTCACACTTATACAATAATAGGTTTTTTATACTATGATCTTGTTTGGTTCAGTTGATAGGTGGTACTGACAACTAATTGAAGGTAAATTTATTTATATAGACATGATAGAAGGATATAAAAATAATGTATATATATAATCGCGATACTTAGTGTTTAGAGTCGATATATAACTGGTTCTGCTATTTTTAGCTGACTTTTTGAGCGAAAAGTGGTAGAGGACGTGATAAGAAAAGAAGCTAAGAAGCGATCAAAATTCTACTCAAAACTATGCAAATACACAAGTAAATATTCTTACAAGAAAGAAAATGCAGACTTCCCTTTTAATTTTTTCGTAGAAAATAATATAAGACCACATCCTACATAGGTCAAAAGAATATTTATTTTCCTTTTTATAATCCCAGACTTTGTTCACCTTTTGTTTGATTTCAGTTCCTCCTATATTTTTATTAGACCAAAAATATTAATAAAACTAAATTATGATTAAAACTCTAATCTCTAACAAATCGTTTTTTAAATAATAACAATTGCTTTTCATCTTCGCTTTTTATTTATTTTTATTTATCTGTTAATATATTTATAAATATTTATCTATTTATAAAATATTTAAGGATAAAATTTCAATTTAAAAAAGATAAACTTAATGATAAAATTGTTGAGTAAAAATATTATCTCAAAATTATAAAATAATTAGGTAACGTAAATAGTTTATAAAAACAAAAAGTTTTTTTTTGAGAATTTAAAATTTTTAAATATATTTAAATAAAAGTTTATAAATATGTTTTTATTTTTAAGAATAAAAATGTTATTCAAAACAATCACCAATAACATCAATTATTAAAAAAATTGTGAAACTAATATTAGATCCACTAATTACTAATTACCAAATAGGTAATATTAACTATAAAAACTAATGTTTTTAAGAATAAAAATATTATCTCAAAATTAAAAGTCATATATTATTATCAAAAAACAAATTTGATTATTCAAACAAATTAAAATTAGATGTAAACACCGAAAGTGATTTACATCAAAGCAATATTTAAACTTATTCATCATTGTTGGGAAATCATATATTCATATGCGCAACGTATTTTCTTTTTTTCTCACAAATCTTTTTCTATATAACCAATATCTTAAAAGATTTACATAAATAAAGAGAGGGATAAAAATGGAAAATGTAGTATTTTTATAGGAGTCATTTAAGAAAAAGTTACGATTTGTAGCTTTTTTGATAAGGAGTTGTTTAGTCTCAATTAGCTATTAGTAGCTAATATTAATGTGTCTTTACCAAGCATCCTACAATAATTGATTGTGGGTAAATAAGTTATTAACTCTTGATTGATCTTTTAATTAGCTTAATTAAACAGGGCCTATATGAAAATTATAATCATGTTACTATAACGGATGAGGATAATATAATAGTGACTTAAACCGAAAACCTTTTTATATGACATTTTGGATTTTTTGAATTATACATTTATAAAAATAAAATTCTCATATACTCGGGTTTTTTTTCTTTTAGGATTTTTCTTATAATTTTGTAATCCTATTTTGTTTATTCTCCGTTTTTTCATAACGTTAAACACTTAAACCGTATAAATATGAACTCATGTTAACAAGTCGTGAGGCTTGAAATAGATAATGTCTACAAAACTAGGTGTTTAAAGTCATTAGGAAAGATTAAATGAGATGTTTAAAAATAATGAAAATGCTTTTGTTACAACTGAGATCACCCTGGTCTAAATGCAAGGATAGTTGTGAATTTGTTGAAAGATTTTAGTGAGTAGGTTAGAATGTCTTAAAAGATCTTTTTAATGACAGAGATTTTGCTTTGATCAACCAGATTCCTCTAAGTATCATAATGGTGGAGGATGTATTAACTTCACCTTATGATAGTATGGGCTCATACACAGTAAAGAGTGAGTATAGACTGATTAATGGTGAAATTAATTCCCAATCAAAGCCCTTTTGGAAACAATTTGGAAGCTTAGAGTTCCTTGCAAAGTTAGGAGGTGTACCACTGGTGTTTACCAACTGTAGATCGCCTTCGCCAGGAAAAGGTGCATGTGGATGAAGTGTGTCCTGTTTGTCATGCCTCAAGTGAGACTGATACTCATTTACTTTTTGAACGTCATGTAGCGACTCATTGTAGGATACTTTCTTCCCTAAACATCAATGGTTGCAATGGTAGATCTTGTTTAATGGTTTAGTAGTTTCTTTTGCAAGTCATAATGTAGATGACTGTTCTTTAATGCCGAAGATTGGTTGGATGTTATGGAAGAATAGGAATGATATTATATGAAGAGACAAACGAAACAATGCTCGTTTCTTGGTTTATTTGGCTGGTCGTATGTTATACAAATGGACAGTAGTTGAGAGCCCCCAGAATGCCTCGGTCTCTAATTTACAAGATCAACATGGTTCTGTTATTTGGTCTACCCCACCTACAGGAAAGGTAAAGATCAATATTGATGTGGCCTTGTTTCCTATACAAAAGAAAATTGGAGTTGGCTGTATTGTGAAAGATGAGAAATGAATTATGTTAGGTGGTTTCTCAAAGCCAATCACATGCATTTATTCTGTTAAGGAGGTTGAAGCCTCAGGGGTAAGAGAGACATTAAGCTGGCTTAAATCGAAGCACTGGTCTTTTGTCATAGTGAAGATGGACTCGCTACAAGTTTTCTATGACCTGATGTCCTCCTTTATAGATAATTTTACTGGATTCAATTCATAAATTCAGACTGTAAAAGGTCTATGTTCGTGTTTCTAGAGGTTTAATTTGTTTTGTTCGACACACAGATTGTCTTGCTCGTGTGGCTGGTTCTATTGTTGATGCCTGTGAATGGGAGTCTATCCCTTCTTTCCTTGCTAATGTATTAACTGCTGATGCTCATTAATGAAATACTCATCTTGGATTTCAAAAATAATAATAATAATACTCCCTCTATTCACAATTAACTTACGTTTTAGAGGTTTGCACAGGTATTAAGAAATCATTAGTTATGTGTTAGTTGTAAGAAAAAAAATATACTAAAATATCCCTTAGTATTACTCATATTTAATGAGTAGTAATTAAGGTGATATGGATTAATGAGCCCTATTTAATCAATACTCTTAATTTAATTTTATTAATTGCTCTCTCTTCAAAACAAAATTCTAGCACCTTGTCTCTTTGTTCTTCGTTAAATTGGCCAAAAAAATTTTCAATTTAAAGAAGAGTCATTAACATTTTAAATTTTAATTTTTTTTCTCACTAAATTTTTTATAGTTAGCATAAAACAGAATAATTTCATGAGGTTTAAATTACCACTACACTTGATATGGATACAAGGCAAACTTCTCAAAGGCCTGTAGTTGATATAGATTTAAATGTAAATATCTTTACAGATTTATTTAGTGATCATACTAATATGCAACAAGAGGAAGCTGATTTTAATTTGCCAGATCTTAATGTTGATGCTAGTAATTTTGTTCTAGACTTAAATATAGAGTCATGTGTAGAAGAAGTTGATATTGGACATCCAGAGGAAGGATTGCATCATGACACATACTTGAATACTGGTACGTTTAATTCTTCTTATAGTGTTTAACTTTTTGTATTTCTCCATATTGCTACCAGACTTATCTGTTGTGGATTATTGTACTAAAATCTTTCAATTACTTAACACCCTGTGTTTCATATATTGAAAGAATTGCCTTTACTATATAATGAAGATTCTAAAACATTACATTCTATTTACTATCTTAAATTTATTTTTATATGTTCTATATAGTTTATGTTTGAATTACTAACTCTAACTTCAACATTTTGATTAAATAAATTAAAGTCAATGTAAATATTAGTATTAATTCCATACTAAGATTATTCTTGACATTGATAATCTTAAATATAATTTTAATAGTACTTTAACTCATGGTCCATTGATAAGTTGAGATACCTTAAATCTCTTATCTGTTAATAAAGATAAAATAGTTTTATTGGACAGATCTTTGTTGGGTTTTAATATAATGTTAATGATCTATTAGTGCAGTCAATCTCTTAAAAATATTCAAATATATAGTCTTGTCATTACGCAGCTCCTTCTCGTTTAAAATAAATTGACATTACTTTATTATCATTAATAAAAATATTGAAATTGTTGAATAAACTTGAAAAAAAAACGTAAAACATGAAAAATTAAATGTTTATTTAATGTGAAGTATAAGGGTAAAAATAGAAGAAATTAATAAATAATATCTTTATTTTTTAAAACGTCAAATAATTGTGAACAAAACAAAAACCTAAAACCTCAATTAATTGTGAATGGAGCGAGTAATTTACTATTTTTTCAAAACACATGTTGAGCGCATTTATAAAAATAAAATATAAAAAATAAAAAATAAAATGTGCAGAATTCTAACCACATGGAGGTGGTTGAGGCTCGTGTCCGCAGCCACCAGTCTGCGAATCTGCCTTTTTCCAAACTACCAAGTACCAAATGAGCAAATTCATAAATGACATGTAAATGTTAGTACCTACCCCACTTAATTTTTTCCTCATTTTTATCTTTCAAGAAAGTACATGAAAATAATTAAGAAAATACGTATAATCAAACAAATGGTAAGGGAAAAATAGGGAATAAAAATTGAAACAAACTCATAAAATAAAAAGAATATGAATATCACAAATATGAAAGAAATTTTGATATGAAAAAAAAACTATTATCTTACACATAGTAAAATTTTAAAATTTACTTTGAAATTTTTAAATTTAATATAGTAAGATGCAATATAATTATTATTATTTTAACTTTTTAAGTCTAAGTTGTATATAAAGTTTTAAATAGATTCTCATTTGTAGCATAATAGAAACCAAACAAGAGAGATGTGAGACTGTTTAGTAAAGTAAGAGGCCTTTAACTTTTAAGGACAATGAAATGAAGGAGAAAGTAAAAAGGGCTGGATAGCGGAGTAAGTTGTTGATAGGACAATAGAAAGGATGACTTAAAAGAAATAGAAATGTAAAATCTTTTACTTTTTTTTTTTTTTGATAGAACATGAAGCTATTTTATAGTATTGCATAATAGAAACTTTCACATTAATGAATTATTAATAAACAAGCATAAGATTTTAGTTTTTAGAAATAACGTATTTTAAATTGACAACAATTTCGTTTTCTTGGACAAGAAAAGTTTCAGTCATTTAATCTTACCTTGAGAAAGACCTTATTTTTACATCTAAAACCCTCAAATTAGTATCAAATTATTTTATTGTATAAAGTCTAATTTCATTATTAGATGCATGCATTAGGTCTATTTCAAAAGTTTGTAGCCTATTCCATGAGCAACCATTTCACATGTCGAGGTGAAACCTTCCAATTTGTATAGAAATCATCTATTGAAATAAATAAGTTTTAGATTTTAGAAATGACATATTACAATGACACAACATCCCCTCTCTTAGACTAGATTACTTTCATGTCTGTTAATCATAATTTATGAAAACACCTAATTTTAGCAACCAACTTTAGATTCTTAAATCAATGTCAATATGTTCTAGTATGAAAAGTCTAATTCATCATTGAGTGCATCGAATTTTTTTTTAACATCTTTCACTTTGTATTACGTTATTGTACTATTATATTCTTTTAAGGACCGGAGTATAGAACCTCTCATACATCAAGTTCATCATTACATTTACTCTTCCTATAACACTTGAGTCATGTCTCAGTGACGAATGCATCAAGTTCATTTTGAAGTTTGAAGCTCTAATCCACATTTAGCAGCCATTTTATCTCAAGCGTGAAACCTTAAGTAGTATAATAATTCATCTATCCACAAGCATTCTAAAAGAAGCATCATGACACAACCAGCTCTAAAGTATATCTTAATTGCATGCTGTGTGATTAGTCCATGTAGAATTTATGAAATAGAAAATCAATATTCGGCCTATAAGTTAGTGTGAGAAATAAATTAGATTCATTCAATCAGGTCAAAAGGAAGTGAATAATGAGATACTAAAATTTAGGGAATTGGTTATAAACTTCCTTTCTCATCAGACAAAATATGTGTGTATAAAGTGTGTGATATGATTTATTACATATTCATTCATAAATTAATATAATTTTCATCTACCCCTATTATGTTTTTCATAGTATCGAGCCACAAGGTTTCTGAGAATTTTTCTTAATGATTCATTGTTGTACTAGATTTTTTAGCATTCATCAAGCTTCTCTAAGCCGATTTTTTGCTTATTTTTCCAACCTTCATTGTCAAATTGACATTTGATTCCAGTCTTAATTGCTGGTGTAGTTCTCAATCTTCATTGTTGATTTTTTTGTGGCCTCCACTACCATTATTTCTTAATCTCATTTATCTTTTATTGTTGTGTCATCAACATCAATCATGTCAAACTCCATTTCTTCAATTGTTGAAGAAGAATAGGTTGTCTGCTACCCAACTTTACTTCAAAATATTCAGCCACCTTTCAGTTCTCAAGCATAAACTACGGGTATGTGTTTATTGACTCTTTTAAGTGAGACTCTAATTTCTCTTGGATTAAATGCTACATGTAATGAGTATAGGAATGCTTGGATCCTTGATTCTGGTGCTACTGACCATATGACCCATAATCCAAATTATTTTAAAACTTATTCACCTTGTCTAAACAGCCAGGAAAAATTTTATTTAACTTGTGAACTATCTACTTCGATGGCTAGTATAGGAGATGTCTAGAGCTACCCAAAATATGGTCCTTAAAACGTTCTTCGTGTCCCTTACCTATCACTAGTCTTGTTCAACACAAAAAGCTTACCTTTATATCTAACATGAATTTCAAGATCAGGTTAGGGAGGAAGATCGGACTTGCTGAGGAGCATAATGGAATCTACTACTTGAGTACATCTAGTTGAATTAGAGGCGGTTAAATCTGCTGTTTACTTCGTTTTTATAACCGTCAAATAAGAATATCATTTGGTTATATCATAACCGTCTAGACAATGTGTCGTTTTCCATAGTAAAAATGATGTTTCCTACCTTGTTCAAGGGAGTGGATATTCAATTTTTTCATTGCAACGTTTGTGAATATGCAAAACATACTTGTGTCTCATTCCCTATTAGTAATAAAAGAACTTATCTTTTCTTTCTAATTTATAGTGACATTGGTGACCATCTACCATTCCAAATATCTCAGGATCTAGGTGGTTTGTAACATTTATTGATAATTGTAATAAAGTTTCTTGGATCTATTTGCTCAAAAATAAATATGATGTGAGTCATATTTTCCCATTTTTTTTGTACAATGGTTCAAAATCAATTTGGTACAAAAATCAAGAAAATCCTTTCGAGAAAAATACTGAGATTATTTCAATCAAATTCTATATCAATGGTTTCAATAGGAATGAATTTTCCATGAATCATGTTGTATCACCACTCTCCAACAAAATGGAGTGACGAAAAGACAAAACCGCCATCTTTTTAAGTGTACTTAGACCTTATTTCAACAAATTAAGTGTACCAAAATCCTACTGGGGAGAGGTTGTACTCACATCAACATATGTCATAAACATGATTCCTTCTAGAGTTTTAGGGTTCAAAAGTCTACTAGAAACCTTGTCTCAATTCTATCCCGATATTCGGTCCTCCTTGACCTTACTCATGAGTTTTTGGGTGTGCATCCCTCTCCATATTCATAAATCATAACTGGGGAAAATTAGGTCCTGGAACTCTTAGTGTGTCTTTACGAGGTACTCATCTACTCAAAAAGGAAATAAATGTTATCTTCCACCCACTAGGAAACTTTATGTTTTAGTTGATGTTACCTTTGTTGCAAATGAATTAGATCCCTTCTCAACTCCTTATCTTCAGGGAGTTATCTATACTTGAAGAAGATAAGGAATTGATCCTTCACCACTAGAAATAATCCTCATATGAGTCCATTCAAGTCAAAAGAAACCACTTTAGTATTACTAATGTCGCTGGAACCCATTCAATATCACAATCGAGAAGAGTTAGTAAGAGGAAAAGGAAGAAGAAAAATACAAGATCTTTGATCGGTTTCGGTTTGTTCAGTGTATATAAGGAGAAGGGACGTGACAACAACGAGAGGCAAGAGCAATCTCTTGAATCGAGTCCTAGAAATGAGGTAACAATTCTTGAATAATTCTCAACTCCTAATCTTGACCATGATCTACCTATAGCTTTGAGAAAAGGAACCCAAGAATGCACAAAAAGGCCACTATATCCATTATCTCACTTTGTGGATTTTCCTTGAATCATAAAAGCTTCCTTTAAACTTTAAGTACTATTCTTATTCCCAAAATCCTACCGAGGAGAGGTTGTACTCACATCAACATATGTCATAAACATGATTCCTTCTAGAGTTTTAGGGTTCAAAAGTCCACTAGAAACCTTGTCTCAATTCTATCCCAATATTCGGTCCTCCTTGAACCTTGTTCCTTGAGTTTTTGGGTGCGCATCCTTGTCCATATTCATAATCATAACTGGGGGAAATTAGGTCCTTGAACTCTTAGTGTTAGAACTCTTAGTGTGTCTTTACAAGGTACTCATCTACTCAAAAGGGATATAAATGTTTTAGCTAATATTACCTTTGTTGAAAATGAGTCGTACTTCTCAATTCCTTATCTTTAGGGGGAGTTATCTATACTTAAAGATAAGGAGTCAATCATACCACCACTCGAAATAATCCCCTTATCCGAGTCATTCAAGTCAAAAGAAACTACTTTAGTATTACCAATGTCTTTGGAAACCATTCCAATATGACAATCCGAAGAGTTAGTATAGGAAAATGAAAAATACAATTAGATCTTTGATCGGTTTCGGTTTGATCAGGTGTATGCAAGGAGAAGGGACCTCATCAGTATGTGACGAAAACAATCTACTTAATCAAGTCTTGGAAGAAAGGTAACAATTCTTGAATAAATCCCGACTCCTAATCTTGACCGCTGATCTACACATAGCTTTGAGAAAAGGAACCCCGAATGCACGAAAAAGCCAAGCATATCCATTATCTCACTTTGTGGATTTTCCTTGAATCATAAAAGCTTTCTTTGAACTTTAAGTGCTAGTCCTATTACCAACTCATTGTCTGAAGCATTATCAAAAAGAGAATGGAGACTTGCTATGGAGGTTGCAATGGAGGGATTCTGAAAAGAACAAAACTTGGGAATTGGTTGATTTACCTAGTGGTCGAGAAACTAATTATGGGCTGAGTGGGTGTTTGAGGTAAAATTTAAAGGTAATGGCATACAAGGCAAGGCTGGTTGCAAAAGGGTTTACTCAGACATACGTAGTGGGTTTATCAAAGAGCATTTATCCATTGCAAAAGATGAATACAATAAGAATTTTACTATATTTGGTATTAATTTTGATTGGGAATTGCAATGTATAATGTAAAAAATCCTTTCCTTCATGGTGAGTTAGAATAAGATATTTATATGAGTATTCTACCACTGTTTAATGGGGGTGATGGAAACAAGTTTGTTGGTTAAAGAAGACACTAAATGGGTTATAACAGTCCCACACACTTGGTTTGGAAGGTTTTCCGATGTTATGATAGCTTATGGTTACAAAGCAATGAGAGATAAATGCAGCACCATCAAAACATTCATCTTTAAGAGTCGTAGCATTAATTATGTACATGTATGACATTATTGTGACAAGGAATGATGAGAAAGAGAAAGATACCTTGAAGCAGTGCCTAATCAAGGGGTTTGAAATAAAATATTTAGGAAAATGAAGTATTTCCTTGGAATTGAGATAAAACCGATCTAAGTAAGACATTTTACGTTCTTGCTTATAAATATGTTATTGAGATTGTCTCAAGGAAACGGGTATGATGGCTAGTAAACCGGTTGCGACTCTTATTGAACAAAATCACAAATTGAGTGAAGCACTTGGAGAGAAGAAAGTGGATAGAAAACTATATCAACGACTTGTTGGGAGACTTATTTATCTTGCACATATTTTGCGGACATCTTCTTGTTGAGTGTTATTCATCGTTTGCATTGCATGATCCGAGAGAAATTCATCTACAGGAAGCTTATTGAGTCATCCATTACTTAAAGTCACATCTAGGAAAGGGAATCTTATTTAAGAAAACATCAGATATTGCTTTGGCAATATACATTGATGCAGATTTAGCAGGGTCTCCATAGGATAGATGATCAACCACAGGTTAATGTACCTTTATTGGGAGAAATTTAGTATCTTGGAGGAGTAAGAAACAAAATATGGTAACATGCATGGTGATCTGAGCGGAGTTCATTTATGAGATGAGTAAATTAATGTGTGAATTGTTTATGGGTCGAGATCATTCTAGAAGATTTGAAGGTACAATGGAGTAAGCCTATGAAACTCTACTATGATAATAAATCAACAATTAGTATTACTCATAATCCAATGCAGCATGATCGAACAAAGCACATAGAGATATATAAATACTTCATCAAAGAAACGTTGAATAGTGGGCTAATTTGTACTCCATATGTTCCTACAGGACATCAATTAGCATATGTGCTAACAAAAGGGCTATGTAGTATCGTGTTTCATAAAAATATCAACAAGGTAGGAATGAAAGATCTATATTCACCAACTTAAGGGGGAGCGTGGGAAATTAAGTAAATAAGATTTATTCAATCAAGGTCAATAATAATCTGATTCCAGAATTAGTTATGAGAAGTGAATAAGCAAAACCCAAAATTTAGGGAATTGGCTATGAGAACTTTCTTTTTCAGTATACAAAATATGTGTAAATAAAATGTGTGATATAGGATGTACAAATCCATTAAAAAATTAGTATAATTTTCAGCTACAATTCTGTTTTCTTCAGTGAGATCTAAATAACTGATCACTTACATATTTTCATGAAATCATGTTTCATTTTGAGACTTATTTAACTAAGAAAATCATATTATACACATACAAATGATAATATATTTTTCTCATATAATACCATTTCAGAAGCATAAAATAAGTCGACTAATAAAAACAAGAAAAGCATATATATATATATATATATATAAAGGAAAGTAATTGGCACTCATGACTCTGTATATATGGAAAGTAGTGGCACTTATGACTATGTACCTGCTTTCCTTTAACATTTCTATCTCTCTCTCTCTCTCTCTCTCTCTCTCTATATATATATATATATATAAAAGGAAATTAGTTGGCATTCGTGACCATGTGCATGAGCATGGTCAATCCATGAGCATGGAAAGGTGGCTAGTGAAAGCTGACTTTCCGCAGGAGAATCATTTTCTCATTTGAATGGAATAAGTGACACAAAAATTGGTTTAAAGAAAAAAGATTAAAATTTAGGTAAAAAAACTTAATAAAAATGTAAAGAAACAACTGCAATTTTAGAATAATTTGTTGCTGTCATGTCTTAAAGTTATACTAAGAAAATAGACAAACTACAATTTAGAATAATTTCTTAATGGAGTCATCATGTCTTAAACTTGTACATAAGAAAAACGAACAATTTCCCTAATTTTAAGGACTTGTTTAATTGGTATGACATTAACTTCGGTGGTCAATGATCACATTTCGAAACTCTTTAGGACCATCAAAGCTGGGGCGGAACCAGGATTTAGAGACAGGTCACAGGTGGAAAACTTTTAGTAAAATACTATTTGCTTATCAGCTCAATATTTATGGGTTCGAATCACCTCATTTTTAATGAAATTTTTTTCAATATTGCCACCCTAAGGGACACAAATAAGAACTTGCAAGTTCAAACCACTTCACTTCCAATAGAAACAAAATTTTCAAAGAAATTTCAACGGGACAGATAGGGGCAGACCTAGCTAATGCCATAAACCCCTCTAATTTTATTTTTATTTTTTTGCAAATTTTTTTTCTCTTTTAGTCAGACGGACTCAAACCTTTCACTCTTAATTATGTCCCTTAATCTGTAAAATCATTTACCATTAGGCTACAATTTCAGGTTTGTGAATATATGTACCCCTAAATCAAATTCCCGGGGGGCAGTGCCCTCCCTAAGCCTTAGATGCTGCGCAAGTGTACCGAAGGATTTAATAGAAAAGTTGTTGCCCCAACCACTTCTTCCTTTATACCCAATTCCCTATAAAATTCTTAACAACATCCACAGAGGTCAATTTCTCACTTGCATGTGGCGGAGTAGATACATGCGTGGCTATCAAATGGTTCAAATTGGGCAAACAAGGGAGAGTCTCCGTAGAATCTGTGAGCTAGGTCAAAAACCCGGGAGAAATACCAGTAGAATATGTGAAAGAGAGTACAGCATCTCCTTTCTGTCCCACCATGTAAAGAAAAGGACTACTTTCAAAATTGGGAATACTAACATAATGTTGCGGAGCCCGTTGCCCCACTTGGTCCAACTCTAATCACTACCTAACTTTACAGTATAAATAGTATAACATCAAGCAGCTGGAAGCCTGGAATAATCTATTCTTCACATCAAAACCAGCACAGAAATATTGCCATCTTCCTTCTTGTTATCTTTTTGTTTTTAATTATTATTATTTGACTGTTTTTATAACTATTATTTATGTGAATCTTGCTTCTGATCATGTAAGCTTTTTAAATTTAAGCATTTATGAGGAAAGTAATATGCATGATGGTCAGTTTGAAGGATTGGGAGGATTTTTTTTATGACAAAGTAGAACTTATTTCTTATGTAAGATTCCCTTGACAATATCTAATTTGTTTTATTTATGAGTGAGGTAATTTTTTAAACAGAGCTAGCCCTTGTGCAAACCAAAGGACACAAGAAGTGATAAGTTTAAAGGTTTAATTTTTTAATAATATTTTTTGATATATATTCACTTTGTATATTACATTATACTACTATGTTCTAGATTTGATCTTGGTTCTCTGGTATGTATACCCATCCCACTCCTTTAGCCACGTCTCAAGGGATTAATAATATTTTCTTAAATTATTTTTAAGAAAAAAAATCATTTGAATGATTTTATGAGGTTATCCTTTGCGAAAGTACTGCATATTTATATAGAAAAGTAAAAGCTTTTAGACCATTTCTCCATGTATTTTTTAATAAGACCATTTTTCATATATTTTTTTTATAGTTAAACACTTTAGTTATAACAACCTAGTAAACTATCCTTATTAGGACTCGAATATGAGATCTCTTCTTTTACCTTTTTGAAACGTTGAGTGCTTTACTATATGAACTAGACATGATTGACACCATTTCTCTATGTTTTAAGTATTGTTTAACATATTTTATAAAACTATAATTAATAAAAATAACTTGTCAGCAAGAAAACCCACGTTCTTAAATGACATTTTTAAAAGAATTTCAAAAGCTACCCTTCAAGTTTGGCTTAAATGATAAACGGGTGGGGTGTGTTTAGAGGAGATTTCAAGCTCGAATAAAAAACAAAGTACTACAATAATATAATGCAAATTAAATAAAATTTAAAAAGAAAATAAAAATTCAAAAGTTAGACAAATTTGATTTATTATTAAATCAACTCCCACTTCAACCGGAGTGCAAGGGCTTTTGTTTTTTTTGTTTTTAACCTTTTATAACTTTGGAGAAGGTTTGAATGACTTTGGAGGTGACTTAAGTTGTGTTGGATTGTTGATGTCAAAAAGAAAAAAAAATAACTTGTGTTAAATTGTTATTGGATGGGCTATAGGGTAATGGGATTATATCATCTTACAAATTTCAGCATTGGGCCTAGCCCAGCTCAAGTCGAAATTTAGAAAATAAAAACTAAAAAAGTTCATCAACCCCTGTACGTTCCATGATAAATTATAGGGAAAATTATGTTTTAGTGTATTATTGGGCCAAAAAGGATGAAAAATAAACCCAATTATCATGATTACGTAGACTTGTACTTTTTATAATTTAATAATGAAAACATGCAATCTCTTATTTAAAGATCCGTGTGCCCGATGGAAGTTGACCCGAATAGACCTCATAGTTTGGCCATATAGAAAAGAGAAATAAAAACAAATTTGGATCTCCCACCGTTTTCCCTTTCGTCAAATCCCCCGCATTTCTCTTTTCAGTGGGTCTTCCTCCCTTCTCTCTTCTCTCCTGTCGGTCATATTAACGTTTTTGGAGAAGAAGAAACCAAGTTCCCTCAATTCATTGTCAATTCACATAAAAAATCCGAAACATCACTTTATACGGAAGTGTGTTGTGCTAGATCTTGTGTTTTTTCATCAAAGTTCATAAATTTCTAGGATTTTTTTTTGGGGCAACCTTGTTAAATGGTCATATTCTTGTGTTAAAAATCGTTTTTGAAGGAAAATAATCATTGAAATGTTAAAGATACTATCTTTTGTGATCTAAATGAAAGGAAAATTTGATATTATTTGATGTTTATGTAAAATTTTGAATCAAAGTTATGGTAACTGTGTCACATTTATGTTTTATATATATACTACAAGAAAATTAGGATATGGTAGCACATTTTTAGCTGGGGTAAAAAAATTTCATAACTAAAAAATGTACAGTTATCTACTGCAAGCGACTGAAGGAATTTCTGGCCAATCTTTACCCAGGAAATTAATAGAGCGCTGCTGTATTGTGACCAAATAGACACGTACAAATGATGACCGCGACTATATGTTAAGCTATAGTCTGTAATGGTAATTGTACATTAAAGGTTTCGTTCTCAGCCACCACCTTGAATCTGAATCAAATACCTGCCTCCGCGGAAATGCGGGAGCTTCGCTTTCACGAAATCACGGAGTATCTGCGGTTAGAGTAGGGGCTCACCCACTTTGCCCGCGAAATCACGCTTTCTAGGAGTTGCCACTGCATCTCGAACGCCTCACCATCTTTGCATCGGACTTCGCCGGAGATCAATATCTGTCTCGTACGAATAATGAGTTTGTGGATAGTAGCTCTCTTCTTCGTCACTTCATTACGGCTTTACTGCGAAGGTCTGGTTTTTCTGTTTCTCGTGCACGACCGTACGGTTCCGAGGCCGCCGGGGAATCGCCCATACTGGCGGAGGAGGGGGCGGAGAGGGATGCAGCATTGGCGAAGATCGACGGCTAAAAATTCGCCTGTTCTATTTGTTTGGATATCAAAAGTGCGTTGCTCTTTGCTTGAGACCACGAAGATGATTCATCCGCTGAAGATCGACGCGCCCTACAGTTCTGCAGTACAGGTGCGTTGCTCTTTGCTTGTTCTGTTTTTCAATTTGTTTTAAATTCGATGAAGAACCGTAGGAGCTTCATCTCTTGTCTGTAAACTAATTTCTGGCTATGGTTTGCAATGATATCCATGTCTACCAAAGGAACTGTTTTAACCCAAGTTAGATTGCTCTGTAGGTAGGGAAATTGTAATAAAATGGTGTGGCAGTGGATGCTCTAGGCGTCCTGGAGCACCTCTTAAGTTTTGATGATGTTAAACGACAACTCTAGCACTACTTAGAAGTTAGGAAGAGCAGCCCATATCGAGTAGTTTTGACTTGAGAGATCAACTTGGTTGCACCTTCCTTCAATTAAAAGAAAACCCTTGACTAGAGACAAGCCTATATTCATGACCTAACCTTATGAAATATCCAAATTTGGTTAGGAACAGGGGAATCTTAGACAATACAAACCAAAACTAGAGATATATCATCCACCACATTTAAATGACAATTTAAAGTTACATGGAAGTTAAAAGCTGAAGACCTATCACCATCCACCACTACACACAGAACCATTCTGGATAAAGTCATTCAGGCAGGGGATTCTATCACTCCTTAGATGTCTAAGCCAAACCAAACCAAACCAAACTAAATATCCCTGCAGTCTATTCCACATAAGGAGGCAGTTTTCTTCTTCTTAACTTCAAACCTCCACCACCATTCCTTTTAATTCCAGCAGTAATAATTGACCATAGAGGCAATGGAAGAGGTAAGGATCTCGAGGAAGAAAATAATATTTCTGGAATTGCCTTTTCGGGGAATCCGCTTCTTTTACTGATTCTAGTTATTTAGTTGACGCATGTCAAGTCCACATTGAAATATTGAGGTGTTGGAGTGCATTCCTGGCTCCAGCTTTGAAATTGTTATGGTATTGGTCTCGTCTCCGTGACAAGTAATACAGAGTTGGCGATGGTTGTCTAGCCGAATCCACAGCCTTGTCTCTCCCATCCAATCAATGTCTGTTACTATATATCATATTAAAAGATGAATCAAACACAAATCTGGAACAAAAATAGACAAATAGCGTAGTATGATTGCTTGAACAATGGTGATGGTCAGCAGAAATTACTATTACTCTTAACCAAACATTTCCTCGTTTATTAACAAACCCAGATGGTCTGAAAAGAGGAAATTATAATTATATTTTCTGTCACATTGACAATATACCCCAGTCAGGCTTTTCTGCTTCCATTTCAGTTTGCAGGGCAAAATACTCACTTCTTGCTTATGTTATTAGTTAAACATCTTGACCATAAAAACGTTCTTAAAAACCCAACATGCAGCTTGATATTATTTAAGTCACCACCTCTTGCTCAGACATATGCAAAGGTTGAGTCTTCTGTAATAGTGGTGCGTGGTGATGTTATGCACGACAATTGGGAAAAGCATACAGTGTTCAATTGATGATAAATCTAGGAGCTGACATAATTAAATGGAACAGAATTTGAAACTGTGGATAGTGCATGTGCAGTTGTCATACAAGGTATCTCTCCATTTCCTTTAACTTCTTTTAGAATTTTCCACATGATATTTTTTGGCTGATGAAAGCTAAACTGGAGGCCTAGAATTAGATCTATGTTTTCTGATGCCAAAGTTTCATTTTATTTTGTTTTTCGGTTGTCTCCAACATCTGTTAATTCAACTGATAAGTTTCTAACAGGGGAATAATACTCACATTAGTAAATCTCTGAAATCATAATAGTATTACATTCTTTGTCCTGAATTCTCTTACTTCTTGGGTCTTCCTCAGCAAAGCTCATTTACAGCTACAAAGTATGGCTTCAAATCATTTTGTAATCATTATTTATTTCTTTAGAATTTCTTAATATGATAACAATTGTGAGGGGTAGAGGGTACCAGATTCTGCTCTTCTACCTGCAAGAGGAAGGAAAAAGCTCTGGCCTGTGGAGAACTCTTGAACATCCAGGTTCTGCACCATACAGACCATACTGTCAATTCCACTAGTATATGGGTAAGGCCACACAGAACAATTTTGTCAGAAGTACCTCTCTTCACATTCCTCAGAAGTCAAATCACTCAAAAATCTGCAAAAATCAGGCAGTTCGCCCCAACTAGAAATCCATCCTTATTTTTTGGCCTTCTTGAACTGGTGTTGCCTTCCTGAACTATTTGTGGTTGCTTTACCATTCTATCCTATTCTTCAACTTATGAACACCATATTTTCTGCCTGGGGGGATCGGTTTTCTGGTTATTTTTAATGTTATTGTTTTGAAAGCAACATTATTTGAAGACTCAGTAAAATAGCATAAATTGCTTTTAACATAAAAAACATCTTTCACAAATAATTATTGAAACTACTTAATAGAATAATCTGAGATCAGAAGAGTGAAGGAAGAAAATGAAAAAAGAAAGGAAGGGAGAGCTTGTGTGAGAGGCGAGAAGACTTTAGAAGTGACGTGGAATATGACGTGAATTAGTTGATTTGGGGTGGGACAAGCATTGCTACTCATAGTCATAGTCATAGCTTGGACCATTTTATCCTGAAAAGCAATTATCCCTTTATCTATGAAAATTTTCTTTGATTCCGAGATTTAAGTTCTCTTTTTGTTGAAGTTCAGTTTGTTGTCTTTATTTTACCATTATGTACAGATTGTGGCAATCATGATCCAGACATGGAAGAAGAAATGAAGGATGGGAGATTGGCTTTACTAGCAGAGGAGTTGTGTTTACAGAAAAATGTGACTGAAAACCGCCTGGAATGCACTAAGGAACTAACAATGTAAGTCAGAAAAACATCTTCACAGTACAGAAAAGAAGTAGAAAAGTGCAGCATAGGAATAGAGGCATGCGAAGCAGCAAGGGCAAAAGCCGAAGCAGTCCTTGTTGATGAACTCAAACTCCCAGCATTGTGGGAGGAGCGAGCTCGGGAACTTGGATGGAGTAGACATATAGTTGCTGCCGTTTGTGTTGAAATTTACTCTTTCTGTGAATTTAATTTGGAATAACATTAATGGTTTGAATTTTGAACTTTATCTTTTATCTCTTTGAGATTCTTTTGGGCTGCTTGATTTGGAGTGAAATGGGTCTTGAGGTTTATCGTAGTTTCCTTGTGGGGGGGTTTGGAGCAGGGGTGGCAGACAAGGACAGAGCCAAGATTTTTATTTATCCCAGGCTAAGCTATATTTAATAATACAAGCATTCACATGACTAACAAAATACAAATGTAAACTCATAAACATATATTTAATAATACAAATGTAAACTCATAAACACTTACTAATGAAATTGGACTCTTTGATCGCTACAGAATAAAGAAGGCATCTATATTGAATCTGTGTCGATTGCTTGGGTTGTTCTCTTTCAATGTAGGCAATCAATGAATAAGTCAAAATACTCGTCTTCCATCTTGTTACGAAGAGTACTTTTACATGTTTCATGGTGAAAATCTTATTTCTGAAGTTGCTAGTAAGCGAGGAGAAGAGTTAAAAATAAGCGAATCAACCTATCAATGAATCAAATTGTAGGACTGTCTTATTTGTTTCTACTAAAAACCACAACATAATTCTGAAATTGTGGAGCATGCTGAAACATCTCATGGCGAACCACATCAAATTGATAATAATCTAGTTGACATTTCAAATAATGCATGTCTTGTATCGAAAATGGAGTTGCATAAAACTGCAGTAGTAAACAAATGCGATCAAGATTGAAAGATTTAAAGTTGTCCCGAGGATCTAAAGTAGAGCTGAGCATAAGCAATTCCATTGTCTCTTCATTGAATCTACTATGTAACTCTTCTAACTGATGATCAATCGTAGCATTAAATATGTCCGTGATAGTGTTGATCAATTGTAATGTTATCGTGCATTTGACATGAATGTCTTGCCCCTTTAATGCTTGAGTGCTCATATCGGTATATCGACATCAAATTTCATGCAAGCGATTTCACATGGTCGAGGAGATGTCCGAACGCCTAACTTTGCAAGGTTTGAAACAATGATTTTGTTGATGAACTAAAGTCATGCATTCAAAATATCCTATTGATTTATGTTGCAATACGGAATAAAGCATATCCATAATCCCATGTCTTATTGCATAAGATGCAATATGAATATGAAATCAAAGGACTTCATTGCCATTAAAGAACCACCAGCTTCCCCACGAATTGTATTTGAAGATCCTTCGTTAACCATACATTCAAACACACTAATGATAGCACCATACATATCTATCAGACCACAAATGGATTCAAAATGTGAGCTCCAACAAGTAGTACCAGCTCGATGCCCATCTGATTAGCCCCTTTTCTAGTCTCTCGTTCACCACTAGTTATCCCCTTTCAATCTCATTAAACTTGGGAGAAATTGCAACTACGTATGACTTAGGAGAAGCACTAATAAGATTGACAATGCATGTCAATTTGAAAGAATTGCCATGTTAATCTCATCTTGAGTTGCAACTAATGCAAGGATTGTAAGCGATGAACAAAGCGATAGACATAGTATACTGCACTCACGGCTCATTGCGAGACAAAGCTGCAATCCATTAAATGCACCACGCATGTTGCTAGCACCATCATATCCACGACCTCGTAAATCTCGAATGTACCAAATTGTAATCGAAGTAGAACTTGATATTTTCTTCTTAAGAGAGAGAGTTAAAGTGGTATCTTTGGCATGCCTGATCTCAAAATCTACTCACCAAAAACGAACATCAACAAATCTCAGAACAATTGCCATTTGTTCTTTATTTGATGCATCCTTTGCTTCATCAACCAAAATACAAAACTTGGCATTTCCAACTTCTTCACATATTTTTTTCTCTTACTTTAGTAGTTAGAATATGCAAAATATCTTTGTGGATCATAGGAGGCATTATGCCCCATTTCACGAGCTTTCTCCTAAGACAATATCATTTATCTCAACATTCAACTTTGCCGTAAACTAATCATCTCAATTAGATTACCATGGTTCTTTTGACATTCTGATTCATCCGCGACCTCTCAAGAGCCAACCACATAAGTAAGCCATTGAACACTATCAATGGTAGCCTTAAGACTTAATCAATTTTTCTTTATTTCTTCTGAACTTTGAACATTCATAACTTTATCAATGTGCACTGATATATTCTTCAACGCCTCAATATTTCTCACAACATTATTGTGTGTGGAAACAAGACCTCCCATATCGACAAAGAAAAACACATTTGACCCCATTATTCACTCTCTTCCAACTACTAAAACCATAAGCGGTAAATCACCGGGGATGTAGGGTTCATGACCTTGAAAAACAAAGCACGGAAAGCAAATGCGCATCTTTTGAAATGAATATCTAGCCGGAAATTTTTTTTATACCAACTTTCTTGAAATCTTGATTTTGAACTCCGGTTTTAGTCCTCGGATACTCGGCTAAGATAGGTTGATTTGGTCCCACTTTATATAAGCACGTCTAGCTTCATCTTGATTATATTCCCGGGATGTTTCCATATCGAATACGCAATGCGGGATCTCGATCAAGTTCATTCTCATCAAGGTGAAACTTTGTTTTGAGGTTGAGGACATGAGTTCAGCTAACCACGGGAATCATAGGAATATCGACCTTTGTTGATGTTTCTACTAAACTCAAAGGTTTAAAACTAGAATTTGATTTTTCTTCTCCACTTTTCTTTTTGAAGAACGAAAAAATTGTTTTTGCTCTTTTTCTTTCTTGATCTTCCATCCTAATAAAGTAGAGATAGGGTTGAAAATTAGAAACAATTAGATAAACAAATATCACTAGGAACATATCATACCCAAATTGCACATTTATCAAACTAGAGATAGGGTTTAGGGTATAATATAATTTAATTCGCTTCCAATTAAACAAGGTACCTCCTTACCTAATAAAAATATTAGGTATTGCAAATAAACTACAGAAATGAAATAAACGTAACATCATCTCCATAGTTACAATTCTTGTTGTACTACTTCACAATTTGTAGAATCATAGATGCCTAGAAATTTATAATATAATGTACACAATTAGAATAGAAGTTGCATGAAGAAAAAGGAAAAAAAATGTAAGGGTTTTGGGTTAATAAACAAGCATCTCACTTGATTGGGCAGTAGGGAATATTTCTTTTTCTCTTTTCAATTTTCGTTATTTGGTTATAACTAAATTTAGGTTAGGTGCTTTGGGGGTGGATCCCGGGAGATATTATGTAAGGGTTTTTGTCTTGTTAGGCAAGTGAAATATACGGAAATTCTTACATGTTAAACTCTTACATGTTCTTGCGTCGGGTTTCACGTGAACAAACAGTTTTAAAAAAAACAAGAAAAATTAATTCACGTGAAATGAAATTCTATAATTTACTTAAAAGACCTAGAAATACTTCTAATGCACCCGTATTACTTCAATATTTCACTTTCTCAAGAATCTGCAAATGAGATAAACAAGGAACGCAATTCTCGATTACTTCTATTCAAATCAGTTTTCACAGAATTAAACAAAAAATAAATGAAAAAGGCAAGAGAAAAAAAAAATGAGCCAAGAAACAATCAGCAAGCCCTAATCATAAACCGAAAAGAAATAGCAAGTGAATAGGTGATGATAAACACGAAACACATTTTGATATAAAACAAAGCCACACAGAAAATAAATCACGAATAGATGGATATAGAGAGAGAAAGAGAGACCTGTGACTCTATGAGTGTTAGATCTTGTTTGGGATCATTTAAAAAAAAACAGTCCTTTATCGTTTTTGGAAAAAAAAATTTGTTTAGGAACTTGAAAATGAAAAACAATTGTTAAGCTTGTTCTTCATGAAGATCCTGCACACCAATGTAGGATGCAAAAGTTTTCAAAGTACTCTCCAATATTTAGTCGATGGTTGCTTAGCGGTAACCCAAAGCATCTCAAATGCGGATTAATAAATAATATGTTTTGGAACAAATTCTCAAAAAAAAATTGTTTTCTTTCAAATTTATCAAATGGGTTTCTAGGTTGGAAAAAGCCCGATTTCTTTTATTTTTTCTTCGGCAATAGCGTAGGGTATAGGGAGCGACCACGGCATTTGAATACGACATAAGAATAAGCCACAAAAGTATAATTATAATTATCTATTAAGAAGAAGCCAAAGACCTAAAATCTGGGAAAATATACAAGCTGCTTGAGATATAAAACAAAAATAAAATCAAAATGAAGATATCACAGGAAATGCTAATAAGGAAAACAAGTAAAAAATTTAGACGCTAAGCTTGTCTTTGTTTGGAAAATGGCTTAATTCATTTTCAAATCCCGATTTTCGATATTCAAACAATAGTGGTAAAGAAAATAAAAAATAAACTACGAGAGAATTTGCTCCAGAAACTCTAGTTGAATCTGAATATGATCAATTGAGTAGAGAACAAAAAAAAAAGGCGTGAATTAGGGTTCTCAATGCAAGATCCTGGAAATTAAGAGGATGGAATGAGATTGTTAGGGCTAAGGGAAAATTTTATCACAAAATCAGAAATTGTGAGAATAGGAAAGGGGAAAGGGAAAAGGAGGGAAAACAAAATAATAAGGGGGTGGGCAATGAAATTTGGTATAGTGATAAATTTTTTTTTACCTTGAGCTTGACTGCCATGACCCACTAATAATTTAAGTCACCCCGGTGGCAGAGGTCAGGTAAAATGGCAACAAAGGTACAAGAATAGAGGTGAAGGTTTGAGTTTTTAAGAAAGTTCTTTTCCTTTTTGAGAATGCAAACGGTTAGATCGGTTAGGTTGGTTTTGTTGTCACTGCTGGCTATTTGGAGGAGGTCGGAAACTGGAATGATGGGCCAAACTGCAATTTGTTGTGATGTCGAATACGGGTATTCTTGCTGCGGTAAGCAGTAAAGCTGAGACGTGCTTCAGAACACATCGGTGTTCTAAAACACCAACGTGAGGCTTCACATGGGATTCATATTTAAAGATAGTTATTTCCTTTTCCCCAAAGTGTGTTGGATTAATTTATTAATTATGGACTAAGCATAATCATATTACAATTTAAACTGTATAATTGTACATGTTAATTATGAACAATTTATGAGATGATTTAATATTAACCTTCTGGGTCCATGGTTCTATCTTCTCCCCTTAATTTGGTAAGTCAGATTTGAATGGCTGTTGTTCCCTTGTGCTCCTATATTTATAAGTAAATAGAGCTTTAGAATTATAAGGGTTTGATGAAACCTTTGGAAAGAAAATAACTATCTTCAACACTTAGCGCTTTTTTAATTCGTCCCTTGGTTGGAGTAATGGCCAGTGATAATTACGAGTCATGTCGATTATGTTATTCTCGATATGAATTGATCTGCTTCTTTTTTCAATAAAGTTATTATTTTGTAATGTATTTATTGAGCCTTTTGTTTGTTGATCAATTGTTTTTGGGCTCAATAAATACTCATAATTTTACAAATAATTTAGTAGCCTACACACACACACAAACACGTGAGAAAGAAGCAGATTACTTGATATTTGGCTGTGACTTTTCATGTATTTTTTTTGGTTCATTTTTCCATTTTCCTTCAGCAAATTCTCTAATTCTTTTCTGTGGTCATGAGTATGTTTTGATACTTAAGAAAACAAAGAGAGCGCCAAAGGTGGAAGTTGGAACTGGAACTACAGATGCCTCATTGGATGAGTGGCTGCAGGTTTCTAGTTTCTGCATTGTCATCATACACGAATCATTCCCCACTGCAGGTTTGTAGTTTCTTTCCTATGATTAGTATTTCTAGTTTGTTATTTTTTGAGTTTTCTTCTGCTGACAAGGAATTTGAGGATGTCTTCTTTTGTCTTTTATTAGATAAAGTAGGGTTTAATCATCTGAAATTATTGTTGAGGATGAGATGAGGAACAACTGTTGCTGGTATCTTCTTTTTCCGCTTCTTTTCACTCTTCAGGGGACTGCCACCCACTCTATCATTGTCAAGAAATCAAAGAAAAATCATCCTTGTTCTTATCTGTTTGTTTTTTTCTCAATTTAATTTTGATTACATCCCATAAGGTTCCTTTGGCATTGATTTTGGAACAAAGATTTTTTCAAACTTTTGTAGCCTTTAAAGTGGTGTAGTTGTTACCGTTCATTCCAGAAATCCGTTCGGGCAATCGTCATCGTGTGAGTCGGCAGGCTGATATTGAGTACTCGGAAATCCAAAGAATCAATATGTATAAGAGGGTAGCCACCAGCCTGGCACTTGAGCTTGAACCCTTGAAGCCCACAGAATTGAGGTCGAGCATCTCCCCAGAAAGGATAGCCTATGCCTTTCACCTCTCACTTACTTGTGCAAACTGCTTCTGCCTCCTCATTATTGCTGGTTGTCGCAAGAAGATAGGAATGGCGATGAAGACGGAGAAGAAGAAGAAGGAGAAGGCGGGGATGAACAATAGAAAAAGCTTGGTACCCATTTGGCGGAATTCGTGGAGGAGAAGCATTGGCATGGACTTAAAGATTGAGCATAGTGTTCAAATCAAAGATATATAAGATCTTTTGTCATGTTCGTTCGATGTAAACAGATATAAGATTCTAATTGTTGACAAAGAAATTTGGAGGGTATTGAATCTTATAAGAGTGGGATTTGAATCGATGGCTGTCGAGTATTGTCTCCCGACTAGGAGTCATTTTTCTGCATGAGAAATATGGGTTGGACGCAGCAACGGAGAAAGCGCGGCTTATGTGGAACCCAATTATTGTAACTGAATTTACGATACTACCCTTGTAGTTCCTTCAGGGAAATCACGTGTTGGGCCCTGAAAACTTGAGATTCTAGGCGTGGATTAACCGGCTCAAGAAAGTCCGGAGTGTTTGGTTACACGGAAATTGGCGAACAACTCCCAATCCCCAAACATTAGAGCATATGACCGTGGCTATAGGAGTACCCTATAGCCAAGGTCAGTAGAAAACTGTGGTTATAGAGTACTCTATAATCAAAGCCTACATCTATGGAGTATTTTATAGCCAGGGTTGGCATTTGACTTCGGCTATAGAATATCATATAGCCATACTCGAAAAATGACCGCGGTCATAGATCTTGAATTTATAGCCATGGATTTAGACTTGACCGCATTCATAGTCTTTATCCACACCACCTATGGTAGCATTATGCTGCGATTTATTTTATTCGCAACTACATTCTATAGTCGCATTATATATTATTTTTAGTCAGGGTCAGTGACCGCGGCTATATGCTTTTTTTCTTGTGGTGTATGTTACATTAGTGTTATATATGTGTTACATTAAGCCCACAATCATGGTTAATGTAAGATGTAATTCTTGTTTACTTGAACATGGTTACAAACATCCTTTGGTTAAATTCCGACGGATTTGGTTGTTTTCTACAATGTCTTTGGATTTGTGTTTTGCCATTTCATACTTTTTATGTGTTAGTTTGGTTACATGCAAGTTCAAAATGGCATCCCAAGGGAAGGTAAAACGACTTGAACAAGTTAAGGCAAAACAACCTGAATAGGAGACTAAGTAGCGAGTAGTCTTGGCATGTTGAAAAGAACTTTATGACATCACACTCTTTCATTCTCGGATTTGAGAAAACATAATCGAGCATCGGATGATTTCACCAAACATACAAATCATGCCGAGAAAAACACTATAGAGGAGGAAGATGAGTTACATGCTAGAGAAGAATGTATACCCGATCAACCACTTCCTCGTAACCTCCTCAACACGACACTAGCTACATCATCCAAGCAGATCAGATTCATGCCTCAAATCATATTCCTCCATATAATACAAAGTTACAGGTGTAGGTGTCTTCACTTTGCACTCATGTGACTGAGGTGTAGTGATAATGCTTTGATTGTTGGGATCCTACCCCGAGCATCATACGCCCGGGGGCAAAGGAAGATTTTAAAATTTTTGATCCATCTAAGGAATCAACCATGAATATCCAGAACCAAGATAGTACAAAAGATGAAGACAAGAAGATAAACATTTTACCTCTCAAGCGTATGCCTCCATCGGGCGCAGATCCTCGTAGTCGATTATAGCGCCAGCCAAGCATCGCCCCAATGGTGGGATCCGATGAAGTCGGTGTGAAGGAACCATCGGAGTGAAGGACTCGACCCCAACCAAGTGCTAGCAAGGTCGGATCCGAGGGAGAGGGAAGAGGAGACACTTTTCCTCATACACACAAAACAAAGGAAGAAGAACACCTTTTCTTCTTTCTTGTCTCTTCTCCAAAACATATGATCTTCAATGAGAGAGATTGGATGGATAAAGAAAAGAACCAATTCTCTTCCATACTTACTCAAAACGTCTATGGAAAAAGGCTAAGGAATGGGAGAACTTTCTCTCATTCCATGTTTATCTCAATTAGGCCCAATGAACCTGGGATATGTTAAATGTTTAATCAAGTTTAAATTCCACATATAGTCTTGGTCTTGCGGAAGAGAGCGCTCCACACGCTCCCCACTTCCTCTTTCTATTAGAGAACTGGTCAAATCAAGTCTAGGTTCAATGAACCTTGACTAGGTTTGATTCTCACTTACCATATCACTCTTCCACACATGATCTTACCATATTGGACTAGGGTGAGAAAATACCAAAATGCCCCTCCCCATAGGGTGGGTCGACCATGTGCATCCTATGCACATGAGGATTGCTACTCATGGGCCTCAAGCCCATTAGCGAGCCCAAGCTCTTTTACATCATGTTCGGATCGTATCCAAAGCATGTCCCTCACCTTGGATCAAATCCAAATCACTTTATTCCTGCCTCACACTTTTAAGTGTGCCACCCATTAGGTTCCCGATTATGTTGACCACTTGGTTTAACAATTGAATCAAGCAAGTCATGAGTGGTATCTAGCAACATACCATGACCCTTAATTAACCAGAGAGTCATTAGTCTGACAACAAACCCTTCCATAGATAACATCTGCGCAATTCATCATTTCACCAACCTATACCCCACTTAGTTCAAAGTATAGACAAAGTGTAGCTCCCACTATTGGCTTATGCCACATCTAGCCCAAGCGTAAATAGTTCTTGTCCTAAGACTCATTACTTATCAGTCATGCCACTGAAGACACTCTTCATGGTAAGAGATTCCCGAGTAATGATCCCGGCAAGAGGCCGTGGGTATACGCTCCCTCTATCAAGAGTGGTGAATCCTCTGTTACCTACTAAACTACCTTCAAATATCTCAAGTTGTACCTAATCATCACCCTATGAGAGACCTTTGAGAGGTAAGAAGGAATGAAGTCAAAGCACATGATCAACATCCAAGATAACTTTGAGTACCTCAAGTCTAAGAGCATCTCCAGCAATGGAGCAAAAAGCTAAATATAGATGCTAAATTGAAAAACCACTAGCTCCATGAAAGGAGTAATAATGGGAGCAAAGTTGTTAGTGAATAGTTTTTAGCAATATTTGCCCAAATATTGCTAGAAACTATTCACTAGCAATAAGTGTTTGAATGATGGAAAATCTCATTTTGCCTCTCAACAACGAATTTATAGTATATATGGAGTGATATAAACGAATTTTGCAGATACGATGAATTATTAAGGTTAAAGTAAGAAATTTAATGTATTTAGATAGATAAAACTTTAGATGCTCACTGCTGGAGATGCTCTAGCTAAAACTTTAGCTAAATCTCAAAAAGTGACTTTTGGGAGCAAAAATATAGCTTTAGATGCTTCAAGTTTTAGATGACTGTTGGAGATGCTCTAAGGATACTTATAATATTACTATGATGAGACTATCATCTACATGTAATAGATTATCCATATGATTGTCTCATAACAGGTCTCTAATGTACTTGACTACTTTTAGCAAGCATTCGCATGTCTACTCTAACCATCACAATGATCACAGTTTAAGAGATCAATTACTTAATCAAATCAAGGAGTACAACATGTGCTAGTCTATCCGGATCAACAATGTCCAATCTTGTTGATCCTATGACTAGGGATAATTTAGACAACATAATTACACATGATAGGAATCTCATTTTCATGATCACATTTTGATTTCCTACATGCTATGTAATGTATCATGGACTTCATTAATTGATTTAAGATCCATATCAATTCATATAGCAAATGAATATCAAAGTTATGAAGAAGCCTTCTTTTCATTAAAATAAGATATACAACAAGTGCTAAAGGTGATGGCCTTTGGAGCACTTCTTTAACATTAATTGTATTGATCGTGTTCAAGTCGATATCTCAGCTGACATTCTACATCTGGAAGACATTTTGATACGATAGCATGAGGAAATGCAATCTTATGTTCATTCTTTGTTTCAACCGCTGCCTCCATAGTCGTAGTCACTATAGTGTCAAAGTTACATATTTTTGTCTTGTTTAATTTGACCATTTGTGATGGGTTGTCTACTTAAATTTGGGTCATTTGCGTGACATCTTTTTTTTAGTAAAAAGGATGCTATTTGACAATTAGCATAATTTTGTAATGATTTTGCACTTTTTTTTTTTGGAAGTAATCCTTACTTTGGCATGATTAAGAACATAATATATATTAACCTTTTTTGCACTCGGTTTATTTTTCGTTGCGACATTTAGGGTTATGAAATTGTCATGGTTAAGAAATTCCATTTTGTTGTGCAATAGAAATTAAAAATTTATTAGTATTAAAGTACCTTACGTATCTTGAATTCCAACACCCTTCCTCTCTCAAAGCTTCCCAAACCTCAGCCACCTTGGCCCCTTTTGAATCAGTCAAGGAATAAAGCAACATATAAGAGGTGCTTAAAGGGTTAGGGCAACACCAACCTTGCAAGACATGTCCTATTGTAGCTTCTGGACACTAAAAAACGATCGATCGATCACCCATTGTGTACATCTGGATGACACAAAACAGTCGGCCGATCGATCCGAATGGGTAACTATTTTGCATCCAGACGACATGTCTCACTTTTCTTCATTCTTCATCGAGAGCTTACTCATCCGGATTTAAAAACACCATCCATCTGAACGATCTATCTCACATTTTCCACACCAAGAGTTTGCTCATTTGGATTTAAAACAACTTTCCATCCGGACGACTTGTCTCACTTTTTACATTTTTTTAATGAGACCTTCCTTACTAAGATTTAAATACAGTGCCCATCTGGATGGCCTGTAAAATTGTAGAACGAGGGACCATTCTTCTGATTCCTTATTTTCATTTGGAAGAGCAACATACTTGGATTTTTTTTATTTTTTTTAAATTTTTACTTGTAAATAACACATGTATTCCAAAATTTTATGTCATAGAGTTCCTAATATTTTATTCCATACATTAAACTTGTTAAAGTTGATATAATTTATGATACCGTGTCGATTGTCTAAGAAATTACATTATCATACTTAGAAATTAGTACTTCAAACTTGTTCGATGACCAGTCTTTAAACAACATCAAAATTCAATATCATTCTTCCTCTTCATCTCTATCTTGATTGGGGATAAACTTAGAAACAATATCCAACTTAACATCATTCTCCTCAACACGTATCATTTGGACAGTTAATTTCAATCATTCCAATGGTATCTTTTCCTACAAATAAATTACAAACCAAACAAGTTAGTATATTGTAGGGAACAATAAAACATAAAGAAATATATCATCAACCAACAAAAAGTATTGTGTTGGAAAGTTTGTGACTACCAGATTTATTACTTGACATAGGCCACAATCATCCTAATGTTGTATGTACAATATTGCAAACACACCTATATTGTTTATATTTTCTTTACAAGTAAAGCAAAAATGATAACATTTGATGTTAACATTGGCACCTTTTGAATACACGTGTATATATATTACGATTATTATAAACTTACAGGTTGTCCCAACAATGTCAGCAAACTCAGGAGTGACATTTGTCGTGTCAATGACTAATATAGCAAATTGATCCGATAGGTGTGCAGATAAACATCGAAGAACCTTTTTTGCATCATTTGAAAATCCTTTATTTAGTAGAGATGATACATTACATGAAGATAACAATAAGATTAAATAAATGAAAATCTTATCATTTAATATACAAGAGATTCAGAGAGAAAAACTGATGAGTTGCCCGATTCCATATACTACTTTACTAAACCATTTTCTGGCCTAAAGGGCCTTGGCAAGCCATCAGAGGCCAATTAGCCTATGCCGTATCCAAAATCAGGGCAAAGTGGTCAAACAAAGGTTAAAATAACTATTGATGTAGTGCCCACGTGGCACGTAACCCATTCTCCTCTCTTTTCCCTCATCTCTTCTCTCTCTTCTCTTCCTTCTCTTCTCGCCTTCTTTCTTCTCCTTCTTCTCTTCAGTTGGATTACAAAACCCCATCTCCCATCCACCCACCAGCACTCCACTCAAACAATTTTTTTATTTTCCTTTAACTCTTCATTTTTTTATTAAACTTTTATTTTACTCGTGAAAATATAATAATGCACCAAATTTATTTTTTAAAATATAAATAAATTATTCTCGTTATTTTAAATATACCAAAAAATTTTATTTTTACTTTAAATTCCATTAAAATAAAATTCAAATTTTATTTTTAAATATCAATAACTTATTATTATTTTAAAAAATTTTAATTTTATGTATGGTTATTTTATTAAAAATAAATTGTATTCTACTTAAATATTAATGATTCTCAATATAAATATATATTTGTTTTATAATAATTAATAATATAATAAATAAATAAATATTAGCATTTTAAGTTATAAATTGATTTTTTAAAACTCATGTTTATCAAAATTTGTATTAAATTTAATACTTTAAAAATATATTAATTTTTAAATAAAAATATTAAATATGGTATATAACATAAAGCTCATCCATATTTGAAATAGTACTAATATTAAATATTATTTCAAACTCATCCATTTGATTTTTCATTACTAGGATTTAAAAATTAAATTAAATTTTAAAATAATTTATTTAAAAATTAAGATAATCCAATAATTTATTTACATTTTAAAAAATATATTTTAAATTTTTATTTAGTAGATTTTAAAAAATAAAATAAAATATATCTTTTATTAGATTTAAAATAACGAATAATTTATTTATATTTAAAAAAATAAAATTTTATTTTTATTTACTAAATTTTAAAAACTAAAATAAAAGTTAATAAAACAATAAGAGTTAAAAAATAAAAGGTTTGGGCAGGTGTTCTTTGGGTGGGGAAGGGGGGTTTGGTAATCGAGCCGTGATGAGAAGAAGAAAGAAGAAAAGAGAGGAGAGAGGGAAAGAGAAAGAAAGAGGGAAGAGAAAGAAAGAGAAGAGAGGTGAGGGTCTCGCGTCTTCGCGTGGATCTTGTCGGCTGACAATAGCCGTTTAACATCGCCATTTGGCCAGAAACAACATAATTTGGAAGGAATTTATGATGAAATTTATGGGAGTAAAGCTGTAGGAACATCTTTAGAGAAGAGAAAAAAAAAGATTCAAGAAATATCGAAGTGGAATATCAGAAGTACAATACTTGAGGGTTTTTTTTGCACATTTTCGGGCTACTTTTAGTACTTCATACCAAATAAATCTTAATGTAACGGTTATAAAGCACTAATACCAACACCTTACATAATAATTAATATAACACAATTATTACACTAATGTAATACAGTCATACTGCATGTAACTATGGTTCCCAAATTTACATAAACATGTTCAAGTAATGTAATGAAAAAGAAAATTTCATGTTTGTAACTATGTTCAAGTAAACAAAATTTCATCTTATATTAACCATGATTGTGGGCTTAATGTAACACATATATAACATTAATGTAACACATATATAACACTAATGTAACACATATATAGCATACGTAAAACATAAATGTGATAGTTTCTAGTAATGTAACTTTGGTTCAAAATTTTATATAAACATCAAATGATATAAAATTTTCCTTCAATTTAGATCACAAAAGATAGTACCTTTAACATTTTAATGATTATTTTCCTTCAAAAACGATTTTTAACACAAAATTATGACCTATTTAACAAGGTTGCCCAAAAAACCCCTAGAAATCTATAAACTTTGATGAAAAAGCCCATGAATTAACACAACACACTTGCTCACAAAGTGATATTTCGGATTTCTTCTATGAATTACGATAATAATTCGAGAGACTAAGTTTCTTTCACTTCTTTCCAAAACGGCATATGAGTTGACTGCCCCACAGGGAGAAGAGAAAGAGAAAGGAGGGAGCCCACGAAGAGAGAGAAGAAATGAGTTTGTGAGGAAGAGAAGAGGGAAAAGGGGCTCCAAATTTCTTTACGATTTCACCTCTCTCTTATGTGGCCAAACAATGGGGCTTACTTGAGGTCAGCTCATTCAAGATTAATTTAGGTGGCTCCCAAATGGGAGGGGTATGTTTTCCAGTGACAAGTTGTACGCTTAAAAAGTTTAAGGATTTATAGTACAGGTGAGTTGATTTCTTTTCATTCTTGTTGAGAAACAATAATGCACTAAAACATAATTGTCCCTAAATTATACCAACACTCAATTAATGAACGAAAACATATTCCATATGTTTATAAAAAAAAATCATAAAATAATATTAGAATTTAAAATGTATAATAGATGTAAACTCGTAACTTTTTTTTTGAAAAGAGAATAATTTTATTGATTCAAACTACCAATACATTCAATAGAAACACAAAATCAAATTACTAAAAAATTTAGAGGATGACGTAGCATCTAGGTTAATAGCATAATGAATCGATTTAAAGTCTACGCATTTGATAATTCTATGCTAACTAAAATATATGACTAGTTTTACAACATATTAGCGACTATGATTTGATTTGATGTCTTTACTTGATTGAATTTGTTTCTATTTGGAATCCATTACATTATAACAAGTATTGCCCGACAAAACTGATGAGGCAATCTCGTTGTCTTAAAAAATAGCGCAAACTAAGCGTCGCGCCAGGCGACCAACAAAGCACGAAAAACAAATTAAAAATCCAGATTTTTGTGGATGAACCACTTTATTGAGAAAGATATGTAGATAAGTGATTTTCCTTGAGTGATGAGGGGTGATTTTTTTGCCAATCTTGATATGAAATGTGACGCCCCAAATCCGGGGTGTCCGTTGACTACCCGTCAACTTGCGGAAATCTATACATCTCGTATCACGAGACACATACCTGAGTAAAAATTTCCTCTTGGGCTCACAAACCAATACTCATAAAGCAATATCTGGCTTATATTTTCGCCAGTTCGTGTTTTGTTCTCTGAATTATACATATTTACAAAAATATTCATTTAAAGCCACATTTCGGCTTTCTTCTCAATAGATACCTCTCTTTGTGTCTGTCTCTGGATATTCGCGTACGAAAGGGGGTCCGCGCGACGATTTGAATGGCTAAAGTAGAAAATTACTCTCTGAGGGTTTACTCCCCGCTTTAAATGCATATGCAATGGCATATATAAACAATAAATACGATTGATACCATATATGAAATATCTATATATGCATGAGATCTACGACCCCTCATGCTGTGACCGAAGTCGGCAGAGCACCTCACACTTGGAATGCCAAGCATGACGCCTTCAAAAACACATCCACACACCATGACTAAACTATTGGACACCTCTAATTTTATTTATCAGCACGATTTTGATTAACTTTTCAGCTATTTTGTGAAGCGGCCAGTTTCGGGGTTTACACAGTAGGGCCAGCGCACGCCTTTTCAACATTTTCACGAACTTGCATCGTCGGGATTCATGTCTAACCGTGAGTAACACGTTGGGGCTTTCACCTTTGGGGGGGGATCTGCAACTTGCTCATGGCTGTATAATTGCTCGTTGATCGTTCTGCACTCGTGAATCTGGACTTTGTCCATTTTCCAGAGCTCACGACCCACTCACCAACAGCGATGAAGATAAACCTTACCTGCACTTCCCACACGGAGCGGCGCGATGTGACCGTGCATATGAAATGCATGATGCGATGCATTTTCTCATGTTCACGTACATGAATGAACCTTCGTGAAAGCGCGTTACAAGCCGCGGAAGAATTATAATTTATACATATAATCTACCTCCATGCAAAACAATACATCCAAAAGCATGCATGATATAACATTCCACACAGCGCATGTTATTGAAACAATATAACGCCCTGACAAAATTATAACTTGGAACCATTCAGCGAGGGTACCTCACGGCCTTCACGAAACATGAACCATATTGGTTCGATCATTGTGTCATATTGACAAATGCAACTTGTCTAGAAACTTTTCAGGTTTCTAGTAAACTAGCTTCGCGGTCATTACAGCGGTCATGGAATCATACCCACTTAGTCCGGGCTTGGGCCAATTAGCGTAACTCTCATGTGGCCTCCCATAAGCAACCCCTTTACCATTAGAAAGCCTTTAGGGTAAAGTATAAGTAAGGAAAATATCCTACCTCTTGGAAGTTGAAGAACTTCAACTTAGAAGTCACGCGTTGTCCTCTCGTATAGAACACTTCCCTTTTTTATCTCGAAAGAATCAGACGGTCGGATCTCCTGTAACTAGAGAGAAGGAAGGCTACTCTCGCTAAAAATGGGAGAACAAAGCCCACGCATCCCTTTTTCCTTTCTTATCCCACACGTTTGCCTTTCCTTTTTTGCTTTGTCTTTACTTTTGCTTTTCTTTTCTTTTTATAGCACCTGTACCGTTTCATTTTCGTTTCTCTCCGTTTCTGCCAGTTTCTCTTCTGTATTGGTCATTTACTCGCCCTTTTGGAGGAATTCATCATCTGGAAGTCGATGGGAGGGAAATTTCCTCACCTGTACTTCTTGAGCCAAATTGGTGACCTCCTTTTTTAATAATTTTCTTGTTCGCCAAATGCATAACATGAAGCGTGTCGTCGCATGTGAACTACGTAGCGGGCCATGGGATTGATTCTACACGCATGGCTTAATTGAGCCAGCACTTTTGATCTTAAAGTGTCGCCGCAGCATCTGATTATATGGCATCGCTATCTTACCTTATGTGTCGTCCAGACAGCCGTCTCGCGTGAAATCGGTAAAGCCGGGTCCCCAGCGAAATTCGACGTGGTAGGCTGGGATTTTGCGGCGGTCGTAGAGGAGAGTCGTTTTGTCATCCGAGATCTAGAAAAATTCTGGATTTTTCAGCCGAAATTACTATTTTATGCGCTTCGCAGGAATCACGGATTTTTAGAGTCTCGCGTGAAATCGCCCCATCTATATCTATGTAAACTTGTCACTTAACAACCTAAATAAAACATAATAAAATTTATTTGAATTTTTAAATTTAACATAAATTACTTAATTAGATAAAAAAGAAAAAAAAACCTAATTATTGCATTTAAAACATATTACTTAAATTTTATTCCAAGGTATTAATCATATGTTTGTAATTTGTGAAGATGAATAGAAGGAAAATAATGAAAAAATTATATTGTTTTAAGTCATTTTTTACTTCATTTAAAAAAAAAAATCATTTTTAACTCAACATTCGTTTTCAAATTAATTTATCATTGTTAGCCTAATGGTACCTCTAGTTGAGGTTTTGATGATAAAAAACCAAAGTTATTGGTTACTAATGGTTAAAATTGAGTTGAGTGATAGGTTGAAAGTGATCAAACATCAAATGAAAATATTACAAGCTAAAGATGACAAAGATGTATTTAATCAAACATTTGGAAGAAAAGTTCATTCAAATGAAAGAACCCAAATGACAAGTAACCAAGACTCCAAGTTCATGTATCAAGTGAAGACTTTTTAGCTTAGGAATCCTTGTAAGGTGAATGCATTGGTGCACTTTAAGATATCATCATGAATCATGCATCACTCACAAACTTTGTTTTCAAAACCAAAATTGCATATCTTTTGAACACTTGAGTTTAAACATAAAACCTTAGACTTAATAATCCTTAAATGAGTTTCAATGTTTGATCTGGGTTTAGGCGATTTAAATCAAACTTGAACATGAAATTGAACATTTAAAGAAGTAACCAGTTGAGGTGGAGCCTTTTCAGTAAGATGCGTGGGGTTAGAGTGGTCTGGAATTGAAAGCGTTGACGGTTGGGTTGGCCGAATAAAAGGTAAGCGGTTGGTCATCCGGTTGTGGTATACCGGATGAAATGGTTGACCAGTTGGTGTCGACATGATGAAAAGGTCGATCGATTGTAACCGAAAGAGTGATGAAACTCAACCGTTTGGATCAAGTAGCCTCCATCTGAAACTAGTCGATGAAACGGTCGATCGGTTTGAAATCTATAAACTTTGATGAAAAAACCCATGAATTAACACAACACACTTGCCCACAAAGTGATATTTCGAATTTCTTCTATGAATCGACAACGGATTAAGGGAACTAGGTTTCTTCTTCTCCAAAAACGCTAATATGATTGACATGAGAGAAAAGAGAAGGGAGGGAGACCCACGAAGAGATAACAGATGGAGACTTGATGGAAGAGGAAAATAGAAGAAAAAAAGATCCAAATTTGCTACCATTTCTATCTCCCATGTGGCCAAACAATGGGGCTTACTTAGTCAACTCATTAAGGGTAATTTGGTCTTCCAATTGGAAGAGTGCATGTTTTTATTATTAAGTTGTAAAACGTTCAAGTTTACATAATTAGGGTGAGTTGGGTTTCTTTTTCATTCTTATTGGCTCAATAATGCACTAAAACATAATTGTCCCTAAATTATACCAACACTCAATTAATGAATGAAAACATACTTCATATGTTTACAAAAAAAAATCATAAAACAATATTATAATTTAAATTGTATAATAGATGTAAACTTGTCACTTTTTTTTTTTTTTTTGAAAAGAGAATAATTTTATTGATTCAAACTAGCAATACATTTAATATAAACACAAAACAAATTGCTAAAAACTTTAGAAGATAACGTAGCATCTAGGTTAATAGCACAGTGAATCGGTTTAAAGTCCACACAATTGATAATTCTATGTTAACTAAAATACATATGACTACAGTTTATAACATATTAATGATCATGATTTGATTTGATGTCTCTGCTTGATCAAATTTGTTTTACTATTGGAATCACTCAGACATAAGCAAGCGCCGCAACAAGATGATGAAAACCAAACCATCGTACTAAGACGATACAAACCATGCGCCGTAGTAGACGGCGACAAAAACACTAAAAAACAAATTAAAGATCTTGATTTTTGTGGACGAACCACTTTATCGAGAAATGAAATGATAGAAAGAGATGTAGATAAATGATTTTCCTTAAACAAGGAGGGGTGATTTTTTTGTCAATCTTGATATGAAATCACCCATCTATATGTATGAAAACTTGTCACTTAACAACTTAAATAAAACGTAATAAAATTTATTCGAACTTTTTAATTTAACATAAATTACTTAAATAGATAAAAAAGAAAAAACCTAATTATTGCTTTTAAAACATATTACTTAAATTTTATTCCAAGGTATTAATCACAAGTTTGTAATTTGTGAAGACGAATAGAAGGAAAATAATGAAAAAATGACATATGAAATTTGAAAATAAATATCCATTTATATCGTTTTAAGTAATTTTTTACTTCATTTAAAAAAATCATTTTTAACTCAACATTCGTTTTTAAATTAATTTATCATTGTTAGCCCAAGGGTACCTCTAGTTGAGGTTTTGATGATAACAAACCAAGGTTATTGATTACTAATGGTTAAAATTGAGTTGAGTGATAGGTTGAAAGTGATCAAACATCAAATGAAGATATTACAATCTAAAGATGACAAAGATGTATTTGATTAAGTATTTGGAAGACAAGTTCACTCAAACGAAAGAACCAAGATGACAAGTAACCAAAACTCCAAGCTCAAGCATCAAGTGAAGACTTTGTTAGCTTGTGAAGACTTTGTTAGCTTAGGAATCCTTGTAAGGTGAATGCATTGGTGCACTTTAGGATATCATCATTAATCATGCATCACTCACAAACTTTGTTTTCAAAACCAAAATTGCATATCTTTTGAAAAATTGAGTTTAAGCACTTATAAAACGCAAGAACTAATAATCACCAAATTTCCAATGTTTATCTAAAGGTTTTTGTCGTGCTTTCGTAAAACAAAACATGACATTGAACATTTAAAGGGTAACCCGATTGAAACGGAGCCTGTCCGGTCGACAGGTTCGGTGATACTGCCAGGTTGGAAATGGTCGACCGATTGGGTTGCGGGGATCAGTTCGAATTGGTTAGTCGACCGGTTGTGGTATCTGCGGATGAAATGGTTGGTAGTTTGTAGCGGGAAGGGATGAAGCTTCGGCGGGTTTGGATCGATAAGCTACATCTTGAAATGGTTGATGAAACGGTCGACCGGTTTAAAATCAGATGAATTAAGTGACAAGTTCAAATAAATTTTATTACGTTTTATTTAGGTTGTTAAGGTGACAAAGATGTATTTGATCAAGCATTTGGAAGAGAAGTTCACTCAAATAAAAGAACCAAGATGAAAAGTAACCAAGACTCCAAGCTCAAACATCAAGTGAAGACTTAGTTTGCTTAGGAATCCTTGTAAGGTGAATGCATTGGTGCACTTTAGGATATCATCATTAATCATGCATCACTCACAAACTTTGTTTTCAAAACCAAAATTGCATATCTTTTGAAAACTTGAGTTTAAGCATAAAACCTTAGACCTAATAATCCTAAAATGAGCTTCAATGTTTATCTAAGGTTTAGAAGTGCTTAAAATCAAACAAAACATGAAATTGAACATTTAAAGAAGTAACTAGTTGAGGCGAAGCCTCAACCGGTAGACCGGTTCATGGTCTACCGATTGAAACCGTCGACCGGTTGAGGTTGGCTGAATAAGGTAAACTGGTTAGCCATCTGGTTGTGGTATAACGGATGAAACGGTCGACTGGTTTGGAATTGGATGAATTAAGTGACAAGTTCGAATAAATTTTATTACGTTTATTTAGGTTGTTAACATGACAAAGATGTATTTGATCAAGCATTTGGAATAGAAGTTCACTCAAATGAAAGAACCAAGATGACAAGTAATCAAGACTCCAACTTCAAGCATTAAGTGAAGACTTTGTTAGCTTAGGAATCCTTGTAAGGTGAATGTCTTGGTGCACTGTAGGATATCATCATTAATCATGCATCACTCACAAACTTTGTTTTCAAAACCAGAATTGTTTATCTTTTGAAAACTTGAGTTTAAGCATAAAACCTTAGACTTAATAATCCTAAAATGAGCTTCAATGTTTTTCTAAGGTTTAGAAGTGCTTTAAATCAAACAAAACATGCAATTGAACATTTAAAGGAGTAAGCAATTGAGGCGAAGCCTCAACTTGTTGATCAGTTTGTGGTCTACCGGTTGAAAAGGTCGACGATTGGGGTTGGCTGGATGTGGTAAACTGGTTGGTCATCCGGTTGTGGTATATATACTGGATGAAACGGTTGACTAGTTGGTGTCAATCGGGTGAAATGGTCGACCAGTAGTAATCGGAAGAGTGATGAAACTCGATCGTTTAGATCCAGTAGCCTCCATCTGGAATTTGTCGATGAAACGGTCGACTAGTTTGGAACCAAATGAATTAAGTAACAAGTTTGAATAAATTTTATTACGTTTTATTTAGGTTGTTAAGATGACAAAGATGTATTTGATCAAACATTTAAAAGAGAAGTTCACTCAAATGAAAGAACCAAGATGACAAGTAACCAAGACTCTAAGCTTAAGCATCAAGTGAAGACTTTGTTAGCTTAGGAATCCTTGTAAGGTTGGTGCACTTTAGCATATCATCATTAATCATGCACCACTCACAAACTCTGTTTTCAAAACCAGAATTGCATATCTTTGCAGAAAACTTTGGGTTTGAAAACTTTTAAAATCTTAGACTTAATAATCCCTAAGTAAAGGCTGATGATGTCCACACAAGGTTTATAGAATTGCTTTAAAAGAATAAATACTCAAAAGTATGAAATTGAACATTTAAGAAGTAACCGGTTGAGGAATTGGGCTCGGCCGATTGTTGATTTGTGGTCTCTATCGGTTGGGGTTGGCTGGATGAGGTAAACCGGTTGGTCATTCGATTGTGGTATACCAGATGAAACGGTTGATCAGTTGATGTCGATAAGATGAAATGATCGACTGGTTGTAATCGGAAGAGTGATGACACTCGACTGTTTCGATCCAATAGTCTCCATCTGGACTGATAGATGAAATGGTCTACCGGTTTGGAACCAGATGAGGTGTGAAACTCGATCGGTTGGATGCAGTAGCTCATCCAAAGATCAGAAGAGGAAACGGTTGATCGGTTGCATGAAATGGTCGACTGATTTAGTGTAATGGTCATATTTCAACGGCTATAAAATAGTGACCTGGAATGCACATGATGAACGGTCGACCGGTTTTCTGAAATGGTCAACCTATTGGATAACGGTTGGATTTCAACGACTATAAAACGGTAACATTCTGTGTACAACGGCTAGTATACAGAAACGGTCGATCGATTGACAACTTAAATACTACCGATTTCTTACTCTATAAATAGAGTGTGGAGGATCCGCAGAGAGGTTGGGCCTTGATGAGATTTATTGTATATCACTCTGACGTCGTTTCTCTTGATAATCGATTACCGAGGAAGTGAGATTGCATGCGTGATACATGAGCTATTGTAGAATGCACCTTTGCATTGATCAGGCAGGTTGTATTTGGAAATATCTTGAGGAAGCTTGAGAGCTTGAGAGAGTGTCTCGTGTCGCTTGAAGTAAGAGAACTGAGTGTGTGTATAGCTTGAAGGAATTGTGAAGGCGATTAGAGACAAAATCGAGTGTAAGCAGGCTCGGGATTGAAGGCAGGCTTCAGTAATGTATAGCTTGAAGAGTTGCCGTGGAGCAAAATCAGTGTAAACAGCTCGGGATTAGAGCTTGGTACTTGAGTGTGTATAACTTGAAGAAGAGGTGTCCACGTGGTCTTATAATCAAGTGTAAGGATGCTCGGGATTGGAGTTTGAAACTTCGAGTGTGTATGAAAACGAAGAGATTGCCATTAGACGTAATCGAGAGTCAAAAAGAAGCTGGGATTGGGGCATCCTTGAGTGGAACCTCGTCGATTGAAGGTAGAGGAGAAATGAGCGAGAGCAGGGTGTACGAGCAGTATAATCTGGGTTTCTTTCCTACATCGCTATCTCTTTTCTTGTATTGTTATTTGTATTAAATTAAATATTTATTATTGTTGTGCAAAAGTTTTAAGAGCCAATTCACCTCCTCTTGAATTTGGGTTAACTAAAATTACCAATTTTTAATCATCTAAATGCATAAACTCAAAAATTAATGGGATAGTTAAAGGAATATATATGAATGAGGAATAAATTAAAGAAGAGGTTCCCAAAGATACAACATGAAATTCATTTGTACTCAAGGGAAAACTCTTCTAAAGGAATGCTTTCAAATAGTGCCCAAATTGACTTCCCTAAAGCCCTTCATGCATTAATGATATAGGGTCCACATCTCACTCTCTCCTCTCTTCTCTCTCCCTCCCTCTCCTCCTTCCCCTCTTCTCTCATCTTCTCTCTCCATCTTTCTCATCTCTCCCTCACTCTCTCTCTCATTTCTCCTCACCATACCGAACCATCCTCACCCAAACCCACCCAGCCGTTGAATCCTCCCTCCTAGCCACTAAACCCTCTTCCCAACAACACCCCACCCTAATCACCCTCATCCCATCAACAAGTCATTTTTCTTTATTTTATTTTCCTTTTGTTAGATCTTAATTTTTTGATTAAAATTTAATTAGTCTTAATAGTGTTTTTTATTTTTATTTTTAAAAATTTTATGTTCATAAATATATTTTTATATTAAAAATTATTTTTTTGTATATTAATTATACATAATATTAAAATTAGATTTAAAAAAAACTCTTATCCATTGATTTTTATCAAAATTTGTATTAACTTAATACATTAAATAGATTAGTTTTAATATAAAAATATATTCCTATATAATAATTAATAATATAATAAATAAGTAAATTCTATTTTTTTCATTCCAAAAAATTCTAAATTTTTACTGATATTACATTCATAATTTATCTTCTTTTATAATCATAATATTTTTATATTTATAATTTTTATGTTTTATATTGATTTTTATATTATTAAAAATTTTATAGAATATTAAACATAAATTTTTAAAAATAAAAATGAAAAACACTATTCAAACTAGTCAATAGTAACATTGTTATATAGATATGTAACATTATTATGTATTATGTTACTAACAGTTTTTTTAATTAGTATTAGCTAAAAATCAACAGATTAAAAGTTTTTTTAAAAAAAAATTATGTTTAACATTCTATAAAAATTTTAAGAATATAAAAATAGATTTAAAAGATGAAAAATATAACTATTAAAATAGTATGAATATAAAAGAAAATAAATTATGTATGGAATATCAGTAAAATCTTTTAATTTACTTATTTATTATATTATTAATTATTATATAAGAATATATTTTTATATTAAAAACTAATCTATTTTATTTTATTAAGGGTCCGTTTGGATAAACAGCTTAGTTAAACACTTATTTTATAATAACTTATTAGATGAAATGTTATGTCATAAGTACTTTATTTAATAAATTATTTGTGTTTGGATGCATTATTACACAAACACTTATAACAACTAGAAGTACTGAAAAGACTATCTTAAACACTTATAAAATTGAAGTGTTTGGATAAATAAGCATTTGTCATCATTTTTATAAAATTTTAAAAACAAAAAATTAATAATATATATATATATATATATATCGCTATGAAACACGTGATAAAAAAAAAAATTAAAAATAAAGTAAAAGATTCATATATATTGAAAAGAACATCGTTCGCATGTAATCTGTAGTATATAAAATAACTAATGGGCAGCAATGCTACCGTTTTGACTTTTGTTTTTATATCAAAAATGGAAATAAATTATAAAAATAAAATATTTTAGGTTTTTCTTCGATTAAAATATTTAGGATGTTTTTACACATAAATTGGGTGTGCAATAAAAGTTCATGTTGTTAGGCATGAGAGTGCGGCTACAGGAATTCTGGCACTCTTGGGAGGCTTTGAGGTTACCAAGCGAAGCAGACACAGGTTTTTTAGTGATCACTTTACTCTTTTTACTGAATATACGGTGATTTTATTGCATATCGAAGTTTGGAAAATGAGAAAGAAGAAGAATAAAGGGAGGAAGTGATCTCTCCATTCACCCAAATTAGACCAAAAAACATATGTCTTTCCTAAGCAATGGGCAACTTGATTCGTTGATCTACAAACCTGAGCTAGTGAGCAACCGTGCAAGCCTTCAAGGAGGCTTTTACAATCTTGAATAACCTAACCTACATAGGAATAATAAGGTGACTCCTTGTTGACTCTTGGAAACAAGAACCGAGAATCTGACTCCACAGTTACATCCGCACCATTGTTTGTAACCATTCATGACTTCCTTGCACCCTAAAGGCTTCCACAACTAAGGCCTCCATCGGACCATACAACATCCCATTTTTCCACCCAATCATTTTGCCCTGGAAATACGTAAATATTACTACAAATTTAAAACCTAGCTTATTCTTTTGCATTCTTACTGAGGCATCCACATTGCATTTTAGACTACCCATTCTTGGTGCTACCCATTGTTTGACTGATTTTCACATAGACAAAAAATTACTGATTCTTAGCACTGCCACTAGAGATCATTCAATCCCCAGCAGTTATGCTAAAAACATGATTAGACACAATATATAAAATCTGTTTTTTGCTTTGTAAGTAACACTTTTCAATTAAAATTAATTTTGGTCTAAATCACGCAAATACACAAGTCAAATTTATAAGTAATAAAGTAAATTTTTAAGTCCAGGATATCATTTTATTGATTGATTTTGAAAATCTAAAGATTAATTATTCTCACTACTCCAAGATCATCACTATTTGAACCTCTAATTTTATGTAGATGAATTATCTTGCTAAAAATAAATTGAATAAAAGATAGGAGCCTAACGATACATGAATTAGAGTTTCGGTAATTTGAAATAACACTTGGGAGAATCGCGGTGTTGTGACCATCGCTTGCAATTTTCCATATAAATATAAAGTATGGGACATGAACTTTGGAATTTCAAGAGCAAGGTAGTGTGACATTGGATTTCTCCCATACCACACATTTCGCTACAGCTTACCATTTACGTTTTACTACAGATAATGGAGTGCAGCTACTTGTAGGACGATCTGCTTTAAGATCTTTACTATTTTCCTTCTGATACTTCACGATCATCTCTTAGGATTGTAAATTGTTTGCCCTCGTAGACGAGGGTATCTGTGCTCTCGACACCAATTATGGTACCTGTCATCCAATTATCTGAGAATTCACTCTCTCTTTGATTATAATCTCAACTAACACAAGATTGAGATTATTCTTCTCAATTGAGATGAAACCTCTCATAATTAAACTGCTAGATCAGTAGATGGATCTTATTCCTCGGGAATACACTCTTGCTGTCACCTAGGAGGGAACCTTGAAGTTGAAGGTTAGAACTTCACCAGTGATGTATCAAAGTAATCCTAAAAGTGTATTAGTTCAAATAATATCAGTGTAATTTACCTTTAGAGGATTGCTTTCGATATACTCCAGGGGTAATTAAATGCATTACCATTTCCGAGGGTTCCTGAAAATCGAGCAATGATACAACGGTTTTTAGGTACCAAGCGATGATATTAAGAGCGAGTTCTATGTAGGGTAATACCGGTTAAATCACTCAGGTTTTCATACCCAAATAACATTAAAATATTACAAACAATAATCCCGACAACAAATTAGCACCATATATATATATATATATAATGAGACTTCGACTCTTCAAAAAGCACAAAAACGATGGCAGGTGGAAGGCTGCGACAGCTACTCCCCCGGGGTTTCTGATTTATAAGGCTCGGAGTTCTTGGGCCCTAAAAACGAGGTGACAATTACGGCGTTCAAAAATCCTAAGGAAAATCCTGCCCTAGCATTACTATCGTGGTGATGTTGCGACAACGAAACTTCTATGTTATGGGTTGAATCTAGTGTCGCGACATTGGCTCGTTGTGACTAGAGCCCACGATGTGTAAATAGCGATGTCAGCGACATTGCATCTTGATTTTGATCATTTCGGTGATGCGCGACATTGCTAATCTAATGTCGTGACATTGCTAACCCTAATATCGCGACATTGTTCGTTAAGCTCAGCATGGCGCGAGCTAATGTCAGAGCATTCTTCGATCTAATGTTGCGACATTGCTAATCCAATGTCGCGACATTGCATCTTAACCCAGTGTTTACGTTACGATGTTTGCAACATTTACGTGATGTCGCGGAGCATTGAACATTTCTGATGTTACGAGGCCTCTATCGATATCGTGGTTGATGTCGCGACATTGTTACGGTGATATTAAGGTGACATTCCGATAATTGATCCTTGGCTGAATTATCATTTGCTAATGTCGCGACATTTGGTCTCACCTCCTTGGTTGCTTTGATCTGATGTCGCGACATTGCAAGTTTAGATCTCCAATGTTCAAGCCTTGGCTGATGTCGTGGTAATGTTGCGACATTGAACACTTGATGTTCTTACAATCTTTCCTGATGTCGTGACATTGGCATGATGCTCTGTGGCTTCGGTGCAATGTCGTGACATTGAAGATTTGAAGTTTGCAATCTTGAGTGATGTCACAACCTATGTTGTAGTGATGTTGCGACATTGCACAATTCTGATCTAACTATTTCAACCGATGTCGCGACCTTGGCATGACACTCTCCATACGATGTCGCGACATTATTCTTCCGGTGTCGTGACATTGTTGCCTTTGCTTCCATTTTTTCTGTTTTTGCTGCTTTTTTGCTTCTTTACTTCAAATTTCTGGAAAACATAAATTTGGGTGAAAATTCCATAATTTTACATTAAATAAGACTTTTAAACTGAAATATACTTGAAAAGTGAACTTTAAAAATATGAGTTTTAGACTGTGAACTCTACGAAACTTAAGGTTTTGCTTTTCCCTCAAGCAAGAAAAAACTATTTTGTTTGTCCTCGAACAATAAAAATTGAGCTAGGAGTTATTTTCCAATTCATCGTCTTTTGGCGGCTAACGAATTTGGCCTCGGTAGTATTTCAATTGTGACATCAATTCTAATTAAGCTTCATTTTCATCATCCTAAAAATTTTCAGTTTAGATCATTCAATAAAGCATGTAATTCATACTTAATAAACATATACAGTTCTTAACTCCGTGAGTGTGTGTTGGTCTTCCCTTTATGACTAATTTGCAGATTAGGTAGCCTTATGAGATTCACTATACAGAATGGTATTCTTTTAGAGTAATTTAGGTCTCATAGGCTTGTTGGTCATATTATTCTCCACTAATGTAGGCATAACACAACCCTCGGAATCAAATAGGTCTTTTGAGCTTGTAATATATGGCTAGGGTACTTGGGTAGATGATTGGACATTTAAGGCTCACGTTTACCCAGACTGCATACATTTTCTCAACATTTTCCCTTCACTGCTCATCCTATTTTTCTACTAAAATAGCATTTCAAGCACCACAAAAACTGATATGATTGCATTTTTCTATTTTCTCTACATTGGCTTTTTCTTTTCCACTACTATTTTCAATTCTGCTCCAGAAGCTCTTTTCTATCATATTGTTTTAGGTTTGGAATGGTGCAATGTTTCACCTTTTTAAGCTTTCTACTACCCCTTAACAAGCTTTAGTCGGTAGCGTGTACAGGGTTAGTGATGAGTTATTTGGGTGTGGGAACACCCCTAAGGACTTAATTGCTCAAGGTAAGTAGGCTACAAGGTAAAATTCACTCCTCCTTAAAACTCATATATTCTCCAGCTTCTTATTTTCTATTATGCACCTCTTTTTGTACAACATTTTTCAATTGTTTTCCCTTCATCCCTCGATTCTCCTCCTTCATTTCAATTCAAATTTTCCCAACTCCCCCGAACTTATCCTCTTGATGGTACACTACTAATCCTGCAATTTTAGGTAAAAATTTAAGGTTCTTTCTTGTAAGGAAAAACTTAAGGAAAGGTTTAAAAGAGGAGCTCTTCTTTGTGTGGTTTGATGATGAAAATGGCATCTAGGCTTAATCGGTGTATTAAGATTGTGTAATAGCATATCAAGGGTAGGCTTTTGAAAGGTCAAGCGTATAGGATGGCTAATCATTTCTGATGGTTGTAATGCCTAGGATTTCGCCTTGAATAATAATGCATCAAGTTAGGACCTTTTGAGATTTCGCGATAGTAAGTACAATAAAGTCATTCTTTAACCTAAGCATTTTGGTTTTAAGGTACTTATGACCCGATATGTGTTAGTTTAGTCATTTTTACGGTGTACCGTTCAATCATACTAGGGTAATAGCATTATCACAACCTTGCTCTCAATTTTAGTTTTTCATAATCTAAAAATTTTAGCTTAGCTATTCTTACGACATCACAACTTAAAATCCTATTTCAGTTATTCAGTCCATTTTCATTTCAAAGATTTGTTTTGTTATCTTTTCATCTCAGCTGTTATGCATTCAGTGCAACTGAAATCTTAATTATTCTCAAATCACAAACTTCATATTTATTATAGAATCCTCATGTATGTAAGAATTAAAGGAAAATAAGAAAGAATAAGACAATTTGCAATCAAAATTTAGAAAGCGCTTTTTTATTCACGAGATAATAAGTACGATGGGATTCCAAGATAAGAGCAAGATAGAGAGAGAGATAGAAGTCATTTCTTCTTTCTTTGGGATTTTGAGGGCTTGAGATTCATTGGCTCAAATTTATAGCTAGCTTGAGAGGGAGTGAATTCAGGGATTGAAGATTTTGGTTTTCCAACTGAAGTAATTTCTCCCTTGTTGAAGAGATACCACTCTTGTGTTAGAGTGTGTTACTTGATTAGCTCATTCTACCTCTTCTCAAGAGAGTTCATAGATCCTTCAAATTCACCTTGGGCTTGATACATTTTTAACATGTTTTGGTTTACCAGATCTATTCTCTCTGTCCACAGTTTCTCCCTGTAGTTCAGGGTGGACTCTAGCTCTTCATCCATTTTCTGGATGATAGCTTTGATTTCCTTCTAGTGTTCTTTATATAGGTACCCAAAGGCTTTTGCCTTATGGAGTAGATTTTGTTCAATCTCCTTTTCCCTTATCCCCATAAAGCGATCAGCTTTCCTAATCTCTCGCTTCAGCTGATCGGTTACAAATCCTTTCCTTTCTCTCCAGCTGCCTTGATCTTCAGTATTCTTTCCCTCCTCGTCTCTTTGTTGGAGGAGTGTTGCTGGACTCTTCTCTTCTTTTGTTTTCTGCACATTGATTTTCATCTTTCCACTTCAAATCTTCCTTGAGCTGCTCATCCCTTATTCTCATTTCTTCTCTTATCTCCTTCATCAAAACTAGCAGTTCAGAACTGCTGCTCTCTTCGGCTTCAGCTCTTTGCTTACCCTTGTTTTTCAGTTTTAACAGGTGGAGCTGTTGTCTCTTTTGCAGTGGTGGGGAAGAGCATTGATTGCTCTGTTTAATCTTCGAAAATCCCCATTTCTTCAATTTCAAATTCTCTCTCAGCCTCTATTGTAGGGACTGTTTCCCTAAGTTGTTCTTTTGCTCTTCTTCTCTTTATGATTCCCTATACCTCTTCACCCTCTGCTGGAGTTTTGAAGACTCTAGTAAGAGTGAAAGGAAGGCAGCTGAGCTCTTCTCTTCATCTTCTACCACTTTTATTCCCCCCTTGATACACAAGAGGGTGATCAAGGCGGGGTGGGGGATGTTTCCTGAGAAATTGTTCTCGGAGTAGTCTAGAATGGACTCTTTGATAACTTCCCCCACATCAAGTTCAAAGCCCCTTGACCAGCGCATACAGTAGTAATGCGCAGTCCTGTCTCACAGTTGATACATGCTTCGAAGGCTTGAACATTGAATTTATAAGGTAGAACCATACCTTGTTAGTTTCAATAAGATCACCTTTGTCGATATAGGCATTTCGAATGGTCTTGGTCGCTGCCCTTGCCCCGGAAGCCATCACGTCGGCTCACAGCGATCTCTTGAGAAGAAAGCTTGGGCTCTTTTGGTGCTACTCATACTCTACACACTCCCCCACTTGTCTGAGCCTCAAGATTTAGAAGATGGCCCTTTCCCCAAAAAGGATTCGTCTCCCCCTGACATAGCACGTTAGGTCTTTCCTCTCACCTAGGTTGGCATAGAACTCCTTAACCAGTGCCCTCCTTCTTGGTTCCATGTGCTGGCTCACTGTCTCCCAGTCTCTTTGTTCCACTTCCTCTTTGAATGGCGAGACGAGCTGTTTAAAGCCTCGCTCTTCCACATACCCCTTTTTGGCTAGATGCATCTTGAAAGCCTCTTCTCCTTTGTTGGGGATAGAGGCCCCAGCCCCTCTCATTTTCCACCACAATCTCTATTTCTTAAGGGACTACTTCGAGAGTAGTTTCTTGGTTCCCTTCTTCTACCCTCTCTCTCAGACCTTCTTCTACCATGTCTTCTATCACTTCGTCAAGGTTTGGAGAGCTAGGGTTCGACATTCCTTAATTTCAGGGAGATTTGGGGAAAGCTAGGGTTAGAAGGTTGGAGAGATTTGATTTGAATTTGAAAATCTCCACAAAGTGTACCTTTATATAGGTAGAGGTACGCCTAGCGTGATGTTGCGACATTGGAGTTGTCAATGTTGCGACATTGACTTGATGTCTAAGAGGTGACCCGGTGTGTCACGACATTGGAGTTGTGATGTCACGACATTGACTTGATGTCGCGACATTGGAGATTTAATTTCATGACATTGAGTTTTCTTTCTGATTAATTTAAATTGATGTCATGACATTGGAATTTCAATGTCACGACATTGGAATTTTGATGTCACGACATTGCCTTAATGTCGCGACATTGCCAAAGCGCTAATCTTATTGTCTCTCTTTTATAACTGTGATGTCACGACATTAAATTGTCCACGTCTTCGTGACATTGAAGAAAGAATTTTTGGGCAGGTGTCGTAGAGCATTTGTTGATATTAGGAACGCATTGAAAGTTTTCTTCTTACAAGTAGAAAATTTTTACATGTTTACCCAATTTTATTTCTACAAATTCAATTCATGCTTGTGAATATAAGTCTATCAATATTGAGGAATCTAAATTCAAGCACGAACAATAACACTCAGATTTTCAATTCAGTCAACTCAACATATATTCATTGTATTGCGAAGTATCACATAACGCACTCTGACAAAGGAGCGATATGAAGCTACTATGTAGTTTCTAACTCAGATAAATTACACTCCACCAAACTTAGTAGATGCATCATTTTCACAGAATAAGTAATGGAAGTAGACTCTCCTTTGTAGTCAACTCTACATAAATCAATTTGGTTGGAAATGCTTAAAAAATGACCTTCATATATCCTTACAGCTTCATTATCCTGAAATTCAGCAGATTGTAATTAAATAAGTTGCAAATAAATTCTAACAAAACTACTCTACTTCTAAACTATTCAAAACACACTGAATTGAACAAAATCACACTAAAAGAAAATGAAAATTGTTTGGGTTTCCTCCCAAGTTGTTGCTTATTTTTATGTCTTTAGCTAGACATTGCTGCAGTGTGTTCTCATTTCAGCAATTCTATAGATCACTTCAAATCTGGGATTGTTCTTCATTTTGTCTTCCTCCCGAGTAATGCTTAAGCCTTTGACCATTTACTTTGAATTCAACTATAAAGTGGTTTTTCGATGTCCTTTGCTCCAAAGGAAGTAGCTATGACTTCATGCTGTGGACCACTCCACAACCGACTTAAGTTTTTCTGGAAAAGTTTGGCGTGGGTGTACGGTAGGACTAGTTTCCTACCTAAACTCTTTCCTCACAATCTTCGATCGTGCCACTTTTAGTTTATCTTTGGCCCATATTTTGACATTATCGCCGAGCAGTTTCTCGGCTCTTCGAGTTCCTTCATTTGGGTAGTGCTCTTCTCTTTACTTGGAGTTTAAATCACGAGTTCAGGTTTCTTAATGGCTGCACCTTAGCTTTATATTCAAACTCAAGAGGGAGGTAGCAAGGTTTTCCAAATATTAACCTATATGAGGACATTCTAATAGGAGATTTATAAGCAGTCTTGTAAGCCCACATGCATCATCTAGCTTGACTGACCAGTCTTTCCTGCTGGTGCTTATTGTCTTTTCCAATGTGTTCTTTATCTCCCTATTAGATATTTTTGCTTGTCCATTTGATTGAGGGTGATAAGCCAATCCCATAACATGTCTAATTCCATATCTACTCATGAGTTTTGCAAATAGCTTGTTTGCAAAATGGCTTCCCTCATCACTAATGATTGTCCTTAGGGCTCCAAATCTGCTCAATATATTTCTTTGAATAAACCCCACAACTGTTCTGACATCATTTCTTGGACAAGTCATAGCTTCCACCCATTTGGATACATAGTCCACAGCTAGGAGAATGTATTGATTTCAAAATGAGGGTGGGAAAGGTCCCATAAAATCTATCCCCCATACATAAAAAATTTGAGCCACCAAGATCCCTTGTAGAGGCATTTCATTTCATTAATTTGTTCCCATTCTTTGACACTATGCAATGTTTAACCCATTCATAACAATTTTGAATAAGTAGGCTTGATAAAAGAAACCGATTGGAGAATTTTCTGGGTTGTTATTTCCTGCAAAGTGCCCTCCGTATGGTGATGCATGACACTTATCAATAATTTCACCTTGCTCATCTTCTAGAACACATCTTCTAATGATCTAATACGCCCCTCTTCTAAACAACAAAATTGGGTGCGTCCATATATATATATACTACGGTAGCGGTTCTCGGCTTTCTTTTCCGTTGGTAAAGTGAAATGCGGTGGCGATATCCAACGAGTTAAGTAATTAACAATATCATAATACCAAGGTAATTGGACTGGCACTTGAAAAAGCTGCTCAACAGGGAAAATTTCTTCAATTTATGTCACTCTTTCCTCTGCATTAAGCTTTCTAATCTTAACGAATGATCATATCTGTGTCATACCACTTCTTGTTCTTGATTTCTAAATCAAATTCTTCTTGTGATAGTACCCACTAATGAATCTTGGTTTGACATCTTTCTTTGCCATTAGATACTTAATTCTTTGCATGATCGGTGTGTATGATGACATGGGACTAATATATATGGTCTAAATTTTTCTGAAGCATACACACACCATTGATATCATCTCCTTTTCTATAGTTGAGTAGTTCTCTTATGCCTCATTGAAGGTTTTCTTTGGCATAGTATATTGCTGCGAAAATTTTCTATGTTTTTGTCCTCAAAACTACTCCCGTTGCATAGTAAGCGGCATCACACATGATTTCAACTCTTTGTTGTTCTAGTGCGGTGTTGCTTTAATGGGAGCTATAACCAACTTTAGATTTTATTTATTTCAATGCGAATAAGCGATAGTCATCAAATTCAAACTTAGTATCCTTCTCCCGATACGCCAATGGCTATGGAAATTTTTAGAAGTCTTTGATAAGTCTTCTATAAGGCCAACATGTCCCAAAAAACTTCTATTCCCACTGAAGCCGAGTGATAGAGTGGCATCAAAGTTTTAATCACGAAACCTTGGCAATTACGACTTCTAGCCTAGTTGCAGAAATTTTATGTCCTAAGGCAATTCCTTCTATTACCATGAAATGACTTTTTCCCAATTTATAGCTAAATTTTTGTCTTGGCACCTTTGAAGTACAGTCTCTAAGTTTTTCACGCAATGCTCAAAACTAGATCCATATCTTGAAGTCGAGCGTAAAAATTTCATAGCCTTTTTAGCTAATCGAGAACATGGACATCATACATTTTTGGAAGGTGGCAGGAGCATTACATAATCCAAATGGCATCCTTCTAAAAGCAAAGGTGCCATAAGGACATGTAAAAGTAGTCTTCTCCTAGTCCTCAAGGGCAATGGCAATTTGCTTATAACTAGAATATCCATCAAGAAAATAGAAGTAAGGGTGTCAACCCTTGACGTCGACATTTGATCAATAAAGAGGCAGATAGTGATCGCTACGGTTGTTGTGTTTAACTTTTACGTAATCAATACACCACTCCATGCGTCACGAGTTCTTTGTTAGAGCCGGAGTTCTGTTTTCTCATTTTTGATATTTATGAATCGCGTTTTTGGGAGCATGGCGTGGGTGCAGGATTTTTAAGAGTACATTTAGATTGCATAAGGTGAATCAGCTGTGCATTCGAGCCATTTCAATACCTCTTTTCTAACAACTAACTCATCACTAGGTTCAATCTTCTCGATGTTCAATTGATGTTTTGCATTCTCCTCAGGAGGATTTTATGCATGCGGATTGAAGGGCCCAGAGTCTTTAGTCTTCATTGACCCGAGACTATGACTTCTTTATATTTTCTGAGAACTCTAATCAATTTATGCTATTTTTCTACTGCCAAGTCAGCTGCTATGATTACAGGCTGTACTCTTTTAGCTCCTAAGAAGACATATTTCAGATGTTTAGGTAATTCTTTAAGAATTAACCCTTCATAACTCTTTTCAACTTCTTGTTCCTTCTCTTCATTGCTGCTTGACTTTTTTGCACTTATTTCTTTTAGACTGCGTACTGTTTCTTTAAATTCAAGACTAGAATTCAGATATTCAAGATAAAAACCTCGATATACTGGGAAATTCATCTCATTCTCATTCATTGAATTTTGAATCTTACAATCATAAATCACTTTAGGGTGATAGAACTACTTGTTCACATTCTTACATTCGGCATTGTTAAAAATTAAATTTATTTCGAGGCTACATTTCATATTGAAGTGTTCTTTTTCTTTCCCTACTCTAAGAGTGAGTTCTCCTTTTTTCACATCTATCAAGGCTGCTCCTATGGCAAGGAATGGCCTTCCTAATAGCAGTGGAATATGTTTATCTTCCTCCATATCAATCACCAAAAAATCCTGAGGAGAAAATAAGCTTTCCACATTAGTACATCTTGAGAATTCCCTCACGGCCCCGAGTTATAGTTACGTATTTCCATCGAAGTATCATAGCTAATACAGATGGCTCCCCAAACTTAGCATCTTCACAACAAATAGTGGCATCAGAGTTGATACTTGCTCTTCGAGTCCGCAGAATGCTTTTTCAAATTCATAATTCCACATGGTGCATGGAATGGTGAAGCTTCGCCCAGATCGCATCTTCATTTGCAAATTCTTCCCGGATCACGCGACTTGCGCGAGTGGGCGATGGAAGCTCACAACTCCTTAAGTGACTTCCTCTTCTTGCTCCGAAATAGTCTTTGTGAACTTGGAATAATGAGGCATTTGAAGGTCAATGCCTGACAAAAGGAATATATTCACCTCTTATCTTCTTGAAGACATGTTCAGAATCTGAAAAATTGGTCATCCGTCTTTTGATTTACGCAACCTTTGAGGAATGATGCGGAGGCATATAAACTCTCACCTCCTCTTTCTTTTGCAGTTTCCCTTCCTCAATTGGTACTCTCTTTTACCACGAGATTTTTTCTTCTAAACAAATTTGAATTGATTACGCTCGCCTTTTTTTAAGGCTTGATCTTATCTTCTTTCTCAGTCATTTCATTCTCTTATTCTTTTCTTTTATGAAATTCTCTGCCACTCCTCAAGGTAATTTCCATACATTCCTTGGGATTCTTCTTTTATGTCGCGGAAAGGAATCCCTAGGCGATTGCATTGATAGGGTCGGTTGCCCAGAATCTCAGTTATTTAGAGATGCATTGGTGTTGGCCCGAAACACATTTGTGTTTGCTTGGAATGCTGCTAGCTCAACAAACTTTTGTTCATGAATGTTCAGCAGTTTTTTGTTCTCTCTTATGAAGCTCAACATCTGATCATCAAAAGACTGGGACCTTCTTTGGCCCTGGTTCTCAGCTCTTTGGCTGCTTTGCTGTTGTTCCCCTTAGAAACCTTGTGGAGCATATTGTTGATGAAAATTCTGCACTAGTCTTAGACCGTCTTTGCATTCAACTTCCATAGGAAGCTTTTCATGGTTTCTCCAGTGTATAGGGTTTAGTGGGTTGGAAGGGTTGTTGTTGGCTTGAACTTGTAGCTTATGTTTCATTCCGCAAGCGAGCCTCCCATACACGATAGGGACCCTCATGAGCAAGTCCCTTATCAGCCATGCATTTATGCTCTCCTCCTTCTTTTATTCCCACTGTATTTGTTGAATGACTTCTCTTTTCTTGAGTGCTCATCTTACTCATTAGCACATCAACTTTGCTTCAATTGCGATCATCTGTTTAGGTCCCAGCATACGCTACTCCTTTGTTATGTTCTTTGCTCACCCGAAGTCTCGGCTAGGCTATAGTTGCTTTTGGCCAAATCTTGATAAGTTGGTTGGCTCTTGACATTCTTTTTCATGAATGCTCCATAAGCGAGAGGCTGCATCTATGATCCTTTGAAGAGTAATTCATTGCATGATAGAAAAATGTCCATTTGGGTGATTTGATCAATCCATTGCATTGGACATCTCTTCGTATTTCTTGTACCTCTCCCGAGCATTGTAGAGGCTTTCTTCTTTCTCCTTGCCAAAGGCTATAATCTCTCTTCTTCTACAGGTGAGGGTTGGTAGGAAAAACCTCTCCCATAAAAGCTTCAACCCGACTCCTCTCATTTGTCCATTGATCAGGTATGGCATTGATTGAACAATGAGTGTATATCTCAATGAAAGGAACTTCGCTATGACTTGATAATATCTAGATTAACCCCATTCAGTTAATGTGAGTGTTTGTCATCCTTAGAAAATCTTCTGAGTGCTCGTTGGGATCCTCGCTGGGATGCCTTGTAAAATTAAATCTTTAACTGCGCTGATGGTGGTCGAACGGGCCGACTAAAAGTTATTTACGAATAGGTGGTTACCTTATAGGCGAATACTCATTTATGATGGCCCGGCCTCAATCTTCCATTGTCCTCTGTCTTTGAGGCCTTTCTATTATTGGCTACTGGTACATCTTGTCCAGTTCACTTCTTGATCTGCCGTAGCTGCGCCCCGGCTGACTCTCTCACTTTCTTCGGATTTCTCAATGTCCTTTCAAACTACGTGTCCGATGAGCGGCAATTCTACTTACGGTCTTATGCATGTGATAACGTCCACGAAATGGAAACCTGGCGAGATCGATAGATAACATATAAGTAATATTTACATGACATGCTTTCATAAAAGAACGATGGCCAAACCACGGCTACTACTTGATTAAAACTATTTTTGAAAATTTTTGATAAAAGTGAAAGAAAAAATGTCCGAACTATCGATTTTCTTTTTGGAAGAAGAATATTGATCTTTAACTTTACTTCATTTCAATCTAAGAGAATAGCCAAAAGCATTTGACTAATTTTTACATAGACAAAAATTACTGATTCTTAGCATTGCCACCAGAGATCATTCAATCTAAGAATTATGCCAAAAACTTGATTAGACACAATATATAAAATCTGTTTTTCTGTATTGTGTAAAGTAACACTTTTAATTAAAATTAATTTTGAACCACAGAAATCACTACAGTACATAGGTCATACAGTGATAAAGTGATTTTAAGTCTAGATATCATTCCCATGAAATTGATTTTAAAAATCTAAAGATTAACTTATTCTCCTTTACTTTCAAAGATCGTCACTATTTGAACCTTTAATTTTACGCCAGATGATTATCTTTCTAAAATAAATAGAATAAAAAGATAAAGAAATTCTAAAAATACACGAATTAGAGAGAGTTTATTGGACTGAAATAACATTGGGAATGAAATCAGTGTTGTGACCATCACTTTTGCAATTTTCCAAAAAATAAGGAAATATAAAGTATGGGACATGAACTTTTGGAATTGTCGAAGCGAGTAGTGTGGCATTGGATTTCTCCTCACCACACATTTCACTTCCCAACACTACATTTACATTTCTAGACAATGAGTGCAGCTACTTATAAGACTTGATCTCTTTAAGATCTTACTATTTTTCCTTCTCGGTACTTTATGATCATCTCTTAGGGCGTAAATTGCCCTCGTAAACGAGGGGTAATGCAAGCCCTCTCCGACTTAATTGGTACCTCAATGGCATCAGTGGGCAGAATTCCCTCTCTCCTTGATTAGAATCTCAGCTAACACAAGATTGAGATTATTCTTCTCAATTGAGGTGAAACCTCTCAAAATTAAACTGCTAGATCAGTAGGTGGATCTTATTCCTTGGGAACACACTCCTGCTGTCACCTAGGAGGGAACCTTGAAGTCAAAAGTTAGAACTTCACCAGTGATGTATCAAAGTAATCCTAAAAGTGTATTAGTTCAAATAATATCTCGATTAATAATTTACCTTAAATGACTACTGGTACTTTCTTGGGTAGTCCCGTCTACGTGTCGACCCGGAGGTCGCGAAAATCAAAGCGATGATAAAACTCTTTACAGAGTGCTGCTTATTTGATATTCATACTTGAGTTCAATGTAGGAATGTACAGGTTAAATCATTCCGGGTTTCATACCCCAAAACAATATTAAAAATATTACAAACAATAATCTGACAAGTTCTTCCCAAAGGGAGCTTAGCCTCAAATACGGATCGCGAATACTTGATGACTAGTTGATCAAACAAATTCATTGAAATTGATCAAAATTGAAGAAAAATGAATTCCAGAAAAATTCTCAGATTTCATTAAAGTTCAGACATAAATTGAAGTTTGATTTACATTCATCCAACTTAGAATCCCAGTTCAGATCACTGCTCTAATCCTAAAAGAAAAATAAATCTAGAAACAAAACTTCAAAATGTAAAGAAATAAAAAAGAAAAAATAAAAAAGAAGATTATATACAATGAGACTTCAGCTCTTCAAAAAGCACGAAAACTTGATGATGAAAAATTAGGTACGGAAGGTGCTTCCTCCCCGAGGAGTTTCTATTTATAGGCTTAGGTCTTGGGTCCTAAAAGCGAGAGTAACCATTCTGACGATCGAAAAGCCTAAGAAAAATCTTGCCCTAGCATTGCTGTTGTGGCAATGTCGCGACATCATTGTGACATCGAAACTTCTATGTTGTAGGTTTAATCTGGTGTCGCGACATTAGCTAGTTGTGACTGAATTTTTATGTCGTACTAATAATACATTTATTTACGCATCTTCGGTTCCCGATTGGCTGGTGGTGGCAACATTGCTAACCTAATGTCGCGACATAGGTGCGTGTCAACCGCCGCGCTTTTGGTGATGTCGTGACATTGTTGATCGTCATTTGCGACATTACATGCATTTACGGCGTTTACGGTAATGTCAGTTGTTTGTGATGTCGCGACGGTAAGCGACGATATTTTTGAGGCCCTCACATCCAATGTCGTGGTGATGTCCGCGACATTGCTGTGATGTCGACATTGAAGGTTGGTCTCACCTCCTTGGTACGCTGATCCGATGTCGCGACATTCGCGAGTTAGATCTCGATGTTCGAGCGCCGCGATGTGCGCCAGCGTCATTAGCGATGTGGCGACGTAGAACATTTGATGTTCTTACAGTCTTTCAGTGTCTGATGTCGTGACATTGGCTTGATGCTCTAAATGACTGGCGCGTGTTGCGACATTGAAGATTTGAAATCTGCGATCTTGGTGATGTCAAGCGACATGTTGTGGCGATGTCGCGACATTACATAGAATACCGCTGACCCCAGCCAGATGTCGCGATGATGTCGTGACATTCACGTGCTTGACGCAACCTCTCTATCGATCGTGCGCGGTACATTGCTGTCTTTGCTTTCTTTTATTTTTGCTACTTTTACACTTCTTTTCTTAAATTTAACGCAAAACTTATAATGCGGTGAGTGGCGTAATTTTACGTAAATAAGACTTTTAAGTCTGGAAATATATTTGAAAATTGGCTTAAAAATATATGAGTTTAGACTCATCACCCATCTCCTACTAAAGTTCACAATGCTGGAATCTGGGTTTTTATATTGGTTGTTTCCTTGGCATTCTTTCCAGTCCGGTTAGAGTGTTTATTTGCTTATTCAATCACTTGATCACCATTCCGGCTGATATTTCTCCACATCTCAATTTCTTTGGTTCCAAATACACCAACAGATTGTGCCTATCCACTGCATGATGATATCTCCTTCACTGCTCCATGGAGCTCCACCAGCCAGCGTAAACCCGACGTTTAAGGAGATTTGCCCCAATATTTACCTCGGAGATAAGCCAAATACGAGAGGAGAGCGGGCACGAGACCAATGCGTAAGACACTTTCAACATCAGTTGATACCAGACTGAGGCAACATCGTTCTCACATTTACATGCTTGGTTGCAAGAGCTTCCATTGTAGGGAGGGGGCCTCACATGCCTCCCAAAGAGTTGAGAATTTTTTGAGCGGGAGGGTGGCACCACAACAGTCTCTCCACACTTATCCATGCTGCTCTGAGTGCCATCTTGTGGTGATTGAAGTAAATATTTAGCCACTCTTCACAGTATAAATCCTCTTTGTCCCTCACTTATTGCCAACAGTCTTTAGGCGGGTTTATGCTTAGAGGAATTTTCAATCAAAGCCCTATCCCTGCTATTGAGAGATCTTGAAATATCTTTCCTCCCAACATACACCCTAGAAACCAGCATCAAGACTTAATGTGTGCACAAGCCCTCTATCGAGGAAGTCTCAACCCTCAGTTTGTCAAGATCGAAAGCCAATGGTCCAACCAGATTTTGACCGTGTTCCTAATCAATCCTCCAAATTGCCCTGCTAAATCTCACCTCCCAAGCGCCACTTGTACTTCTCCTGAAACGCTAGGGTTGGAGGCTTGGGATGGAGTTTAAAGGAAATAAGAATTTGGGAGAAGTACCTTGCTTTAAAGATTCAGTACCAAGCTTGAACTGAATTTGAGCGCTAACCGCCCTTGTTTTGCTACTCAGGCAGGGTTGAGAATTTAAGCTTCAGGTCCAGGTGACATCTTACCGAAGCCTCTTGTAGGCGGGTGCCTGCCCTAACAAGACCCAACAAATTCCACTTTTCAGAGCCTGGTTCATCCCCACCAGAATGAGTTCATCGTATTCTCAATCTCTACACAGAGAGTGACTGGTAACAAGAATACACTCATCATATAGGTGAGTATGCTTGTATAACAGTTTTCAGGGGTTTTCCCTCACACCTCCTTTAGGTAATTTGTTGTTCTCAGCCCTGAAGACAGTTTGCAAATTTTTAATGTAGGCAAAGGAGTGGCTTTTCTTATTACACTTAATCCAGGAAGGCATCCCTAATTATCTACGCACAATTGAGGGCTCGGGAGGACATCACAACAGGCCTGAAGTGATTCAGCTCTGGCACCTCGCGACGCGTTTGCACTAAAAGATACCGAATTTCTCAAAATTAATTTTTTGACATAAACTGCTCATATTGCTTGCAGGCGGTTTATCACTCAGTAAATTTCTTAGGGAATTTACTATGAAGAATAAGAAGTAGTTACTTGTCGGCAGAAAGAGGCGCAAGATGAGTGTATGTAGCAGGAGCTACGCGATGCCACCTTACAACCCATGCTTAAAAAACTTAGCTGCCTTCCAGGGCACCAAGAGAACTGGACAAAGCTTTTGAACATAAAAATAAAGGTACGGAGAGCAGGTCCCTTGCTTTAAGCCCTGCCTTGAATGGGGCCTAACTTCTCCCCAATGTGTAGAACATGGTAGTTGACTGGAGTAACACAGACCATAACCCTTCTACCTAAAGATTAATGAAGTGGAACCCTGGGCTTAGCATCATATCTTACAGAAAATTTTGCATTTCAAAAATCGTATCATGGGCTAAACATGTCAAATGCGAGGGCCATTGGGCTATGTTTCCCCTGCTTCCTTCCTCTTAGGTAATGGTTTTACCTCGTGAGCCCTATCATGATGTTATCGAATCATCCCTGCAGGACAGGCAGACTTCGAGATAACTACCAAAATGCCCACCTTTAATCTGTTTGCTTACTTTTACCTTCCACTTAGCGATTTTATATATGACATTTTACAGGGAAATGGGTCTGAGATCTGAAATGCTTTCAAGTTTTGACTTCCTTGGGATCAATACTATTGTGGTTGAGTTCATACCCTCCGGTAATTGTGGCAATCATTAAGGCACTTCCAGGCAGAAGTTCTAGTGACTTCCTCCCCCACAATATCAATGGGCTTGAAAAGAAGGCTGGATTCATTCATCTAGGCTAGGTGATTTGTCTAGGATGCATGGCGAAATTGCTTCCTCTTATCTCTTGGGACTCATACGGTCTCAGGAGAATTTATTCTGCTCTTCGTAATTTTCTTAACCTGGCTCAGGATCTAATCGCTATCACTTCCTCACGGTAGTGAAAATGTCAAGTAAAATAATCAACTATTAAATTTTTGAGTCTCGTGATTCCATGTGCACCATGTCTTCAATTAATCTTTTAGTTTGACTTTGCCATTCAACTATTTCTTTCTGGCAATGGCAGAGCGATGGAAAAACACGGTAATCTGGCCTCTGAGGAGGATGAAAGCTGGGAACTGTTTGGCTCATTGCCTCCAACAAGACTCTTGTTGTGTTAGGAGACGCATAAGCTCCGTTCTTTCTTCCTTTAATTGATTGTTTGCAGCTACTTCCCTTAGATATTTCAGTTCTCTAATCCGATTCCGACGCCCTGTGATTTGATCCCTGAGGTCTCTTCACCGGGCACCCCAGCTTCCAGCGAGGTACCACATTTCTCAATCCTGTCCAGTAATGCCACATTGTTGAGTTGGTTCCAACTCTGCTAATCAGTTCTCTACGCTTCCTCTCACGAATCCAGGCATTCTCAAAACGGAATCTGCTCTTCCTCTTGGCCTCCTGTCTTCCCCACATTAGTACTAGTGCTGAGTGATCCCAGAAGCGATTCAAAAGGAGTTACGCCAGAAGTGGGTATGAAATGTCGTTCTGTGCTGAACTAGTATTTTGAATGCCTCGAACGGTGTTTTTGCTCACGTCTTTAGGCGTGAAATGGGAGGTACAGTTTAATAGTCGTGTTTTTATTAAAAAATATAATTAAAAGCTTAACGGTTATATTTTGCTTGAAGTATATTTTTATGCTGTCATGATTTAACGGATATATTTGTATATTAACAATTTTAAATTTAAATTTAAAATTTAAAATTTCAAATTTTGTCCGTAAATTAAATTTCAATTTCAACCGTTGAAATTCAAATTTGGTAACATGCAAACCAAAAATTAAAAAAAAGTATAGATAGATGCATAAATATGATAATTTTTACCGTGTTTCATCCAATCATCTTCCACGTTCTTTATAAATTGATATCTCATTTCTCTTTGACTATTTATGTAAGACGCGGAATTCTGATTTCCATGAATAGTAAATTTCGTTTTCGATCAGTTAGGTATTGGTACGGAAAGCAGTCGGAAATGAATAGTAATTTTTTTAAAAGCAATGAAAATAAAAAATGTTCGTAATAATGTGGTCGAATGCGAAATAGATTAAAGCGAGAAATTATGTTGGGAGTAATGTAAAGAGACCCAAAAGCGATAATTTCTTGTAGAAAAATCTTTAAAAATTTTTCTAGATCTCTTCGGATGAAACGGACTTTCTGGATTGAATTTGTCTTGAGCATCTAGTTGCCGTCGTATTTTGTTGAATTAGGGACGGTCGGTTTTCGCGAAGGAAATTCGATGCGTCAGTGGACCCAGAAAAGCGAGGATTTTTAGAAAAATCTGAAAAATATTAAATATTTAAGAATATCCCATAGATAGATGAAGCGAAAGCAGGGCGAAATAAGTATTTCGGGGCGAAAATGGACCTAGGAAATGTGACACGTGGCGCGACGTGAGCCACATGTCTCATGTATAAAAAAATAACCCTAAAAAAATCTGACTTACCAAAATCTCTCATTTTTGGTCCTAATCAGCGTAGAGAAAGTGACAAGACAGGCCAGGAAAGCATAGGTTTGAGTGGTCTAGCCCTAGTGAGTGATCCCCCTTTGTCTGAAACCATAGGGGAATCTGTGATGGAACGCTTTAAGAAAGAAAAGTGAGCATGCGATGCGAAATCGCCCGATTATAGAAAAACCCGCGACAGCTATCAGGAATGTGAGTCGTACTTGCTTGTTTGCCATAATAGGACCCATATGGTTTAATACTAATATCAGAGCATTAAGGTATTGGCAAATTGGGATTCTGAAAATAAAAGTAAATAGTTCCGACAAATCGAGACGAGATGGGTGGGGTAAGAGTGCTGCCGGCGTCGTTGAAAGAGCATGTCGAATCTTACGTGGCGAGGTGAGCTGCGAGCTAGGATGCAGGGAATAGATATTAAAGCGATAGCGTGAGAAATGAATGCCGATTGAGAGTGACTGTTATACGGAGAAATAATGTTTTATTTTTGAAAATTCTTACTACGAGACCTCCACGTCCACTCTTTTGTAATGTTAAGTTTAGCAGAGGAACGGCGGAACCGATTTTTAGTAAAGCCAAACAATATGGCAGTCGTACTCAAAAGAAGTTTAACCGACATCATTTCCGAGGCAGCCCAAAATCTAAATATGTTTCCGCAATATCTGATTGAGCGTAAATATATGTAACCGTCCTTAGTAAGTAAAAATAATCGTAGAAAAATCGATATATAATTGATTGCAAATGTTATGCCTTACTCGAAAACCAAATATACTGTTACCATATATCCATCTGTAATCAGTGGGACACCCCACCTCACGGCATCGTGGCGACCCACCGTCGATAAGCCGGGCCTCACGGTAGTGAAATCATACATAACGAAACTCACGGCGTCATGGCGCGCCTACCACCGTCGGTAACCGACCTCCGACCGTGGAAATAACATCTAACCCGAACTCACGACATGGTGGCATGCCAGTAGGTGATGGTAATCACATTTCTCGGCGTGTAATTAATATATACTTAATCCCTCGGCAGCCATTGACGCCGCCAGCGTGGGTGGTCCGGCGCGCGGCCAGTGGAATTAATATATGACAAATCTCTGCGACATCGTGGCATACCAACCGTCGGTATCCGATATAGCGACCGTGTAATTAACATTGATGTTGCCTTATATTCGTATTTTTACTCCGCAGTACTTTTCAAAGCGACAACGTATCATAATGCGTTCGCGAACCTCGAGAAATCTCTTTCTAAAACGATGAGTTTTGGCGGTTTAAAACCTCTCGATCCGCATTACCCCAATTATTGAGAATCCACGTTCATCAGGGGAGCTGTTAAAACTTCCAAATATTTAAAATGATAATGAAACTCACATATGAAATGATAAAGCTTGTTTTTATAAGCGACATTTTTCATTTATCATAATAGCGAATCGATCAAAATAAAGTTATATATGAAATAATATATGAGAAATATATATATCGTAATGTCTGCGAAACATTCACAAAAGCAAGTAGACCACTCGCGGACTATAGATCTTTCGATTACGATTTTTATTAGGATCGTCTCGGCCGGCGTGAGTGCGTAATATAAATAAAATACCACTTAGACTCAGTAATTGAACCAACGACATTGGAATGCCCCTAGGCCTTAGAATAACTTTTAGAACTATGAAATCATCTGACTGGACTCAGCGGGTCGATTACACCGATTAATGCCCTATAGGCTAGATACCCAAAGAGTGGGGCTTTCACCGAGGGTATTTAATTTCTCGAGAAATTGAGCCATCAATTATTCCCGCAAAACATCCAATTGCACTAGCTGGCTTCCGAATTTTGCAGGGATTTGACTGATTGGTACTCTATTTCAGTCCGACTTCGGTAATTAAAAGCAAATGCAAAATGGAAGCTAACCGGCAGCGTCAAAATTTACAAGCGCGCGCTATCAATGGAAGCCCGAACCGGGAATCATTGGTACCATTACCTTGGGCGGCGATCATATGGTGGCGAAAAGCTTCGATCTAACCGGTGATTTTGTTTTGTTGTAACTTCCAAACGGTGAGAAGCGATCTGAAGGGACTACGGAAATGAGTTCAAGGGGTCCAAAAATGGTGGAAATGAGCTATGGGGTGGCCTAAAGTAGCCGGAAAATGGCCAGAAATCAAGAATTTTCTGGTGGTTCACGGTGGCCGCAGCCGCCGCTTCGCCGGCCCGATCTCGGCGCGTCCGGAGGCGGTTCGCCGTGAAATTCCACCGGAGGGATCGTCTGGATGTTGCGCACCTTCTAGGCCGGCGCGTGTCGCCGGTGGCCGGCCGGTGGTGCCTCGTCTGGTCCGATCTCTCACGGCTCGCAAATGTTTCAAGACTGACTTGGTTCCGGTTTGAAGGGAAGGCTTTTCACACAGGGTTTTTAGACTCAAAGTGTCTTGGGGGGCTAGGGTTTCCTTTGGCATCCCAAACTAGCATTTATATAGGGTCTAGGGTGGCTTCGGGTAAAAATCTCGGACATAACTGGACAAGCGATAAAGTGCTACTATTGAACCGATGGCCAGTAACTTTTTATCAGTAAAGTCGGATTGTAATGACGTTCACTTCGAGATCTATGAACTTCGTGTCGGCAAACCTACGAGATGGTGGTTTAGTTACCCTAAAAATATTCCTCCTCGAAAAAGTCAAACTTAGTCAACTTGGTCAAACTTAGTCAAACTTGGTCATAACTTCCGTGTATTATTTAGTACGAGGGTCGTTTACAACCTACCCCCTTAAAGAAAATTTGCCCACGAAATTACTTTTTGTGTCATGGAAAAAGATAGAGATGCCCAGTCCACATTTGGTCCTCAGCGTTCCAATGCTGTACAATACCAGGAACTGGTAATTTTCTTTCGCCGGTCTCATTCCAAACATAAGGGAGTGCGACATTGTTTCCCATCTGATGCCTCATCGCGTGTTTGTTGATGCTTGAGTGGTACCCGACTTGTCACACAGAATCCAGCAGATGTGGTTTATGTTACTATTTTTATGTCACAACGGAGTCTAAACTCCACTTAAAGTAATCACGGAAACATAAATAAAACACTCCATCGGTCTCCCCTGACCTACACACATATCGGTGCGAGTTGATTCCTCGATGTACCGAGAATTATACACTTACACTTGATGTAACATTTACACAAGGTTCCCGAAAACTAGTGGTACACCTGAGCGAATGTCTGATGATCCACGAAAGATACGAGCGAATATACAGTGTGAATATCCACATAATGCTAAATATTTATCAAAATGTATGCTCAACCTGCCGAAGCTAAGGTTGGCATACAATCTTTCCATCCTCAAAAACCTACAAGTGCGACTTTGTGTTCTGGCAGTCTACGTACCTACATCTAAGGTGGAGGGGAAATAATAGGGGGTGGTCGAGCAACTCATTAGTGAATCCCCCTAACAAGCCATGCTCATAAAAACATTTCAATTTATACATAATGTGATAATAAGCCAAACACCTTGAGCATCTTACAAATAATGGGTTGAGGGATGGGAAACACACGGGAGAGATGCAATCTCTTGCCACCATCTCGACCCCTCATCGGTGACTCCTTTGAACTTCGCTGAGGGGCCCAGCGATAAATCCGAGAACAACGACAAAGTGTTGGGACTTACAGCCACGGGATATGCATCGATTTATAACGACAAATTGCTGGGACTTACCATCTAAGGATATGCCCACATCCGCAATATATCTGTGACCTTTACGGGACTCTGACAGGGGACTAGTCATCGCCACAGTGTCCCCTTACATCGTCCCGGACTCCCTTGCAGGTCCTCATACCACGTATCATACTTTTAATCAATTTCACAAGCATTTAACCACAGCGGATATTTAAATATCATGTACCGGTTAATTCAAATATTTCCATATATATAAAAATATACGTTTATATCACTAGAAAATCCTGCAGTCAAAGCACGGAATGAATGGTGCGAGTTCCCACGACATCAAACCACGGTCTGGCGAGGAGAAGGTTATGAATCCTACGCTTCCTTGGATTCAAAAAGGAATTCGCAAGTCTCGAGGAAGTCAAGCCCAAGGCTACTTCAAAGGATGCGCAAGTAATAAGTCGTAAGATTCCTTGGCTTTCTCCTGATCCGTGTCACGTAAAATTACTTCAGGGTGAGTCACATTCTTTATCGCGCCAACTCACATATATCTTATGCATTCCAACATAAACCTTGATCCCTGAGAGTGCAATCTCTCTTCTTTGACACTACTTGGGATCGGCATTTACTTATTGTATTTAGGTTACACAAACAACGCGCTCTACACAAAACACCTCTTGTATTCACATCTCCATATTACCCATTTGAAGATAAAGTGCTGAGGTTCTTTTCCATGGAATCACGGTCGGGCATACAGCTTGAGATATGTCTACATAGCGTAGGCTCCACTTTTCCATAAGTTTCCAGCAATTCAACTTAGTACTCAAACCCACATCGAAACCACTCTATTCAACCCGAACATCTTCCCAAAACACACCTTAAACGAGAACCTAGGGTTTCAACTCATCACTCAACGATCTAAGATTAGGGATGAAATCTAACTCTCCAAAGATAAATCCATGAATCATATCCTACATACAAAATCCCCTCAAATCACTTGCACAATAACCAAAGTTAGGGGTTTTAACATGTATCCTTAAATGCAGGGTTAGAGGAAATTTGCAAACTGAGCCACTGAAAAAGAACCATTTACAAAAATCAAACCAAAAACTCTTGCAGCGTTTTGCTCGATCTCCTTTCCTAGTCCAGCTCCCAATTTCTTGAAACCTAACCTGCTTTATGAGGATCCACATAGTGCCGCCGGTAAACTACATGTCGATAAACCCCCACTCGGCTGACCGGAATTCTCATTTGCTAAACTTGGCATCTGGCCGGTATTGCCTTAAAATTACTGACACCAAACCCCAGCGTCTCATGTTCAAACTAGCTTCAGTACACGAAGATATCGTCGATGAAGGCATGACAATCGGAATTAAGTATGAATGCGAAAGACCGGTTCATTAGAGATCCGCTGAAAGGTGTTGGGCATTGGTGAGTCAGAAGGGCATCAGCAAGCTCATAACGCCCATATCTCGTCTTGAATGCCGTCTTTGGGAATGTCCGATTCCCTAATCCTTAATGGAGACACGACCTCGAAAGTCACTCTTGGAGAACACTCTTGCACCCTGGGGCTGATCAAATAGGTCATCAATCGGGGCCAAAGGATGATTCTGAATGGTTACCTTGTTCAAGCGTACGTAGTCTATACACAACCTCGAAGTACCATCTTTCTTCTTCCTGAAAAAATAACAGGCGCTCCCACGAGGTGAAATCTTAGGCCTAATAAATCCCCCATCCACCAGCTCTTGTAGCTGAGCCTTCAATTCTTTCAGCTCGGCCGGTGCCATTCTATAAGGTGGTAAGAAATAGGGTCGTACCGGGGACCCAATCGATGGGAGGAAAATCTACCTCTCGTTACGGAGGTGGACTGTGGAAGATCGTCGGGGAGTACATCGAAAGTCCCTTCTTGAGTACGTCCTGCAATCTGGCTTTGTCTCGCTACGAGTGTCAACTATATGAGCTAGAAACCCCAGAACAACCCTTTCAGTAAACATCTGGCATAACAAATGGCGAATCGAGCACGAGGTGTCGCCTCCGCTCTGTAGAAGGCCTTTCGCGCGTGAAGTCCCGGTCGTCTAAATATTACTTCCTTCTTGGCAATCCATTGAGCGTAGTTTGAAGCAAGCCAATCCATCCCGGATCGCATCGACCCTTTGAGATCTATTATTATCAAATGCGCCTCCATATCTTGGCCCTCATTGAAAGCGAGCTACTTAAGCATCGGGCTGAGCCATAGAGACTCTCCCATTAGGTGTGTCTCGAAACCACATCCTAAAGGAGCAGGGTCATCCGACTGGAGTGCAACATACTCCACGTGAAATAAGGAGTGTGTAGCTCTGGGTCGATGAGTGCCGTGCATCGTTACCAAAAATAGATAATGTGCACATCTGGCGTCGAGGTGGCTGTGCCTCTGACGGTCATAACATAAACTCTGCCCCTCTAATTAATAGTGGAGATGAAGTGATATTTGTTAAAGACTTAAAGGGTCGTGTTTGTATGCATGCATTAACAATGGATCCATCCACGTACCTTTTAAATGTAAACCCCAAGATACGACCTTTATGTTAGATCTCTCTGACCTTGTTCTTTGGAAACTGAAACCATTGGATAAGGGCGGTTGACATCACGAATATCATTTGTATCTTGAACTTGACTGTACATTGACACTCTATTATTGCGTGGATCTTATGGGTTGTGCCATGCTGGCTGCCATGGGTGGGCCAGCGCCGGCTGCGAGATCTCGAATGGCTCACCTGCTAACGATTGAAATCCCGAGCGGGTGTGTGTGTACCTCTGGAAAAGGCATTCGCCCAGTCGGCACCACGTCTGTCCCCATTTGGATCCTACCGCGAAGATCTGAAATTTGAAACTACCCCTCTTAGATGATCCCGAGGCCCGGGGCTCCCGAATCTTAGTCCATGTCGTATGATTGGCTAGCTTGGTACGGCGTGCCGAGTGTCTCCGGTGATTGAGCCGGGCACTCGGCAATTTCCCTTATAGTTCGTGCACCCGAGCTTTCCCACGCAGAAACTGTTGGGGTCCCATGTCCCTCGGGCGCGTCAGGAGGAGAAGCGTTCTAAGAATCAAATAACGAATCGGTTCGAAAATGGAACCAGGAAGGTATACAAAACAACGGATCGAGTTACGCAATGTCTGACCGAGGAATTTAAAGCCTTGAGCTCACGATGCTGGTGACGAGACCGGCCGAAGTATCGAGATTTCCCGGGTGGTCACTTTAGTGAGTCATTTGTCTGGCAATAGGGAATCTTGTGATGGAACCCGCTAAGAAAAAGTGAACACATGCGGTACCACAATACCTCGAATTATATAGAAAAACCAGCGACCGACTATCAATGTGGTCATGCTTGCATATTTATCTGAAATAGGGACTACATATGAGTTTTAATACTAATATCAGAGCATTCTAAGAGTATTGGCAAATTTAGGGTTACAAAATAAAAATAAATAGGTCCAACAAATCAAAGGCAGATGGGTGGGGTAGATGCTATGTTTTGTCGTTGAAAAGAGCGTGTCGGGTATCTGGCGCGAGGTAGGCCTACGGCTGCCGGACCTAGGAGCAGATATTAAAACAATAGCGTGAGAAATGAATGCGGTGAGTGGCATGGCCCATACGGAAAATAATGTTTTTATTTCTGAAAATTTCTTCTCTCAGACCTCACGTCCACTCTTTTGTAATGTTCCCCGTTTAGCAAACATTTCACAAAACCAATTTTTATCAAGCCCAGCAAATATGACGGTCGTCTTCGAAAGTTTAACCAGCTTGTCGTTTTGAGAACTTCCTTAAAATGCGAGATACGTTTCTGACATACAATTGGCATAAATATATGTAACCGTCGTATCGTAAAAATAATCATGAAAATCTGATAACCATAATTATTACAAATGTTATACCTTACTCCAAAAACCAAATATGCGGTACCATATATGCATCATAATCGGGTAAGGGACGTACCGCACTCACGGCATCAGTGGCAACCACCCGATAAAAGCCGGAGCCTGGCGGCCAGTGGAAATCATATAACGGAAACTCACGGCATCATGGCATACCACCCGTGTTAACCCGACCTCACGGCAGAGTAAAATAACATCTAACCAAACTCACGACATGGGTGGCATACCAGTCGATGTCAGACCTCACGGCCAGTGTAATTAATATATAACAAATCCCACGACATCGTATGGCATACCAACGTCGGTGATCGGCCTCACGGCCGGAGTGGAATTAATATATAGCAAATCTGCAGACATCATGGCATACCAACCGTCGATGGTCGACCTCACGGCGGAGTGTAATTAATATATATTCGTATTTTTTTACTCACAAGTACTTTTTTCCAAGCATGCTTTGTATCATAATCATTTCACAAGACACCAATCTCTTTCCTAAAACAATGAGTTTTCAAAGCGGTTTTAAAAACCTCAATCCACGTACCCAAATTATTCAAATACCACCACGAGACTCATCGAGGAACTGGTAAAACTTAAATATTTAAAATGATGACAAAACTTCGCCAAATGATAAACTTGTTTTTATAAAAGCCCGACATTTTCATTTATCTTATGTAATACAGCCGTCCGTCAAATAAGTTATATATGAAAATAACAACCGCAAAATATATGTAATAATACCACGAAAACATTAAAAACAAGTAGACCGCTCCACCGGACTATAGATGCCGGTTAATTTTTGTGGATGATCTAGGCCGCGTGAGGTGTGCGTAATATAAATCATCTGAGCAGAGCTCGATGAATTGGAATCGCGACGTTAGATGCCTAAGGCACTTACAGAATAGCTTTTAGGCTATGAAATCATCCTAATTGGACTCAGAGCGCCGGGTCGATTACACGGTGTGCCCCTATAGGCCGATACCAAAGGAGTGGGGCTTTTCACCGAGAACTAATTTCTCGAAATTGAGGAATCATTAATTTCTAAAAACATCGATTGCACTATCTGACTTCAATTTTCCAAAAGTTTGACCAATTGGTACTCTATTTCAGTCCCGACTACCGGTAATTAAACGACCTAAAAATGGACAACTAACCAAACGGCGTCCAAAATTTTAAACCACATATCAATGGAAGCCCGAGACGAGGAACTCATTGGTACCGTACCTTGGTCAACCCGATGCGTGGTGGCTAGGAAAAGCTTCGATCTAACCTTCGGTCGATTTTGTTTTTGTTGTAACTTCCAAACGGTGAGGAATCTGCAAAAAGGGACCACGGAAATGAGTTCAGGGGGTCCAAAAATGGTGGAAAGGAGCTATGGGGTGGCCTGAAGTGGCCGGAAAATGGCCGGAAATCACGAATTTTCTGGTGGTTCCGCGGTGGCGCCGCCGCGCATCGCCGCCCGGCTCGTCCGGCGCGTCCGTGGCGATTTTCCGTGTTCCGCCAAAGGGATGGAATGCGGATGTTCTTGCACCTTCTAGGCCGGCGCGTGTCGCCGGTGGCCGGCCGGTGGTGCCTCGTCTGGTCCGATCTCTCTCGGCTCGCAAATGAACAAAAAGACTCAACTTGGTTCCCGGTTTGAAGAGCTTTTTCCTAGGGTTTTTGGAGCTCAAAAAGTGTCTTGGGGGCTAGGGTTTCCTTTGGCATCCCAAACTATGTTTTTATAGGGTCTAGGGTCGCTTTCGGGTAAAAATCTCAGACATAACTTGGACGATAAAGTCGCTACTTATTGAACCACGATAGCGTAACTTTTTATCAAAGTAAGTCGGATTGTGACGTTCCGCCTTCGTCTTTGAACTCGTATCACATTGAGGCCTACGAGATAATTGCTTTAGTTACCTAAAAATATTCCTCCTCGAAAAAGAAGTCAAACTTAGTCAACTTAGTCGAAACTGGTCAAAACTACGTATTATTTAGTGGTCGTTCTGAGGAGAGAAAGCCCAGCTTCTCTCTTGATTCCGCGAGTTTTGTCGATCGAACTGACGATCCCGAGAATTAAGAGATGATCATGACGAGGGCTACGCGGCGTGGATAAGAATCAAGATTAGCAGAATAAGGTTTGGGTTTTTACTTGAAATCGAAAAGGTGGTGTCTTGTTAAATCGCATGTGAGTGCACAGAGTAAGGGTTTTCTCACTACTCGAGGTTAAGTTCGGTCTAAAGGGTATGTGTGTTGTAAGGAGATCTTGTCAGTTTTTCTCTAGACCCTATGAGCGTATTTTGGCCCATAACTGGCCATGCCCATTCAAATTGGTGATTCAAATTGCTTTAAATAAACTAGGCGATAGGAGGAAATATTGCACCTTGAAATAGGTTTATCAAAATTCCGACCCATTTGGACTGAAATTCATTGAAAGTGGAGTTATGTTCGGGCGGTTTTACGTTACGTTTTAGAGCTCCATGGCTGTATTTTGGCGCCTTGGCCCATCGCTCATCGAATTGGGTGATTGGTGCTAAGATAAGTGGCGATAGGAGAACATTTCACCTTGAAATAGGTTTATCCAAATTCCGACCCATTTGGACTAAAAAATTCATTCAAAGTGGAGTTATGTTCAGGCAGTTTTTCTGTTCTATTTTTACGACTCCATGACTGTATTTTGGCCATAACTTGGCTATCACTCATTCCAGGTGAGTGATTCAGTGCTAAGTAAACTAGGCGATAGGAGAACATTGCTCCTTGAAATAGGTCAATCAAATTCCGACCCATTGGGACTCGAGAAATTCATTAGTCTTGGCCGTAGCGCTAATTCAGGGGACACAATGGTCATGGCACTGTTTAGGAAATTCATGCTTAACTGTCCGGCTAGTTTTGGTGTTCTTGGACTCTATGGAAAGCTCATTGAGTCAAGATTCTAACCATATTCTTGTAGAGGACAGTGAATGTGACACCCCAACCCGGGGTGTCCGTTGACTACCCGTCAATCCGCGGAAATATCTACACGTCTCATATCGCGAGACGTATACCTGAGTAAAAATGGCCCCTTGGGCCCCTGCATCAACACTCATCAAATATATCTTGTATATTGCGATAGTTCATGAGTTATAACATTTAAATCAAAACTAAAGCCAGCCAACTATCTCACATGGTTCAAGAGTTATGCATTACTCTTATGCAAATACATATTAAAATCTATAATTCTAATACATATCATCCAAAAACATCAAAGCCACGACCCGACTTTCTTCAAATCGGTCTCCTAAGAGAGAGTCGTCTTCTCGAAACATATACCTGAAAAAATGTTATCTCGGCTTGAGGGTGAGCTATGATGGTGGAATCACCGCAATAGATTTGCTCTCCGCTAAGTGCGTATCGTGCTCGATAACTTAGCGTTAGTAAATGCGTGATCTGCGAATAATACACATGACTGACTGTGTCTCGAGTCCTCACCAGGCTCCTCACACGCCTAAGCCATGTATGAAAAACATCATTTGGCTCATCTTTGTTGTTTTTCGAAAATCACATTTACGAGCTTGTGTCGTGAAATATGGGGCCTCAGGCGGAGAATGTGTTGGAGAACTTCTCGAACAGTCATGGTTCTCATCCGAAATGATCTGTTGAATTTGTCTCGACATTCGGAAAATCATCTGTGAATTCCTTTACGCCATGAGGTGGGTTTTTCGAGGAAAATTCGTGTCATGCACATAGTTTCTAGGTTACCCCGGTGCATATGAAATGCATTATGTCATTTCACCCAATTTATATAACACATGCAAATATATCATCATGCATATATTCACATAATTTAAATCACACAAACATGTTATATAATTTCACAATCCATTATACCAAAAATTAGCTCACGTGGACTAATTAATTAACAGCTACAGGAGCAATTGATTTGAATTCTTGTCCAACTTAGCGTTATTCGCATAATTATTTCGGTGTCACTATTCCGTGAGCGGGTAAAGCGCCGGGGTTCGCGTTGCGACAACTGTGGCATCGGTTGCTTTGTGAGATCCGAAGCCATGATGATTTGCTGACATACGCGTAAGCGTGATTTATTGCATAAATCAACACCGAATGCCCTGGAAGCAGTCCGTTACTATGTGGACTGTCCAGATTCTCCAACAATTTTCACATTTCGGTTCCAAGTTTTTGGAGCAAGTCAAGTTCGAGCTCAAATAAGCCGAGAAACATCAACAAAGCTCTTAAATCAAGAGTAAAACAAGTAGGATGAAACCCACACCTCCACGGGTTTACAATCGAAACTCCTTAAAACCGGAAAACCGCAGCGTGAGCCTCGTGAGATAGAGCCGCTTTGCTTCTTCTTTAGAAGAAATCATTGTCGGATCGAAAACACAGAGAGAGAAGCTACGCTCTCTCTCTCTAAGCGTAACCTAAAGTTCAGATTTGTAAGATTTCCCTTTTCTTGCCACGTTTTGGTCTTTTTGTGGTTTAAGGTAGGAGACAACACTATTCTCTATTTCATCTTGGCTATCACATTTAATCAAATTCAATAATGCAATCATGTCCTCACTTTTGGATTTTTACCGACATTTTTGCACTATCTCGGCTTCATTTCCATCATCTCTCTACTCATGCAACATACGTACATGAGTGCTTTTTTTTTTTGCCTGTTGTTTTGACTTTCGTCACGTCACATGTTGTGACGCCCCAAACCCGGGGTGTCCGTTGACTACCCGTCAACCCGTGGAATACTTGTTTGTCTCGTATCGCGAGATTCATTGTAACACCCCGAAATATACCCTAGCAGTTTTCGGACTTGTTTAGGGTATATTAAAAGCTAAATGGAAATTTTCGGAAATAAAATTAGAGACCCGGAATTAATAATAAAGCCAAGGGTAAATATGTAATTTACCACTTGAGGACTTAAGTGTCATAAGATTAAAAGATGGGATGCCAAAATAGAAATTTAATAAGTTATGGGATTAAAGGTAAATATAGAAAAGATGGAATAGAAATAGAAGATAAATGGGGGACCAAGTAGCAAAAATGAGAAAAAGGGTTTAAAAATACAATGGCCAAACAAGGCCTTAACTTAAAAATGGATTTAAGACCAAATTGGTCTCAATTTGGGAGAGAGAGGAGGCCGTGGAGAAGAAGAAAGGAGAAGAGAAGGGAGAGAAGAGAAGAAGGAGGAAGAGGAAGAGGAAGGAAGGAAGTTAAACAAACCAAGATCGAGGACGGGATGTAGGATGAGATGAGCTTCGTGTTCAGTTATTGACATCTATGCCTTCCAGACTGTTGGGTTCCTACCAACAGATTGAAATGACTTTGACAGATGACTAAATATAGGAAGCGGGATCTCTGGCCTGGAGATGGATCTTTGAACCAAAAGATGGTTGGGGTTGATACAGGGACAGAGCTGAGCTGTTATCTTCTTCTATTCAGGGTTATATACAGACAGACCATATTAACTTAGTAGAAACATTATGAAGGTTCAATAGAAATGAAAAGAAAATTAGTAAAATTGATGTTATAAGATGAATTTGGAATGGCTTTGAGGTGTTTATGGAGTATAAGGTTGATGTGGGTATCAAAAATATGTAAAAAAAAAAGGGAGAAAATATACATTTTGGGCATTTTCGGGTGAAGTGTACCAGTACACCTTGAGCTTGTACCGGTACACATTGTGTTCTGGTCATTTTTGGCCAAAGTGTACCCGGTACTGGGAGTGTCTTAGGAGTACACTGCTACAAATTCCCGATTTCGGCAGGTTTTCGTATTTGAAAGTAATAGCTTTGCTCATTCTTTATCCGATTTGAGTGATTCAAGTGGCCAAGTAAATAGACTTCAAGGATAAACCTAAAGAAATAGACATCGTCAAATTATGACTCTAAGTGGCCCAAAATTCACTCAAGGTGGACGTGTGCGATAATTCCTGCATTAGGTTGATCATGAAGTAGTTGAGGTTGTTTGGACGTAACTCGGGTTCAGTGCTCGGGTGGGTGATTCAGTTGGAATAGAACATAGCACCTTAGCCAAATGAGTATAAGGACCCAGTGTCAAAAAATGATTAAGACCCTGGAAAAATAAGTAGCTCAAACTGCCCCTAATGGAATCGGTAAATTGGCCAGGTTTGGCATGAAAATGCCACTTAACTTTAGTTTGGATGATCCGATTGGATTAATTGTTCCAATTCCTAAGTAAAATAGATTTATAGAGGACTAAGAATATATGAATGAGGTGTGATTTCATAGATATCGTACTTACAAGTATATGAAGTGTCATATGTAATAGGCATGAAACATGAATAGGATATGAATATAGGATTATATGATAGATATACTTAAATGAATGATAGAACATGCTAAGAGCAAATGATAGGAATACGTAAATGATATGAGTATATGATAGACATTCATAAAGGAATAAGATGGAACGTGTTAGGAACACTTACATGATGAGGAAGACATAAATGATAATAATAGGAAGTAAGAGATAAGCAAAAAGATGACAAAGCATAGGAATGAGAACATTGGCATAAATGATAGGTACATATATGAAAATGTGAGATGAGTGAAAGCGACATATTGAATTATAGAAGTACGAGAATAGATAAATCATGATAGAAATGTATAAATGATATAAAGAGATATGAATATAAGAAAGCTATATATGAATATATGAATACGAAGTGCATAGATGCATTCATAATATATGATAGACAAAAACTAAATAATAGAAAAGATATGACCTCATATGTAATATATAAATATATGAGCAGTAATATGAAACTCTGGATATGAGAACTAATACGAGGAGTAAAGTAATGATAATATATATGCGCCAAAAGCGATTATGATAACTTGATAGTTATTCATGTTTATGAGATATGTCTGACGGAATAAAGAGGCGATTGTCTGGCACAGAACACGGTAGAGGATAGATAGGCATGCATAGGGAAGGCATCGGTGGCTGCGGCATATTCATAGGCAGATATTGAGGAGCCCCGTTGGGTCGATGACATAAGATCCCGTTTGGATCGGGTGGCCCCTTGAAGTCACAGTGATAGATAGAAATCAGCGCCTGGAAATGGGTGATGGTACTTTCGAATGCATATAGCATATGACATAGGTCGTTGTCTCGTACGGTGTGTGATACCTCGGGTACATTAACGAGAGAGATCACTATCTCGTACGGTATTGAGTACCTGCAGATATACCAGGTTATTTCTTTGAATCCGCTTCTAAGGTATTTGCAGACATGAAACCAAAAGGAAATGTATATGAAAAGTATATAATATGATATGATATGAGAAGACTAGCCTTGCTATGCGATGAAAGTACAGACAGTTACAAGAATAAGAAGTACAATATAACTTGATATGAAAATAAGTATATAGAAACCTGAAAAGTCTACGAGAAAGTATACAAAGCCTGAAAGTATAAGGATAGATAGAATAGGCATTACAAATGTATGTAGTATAGGAATAGTACGGGATAACGGGGGGAAGAGGTATCTGATAGTGCAGTATGAAGTGAAGAATGCAATAAAATCATAGAGCTAGAAAGATGAAAAGACATAGTAGAGACATGCTATGTAACGACAAGAATAGGAACATTGAAAAAGACATAGGAACATGTAGCAGAAAAGATTGACATGCAATAGGAAAATAAGATGATAAAGGAATTAAAGTTATAAAAATATGTTTAGGAATTTATATAATGCATATGTACTCCAAGCTTGTGACCGGTCGCCATTGGTGGTTGTCCATGCTTATGTTCCATGGCGTAAAGCTTATACGGGTGTTCAATCGGGTGTAAGGTACGGGAGAAGAGGAAACAGTGCGGTCGATCCACATCATCGGTTTGAGGTCAACACATCAATAGGGGTCCATTGGAAGATTTTTGTATAATGTATAAGTCTTTTTGTTTCTTTTTGCAAACAATGTAAATGTCGAACACTATTAAATATGGAACTTGTATATGTATTAAGTAATGGGACTCCGTATATGTGTATAGATCGTGATGGACACCACTCCGGTGGTAATGCTTTTGTATATGTGCAAATGATTTATTGACCATTACAAAAAAATTGTTTGGCTTTGCAATGGGGCGTGCGAATGCATTTCTGACAACAAGTCGATGAGAGTCCTGATATATAATATAGATAGTATGGCGCCAGGTCTTCGGTTAGGACTCATGTCCGGATTCGGCGGGAGATCGGGAGGCGTGACACTCATACACAGTAAAAATGCCTGCTTGGGCTCATAAACCAATACTCATAAAAACAAATAGCACTGACTATATTCCAATTATATAGATAATTCAATAGTTGATTACACTTTTATACGAACATATATTAAAATAAATTACAATATGTTATATCGAAAGCATCGAAAGCCCGGCTTGAACTTCTTCAAAATAGGCCTCTAAGATGAGTCGTCTCCTCGAATGCTCACGTACTGAAATGATATTCCCTCGACGAGGGTGAGCTATCACCCGATAATGGAATCATACTAAATGGGTTACCTCTCGCTTCTAAGTGTATAACGTCTTTCCGAAAATAAGCAGCGGCTGGTAAATGCGTGATGCTGCTTGAATAATCTCATGATCGCCCCATGTCACGAGTCCTCATCGACTCACTCACACTTTACTTTAGCCATGTATGAGAAAATAATCATTTTCAAAACAAAACTTGTTGTTCTTGAAAATAACACTACCCGAGTGTCGGTAAAAATATGGGACACCCTCCGGCGGAGTGGTTGGTGAGCTTTCCGAGAAGCAGTCATGGTCCTCATCCGATATGATTTGTTGGCCCATCTCCCACACCCCGATTCTTCATAATATCATCTATGAAATTCCTTCCTTATGTATCCCGTTGTTTTTACAAAAAAAAACCATGTCATGCACTCTTACCTAACTTCTAGGTTACACGAGTCATATGAAAATGCGTTATGTATTTTGGCAATTTCTCCTGATATGTCGATATGCATATTCTCCGTCAATTACAATTACACACATGTAATTCAACACATCGACCATCTTGATTTAGCTCACTTGACGATTTACATTATCATCTCCATTGGCTTACAAACACAATTTAATTCGTATAATTGTGTCGTTGTGTTAACACATTAAATCATGTCTTAACTTTATCTATTTCCACACACATACCCGAGCCATTCGCGTAAACGATTAAATATAAAACATGGACATTTATGGTCCATTTCGCCTAAATGGATGTTTTTACGAGTCCCAAGAAAACGAAAATTAGAACATCCCGCAGGCGACCACTCCTACATCGGTTCCTCTTGATGGAACCGAATTCCATACCCATTTCAGGTCTCTGCTCTTCAAGCATGAATTTATTTAATAAATTATGATTGAACTCCCAAGCAGTCCACACACAACGTATCACGGTGCCACGCACGACCTTAAAATTTTCACATTTGATTCAGATTTGGGGCCGAATCGAGGCCCTCAGCGGCCTGAGCAACCCATGTATCAATAAGCGAAACTGGCAAAATAAAACAGAGTAGGATGGGGAAACCCACAACTCTCGAGTTTGATGAAAACTCTAATGGAATGCCGCGATGTAGTCCTCGATGTGTAAAACCACTTTTAACTAACTTGTCAAAACGTCAGAGCCAATTCAGAACGCCCAGGGAATCACCAGAAGAGTTCTTGCATGTCTACGAAATAAACTCAGTTTTTGGTCCGCTCTCGGCGCGCACTGCCGTTTCGGCTCGCGAAAAGTGGAGAAGAATCTCTCACATTTTGGTCCCCCTCTTGCCACTTGTCACTTGTCGCGCGCGGTGGTTGAGAGAGTTTTAACATCCGGCTTCGACCCGACCACTTTGACTTTTCCCTGGCATCCTTGCCATGTGTGTCGATAATAGTCTACCTTGAAAGGCTCAACTTGCTGAATTGGGCTTGACACGTGGCACCACGTAATCTTGCGGCTGAAATCTTTCAGTGTCAGCCCGACGCTTCGTTTATAGCGATGCGGAATTAAACTGTGCCGGAATTCGGCGAGTCGGCGATGGTAAACACAGATTTCGCGAGCGATTCAGCGGTGAAGTCCGTTTCGTCATCAGAGATCTAGAAAAATTTCGGTTATCGAAATTACGATTTTGCCTTACCGAGGGAAAATTGGGGTACTACCCGGCGAGTGCTACAGCGTATCGTTTTAAAGACTCGATGCGCGTGCGCCGGCGTGTGCGATTCAACTATCTCGGGTCGACGGGGGTCGGCGTGCATTTGGAATTGCCGGGGAGCGGCTCGACGGTGAAATCCCCCGTTTAAGTCATCCGAGAGATACAGAAAAATTTTGGGTTTGACGAGTGCGATTTTTGCCATTTTTCGGAAAATTACCAGATTTTCTCGAGTCTTCTGATGGATGAGCGAGCGTGATGACTGAAAATTTATGGTTGCAAGTGTCGGGTTGCTTGGTTGGGTCGTGTGAATGGCCCGGGTTTTTGGCATGACCATTCTGTGGCTGTGTTGTGAATTTATTGATGGGGTGAAGGTATTGCCATGAGTTAACATAAGAAAATCACTTGAGAACAAAAGAGGTTGGGTTGAATTGATTTTAATCGATTGGAAGTGATCATCTTAAGGGTTCTTTGGAAAGTATAGTATAGTTAATGGTTTAGTGAGCAGATTAAAGGTATGGATGTCGATGGATTTTATGGATAATGTGTGACTGTAGGAAGGTGATAAGGGCGGGGTGGAGGTGGAAAGTTTTGTTGTTAAAGAGGAAAGAGGATTAAATAACTAAGGTGAAAATGTAAATGTTTATGAAAATATATATATATATATATCAATGTTTACCAATGTATATGCTTTCATATATATGCTATAAATGTTCAAATGAAAAAAAGAAATGTGGTTTTCTTGACTTTAAATTATGTTGAAAATATGAAATGATTATGGTTTATAGTTTTATAAGTATGATTTATGGTTTCCATATGAAATGAAATGTTTATGAATGTATATTTTAACTTATATACATGTTTATATGAGAAATGTTTTGAATCATAGTTTGCTGCTATGTTACAGGCCAGGAGTTTAAAGGAGCGGTCGGTAAAGTGCTTAGCGTGCATGGTACATATGGGAAAGGGTTAGGATTTTTTATAGAGGAAGGAAGAGTGATGCTATTGCCTTTACCCGTGTTAAGTGCAGGTTACTATAATGTGATATATTTCCATAGTGCAATGGTAATTTAAAGAAATGCCTGATTGCTCGGAGGGAGAAGTTCCTTTTGGGCCATGTGGTGTCGTAAGGCTGTTTATAGTAGGATTTCTTTCATGGGCGGCCCGATTGTTGCAGTGCAAGCACAATTTCTCGAAGGTTCCTTTTAGACCATAGGGTGAGTATTCGTAAAACTGTTTCCTCGGAGGGTTCTTTCATGGACCAATGGTGGGTTAACGTGCAAGGCGGTTCGTGGATTATAGCAGGATTGAGAAAAGAAAGTATATTGAAAAGATATGTTGATACAATTGTTTACACATTGTGTTGAGCTATATGGAAAAAGAAGCAAGTAAATGTTTGCTTAGAAATGAGATTTCTATACAATTGTTTTACATGTTGTATTTGAATAGAAATGAAAGAAAGAATCTGAAATAATGTTTATGGAAATGAGATCTCTATATACAATTGTTATACATTTTTTTGTGTATTTGAACTATATCTGGAAACATTATTTTTCCTGTATATTTGTACTCTTCTTGAGCTCCTTTAGCTCACCCTTTTTCCAAATGTTTTATAAAATGTTTTGAAGGGCGAGGGGCGGTGTGTGCGGGTTTTGAGCATCCTCCCAGGACGTGACCTTAGCCTCACTTGACCACCTTTTGAAAATGTATAGTTTTATTGTAAATAACTACTTATACACATTTATTTTGTAATGTATATAAGTTTTAAAAAGATTGTTATATATCTATATATGTTGAGAAAATGATTTTTAAGTTTGATTTGAAATTGGTTGTGGTGGACTTAATGTCCCATTGTTGGATGTGGAGTAAATTAAATTGTTTTATTATAGGTGTTGTAAATTGGGACATGTCTGAAAAACAGAGGAAACTATGCTCGATTTTCTATAAAGGGTTTAATGTTTAAAAAGAAAAAAAAAAATTTGTCCCACCATGTTTCATAAGATTTTAATGGAAGAAAAGCGTCATTGTATAAATAGGTTCGGCTCCACGGATTCACTTTTAAGGTTTAAGAAATGAAATGTTTTATTTTTCAAATCGTAGATGCTTATTTTGCGAAATATCTTACTAACAGTTTTTCGGACTTGTTTAGGGTATATTATAGCCAAATAGAATTTTCGGAGAAAATAAAGCGATAGACAGGAATTAATCATAAAGCCAAGGGTAAATTAGTCATTTTACCACTTGAGGATATGAAAAGGCATAAAACCATAAGTTTATATCTTAAATATGGAATTTGAGAAAAATGAAATGTAAATAGAAGTTATGGGATTCAAAGGCAATTAGAAAAGATGGAATATAAATAATAAAGAGAATGGAAGGAGATTACAATTGCAAAAATGAAAAATGTTTAAAGTAAAAGGCCAAACATATGGCCTTAACTTAAATAGGATTTAAGACCAAATTTGGTCTCATTTTGGAGAATAACCAAAACCGCTCCAGAAGAGGGAAGGGAGGAGGAAGGGAGAAAGAAGAGGAGAAGAGGAAAGAGAAGAAAGAAAGAAGAAAGAGGTGGCCCGAGATAAAAGGTATGGAAGCCCAACCTTGAGTATGGAACTTTGTATAGATTTGTATGGATACGTGTTTGTGGGTTTGTGGGTTGTGAGAAACTGCTTACTCAAAATGAGAGGACCACAGTATGGAAATCGTCGTAAAATCCACTTTGTTTTTCTAGGGTTTTGTTATGAGAAGATAGAGTCCCATTACATGTGTTTGGGGTTCTAAGTGTTACGTAAGCGTGGACGTGTTTTGTTAACAATTTACAGGTTTGATAAGAACCTAGATTTCTTGAATTGGTTGAGTGAAACCCTAGGCCTTATGCAGAGATGAATAGAAAGCATGTTTGAGTTCAATAGAGTTCATAAGAGGTGTATTGAAAGATAATTTGAGTAGAAAAGAGATTACAAGATGAATTTAGAGTGGTTTTGACGTGTTTATGGAGTATTGGGTTCATTTGGGTATCAACATATGGAAAAATGGGAGAAAAACACACATTCTGGGCATTTTTCGGTGACCTGTACCGGTACACCTTGAACTGTACCGATCTGACCCTCGGGAATCGAACTTTGTGCCAGGTACGAGGTGCGAACGGTGCGGTACACCACCGCTCTATTTTAACCCGTGTTCGTATTTTTAGCCCATAACTTGCTCATTTCTTATTCGATTTGAGGAATTCAAGTGGGTAATTAAACTAGACTTCAAGGAGAAAACAAACGCATCAGAAATAGGCATCGTCAAATTCGGAATCTAAGTAGCCAAATTCACTCGAAGTGGGTATGTGACTGATTCCTGCATCGGTTTGATCGCAAAGTAGTCCAGAGTTGTTTAGAACATAACTCGAGTTTGGGTCTTTCAGAATTGGTGATTCAGGTTGGAGTGAACCATAGCGCCTTGGCTTTAAAGGAGTACAAGAACAAGGGTGTCAAATATGATTAAAGACCTTTGGAAAATGGGCTGATACAAACTGTCCCTCGGGTAAGAGTAGGTAAATTGACTAGTTTGGCATGAAATGCCATAATTTAGTTTGGATGATCAATTGGAATGATTCCAATTTCTAGAGTAAAATAATAGATTACGGTTGAGGGACAAGAATACACGAATGATGTGTGAATACATAAGCATCATCTTGTACAAGTATAATGAATGCCATATATAATAGGTATGAAACAAGAAAGAGTATAGGAAATACGAAAATGTATAGACATGTTCGTGAAACATGAATGTGATATGGAAAATGAGAAAACGGCGAAGTGAATATGGTATGAAGGAGCATTTGTCATGAACACATAATGTGGATTTAAGTTATATGTAGATTATTATCACATATAACCCGAGAAAATGATAATAATGATAGGAAATATATGAATGAGTATAGTGAATGAATATATGAATGATATACATGAATGAGTATAAGTGAATGAATATATGGCCCGGTATATATGTAGTATGTGAATAGTATGTGAATATAGTATGGCGAATAGTATATGAATGAGTATGAAATGAGCACATGAATGAGTATATGGAGCAATGAGCACATGAATGAGTATGTGAATGACGCTATATGAAATAGCCATGAATGAGTATATGAGGAAATGAGCAATGAGCACATCGAATGAGTATCGTGAATGAGTATATAGACCCAGTATATGAAATGAGCACATGAATGAGTATGTGAATGAGTATGTGAATGAGTATATGAATGAGTGTATGAAATGAGTACATGAATGAGTATATAAGAAATAAGGCCACATGATTAAGTATATCTTTGAAAGATAATACAGAAAGTGAATATGGAATTGAAATGGGATATTTAAAGAAAACCAGAGATGAATGTGAGCGATGATAAGGGGGCGGGTTCATCAAGCGAAATCGGAGTCATAAATAATATGAATCACGAAAGTGAAAATGGAATTGTAGTGGGATATTTGAAAACCGAATGAATGTGAGCGATGATAAGGGCGAGTTCGTCAAGCGGAATCGTCGTAAATATGAATCTGGTGAAAATGGAATTGAAATGTGATATTTGAAAACCGAATGAATGATGATAAGGACGGGATTCATCAAGCGGAATCCGTCATAAATATGAATACAAAAGTGAAAATGGAATTGAAATGTGATATTTGGCAGAATGAATGTGAATGATGATGATAAAGGCCGAGGATCGTTAAAAGCGAATCCGTCATAAATGTGAATTGGTTGATATATCGAATAAACCGCTGTGAGGATGCGCAAGCATCAAGTCACGAAGGCACCGAGGAAATTTGTCGATGTCCCCTTGGCGGGATACAAATCGGCATCGAATCATGATGGTGTATGGCATTGAAGAAATGTTCCCACTTGGCGAGATGCACCCGGTCGGCATGCGTAAGCGATGGCGTATGACATTTAATTGATGCGTAGACCAGAAATTTCAATTTCTAGAAAAAGGGTAAATCGTAATTTCGATTCTGAAAGTTGTTAATTTCGGTTAAATCCATAATCTATTCTCTAGATCTCGGACAATGACAGTTTCACCGTTGGAATCGTCTCGCGAAATCTAGCTAGCCGCACATCAAATTTAAGTAGAATTCGAGCAGTCAGGAGTTGGCACGTTTTTCGAGGGCATCGCGGTTCGGACTGTAAAGATTTTGATCGCGGCCGAAGTCACATATAACATGTACTCATGTTCCATAAGTGGCATGGTAAGAAATGATGAAAATGGACCGGTCGAGATAGTGCCGAATGTCAAAACTGGGAAAAGAAGGGACGTGAGATCAGTTTTGAATTGTTTAAGTTGGATAATAAGGCCGAGATGTACGGTGTCATGCTTTCAAATTGAAAAAGGGAAGCGGGAGAGAAAAAGGGGATTAGATCGTGGGTTTGAGATAATACGTTTTTAGAGAGAGAGTGTCTTCCTTCTCTCTAAGTTTACAGCGCGATCCGGTAGGTCGGGCGGAGTGCCCGGAGACGAAGGAGAAGCGCTACGCGGAGAGGGGAACCGGCTTGGGCTGCAGTTTAGGGAGTTTCCTCCAAACTCCCGAGAGGTAGAGTTTCTCCTACTTGGGTTTATTCCCTCTTTTAATCTTTGCGGAAATGTTTGAGGCGAGATGAGGCGGAAGTGAGGGCCGTTTGATGGAATCCCCTGAACTTGGGACCCGGGTGTTAGTTTATGGAACCCAAATTTACGATCCGTGGCTGCTCGATTTGTTTGGGTGTCTAAGGGTGTGATTCATGCCATGGATTGTATTGTGGTTTGTATAAGGCCGGAAATGGCCGTGAAATGCGGGTTCACAAAGTTAACCGATGAATGGATGTGTGTATGAACCGTAAAACCTAGGTTTTTACTGTTCCTAGGAATAGTGACACGAAAATATATTTTTATGTGAATATGCGTTTGGTTGAGTGATTCAAGTGGAATTGCTCGTGTATGATCATTAGCCCAAGGGAGCTAATTTTGATGTATGAATTGATTTATTCCCTTGTTATGATTGTGTAATTGGATATTATGTGTGGATATGTGCATGTTTTACATATTTACGTAATGATTAGGCTGTATTGGAATTGGCATGTGTTAAGTATCACCTTTGGAACATCCCCAGGGCTATAGGAGTGAGTCGCGTGAGATGAGTCTAGAGGAAAATGGTTCGGAGGGTAGTCTAAAATATTAATCATCGGAGGGTAGTCCAAATGAAGAAAAATATCAATCGTCGGAGCGGCCCAATTGATATTCATCGGAGGGTAGTCCACAAACAAATAATATATCAATCGTCGGAGCGGCCCAATTGATATATATTCATCGGAGGGTTGTCCACAAACTAACAAAACAATAATTCTCATACGAGGCTTAGGCGAGTGTGAGAGAGAGAGTCGGTGAGGACTCGGGATCTGAGTTGGTCATGTAGACATTCAAGAGTAGGATCGTGCGTTTGGCTTGAATGTATGTTTATTACTGGAACATTGCACTTAGGTGGAGGGTAGCACTTAGGGCGATTCCACTCTTGATATTGAACTCACCACATTAGGGATATATTTACAGAAATACGGGAAGAATGCGAGGGACGGCTCGATCTGGCTAGGGATTAGAAGAAAGTCTGGTTGTGGCTTTTTTGATGTATACACATGTATTAGAACTTTTTAAGTTTAATGTATGTAATGTATAAGAGTAAAATACTTAAACTCTTAGAACTATTGGATATAGTTGGATTCATAGTTGGTATGTTTTATGGATATTGTAGTATGGGCATAAGAGGCCGTTTTTATCCATATTTGTATCATTGTGATTATATTGAATCTGGCAGGACGGGTTTCATGAAGTGTTATATTTGGGTAGGAAGCTCGTGCGAGGAGACTTTGCCGATTTTCGTGGTGTCGGGTAGGTTGCATCCCACGAAGTATTAGCGGGTTGACGGATAGTCAGCGGACCCGAGAATGGGGGGCGTCACGGAGAATACCACATGTCGGGGTGCGCAAGCGGCATCCATCATGATGGAGCAGATAATTGATACCGCTTCGGGGGTGCACGAAGCGGCATCCGTCGCGATGGGAGGCAGAATAATTGATGCGCACGTAATGAGGTGCCTTAAAGCGGCATCGTCATGATAGGGGGGCGAATAAGAAGTAATACCACATGTCGGGGTGCACCAAACAGCATCTGTCGCATGATGGGAGACCGAATAATTGATACCACATGTCGGGGTGCCTTACTTGACATCCGTCATGATGGGAAGCCGTAATTGATACCACACGTCGAGGTGCACCAAAGCGACATCGCGTCATGATGGAGCGAATTGTAAAATGTGTAGGCACATTACGAATGATAATAAGGGCGGAATTCATTAAAACGAATCCGTCGAAATGTGAATTGAATAGTGAAGTGAAATAACCAACATTGGCTTGAGTGTAAATGGGATTTTTATGTATATGCTTAAAATCTCATAAATTAGTTGTGAATTGAATTATTGCATTGAAATTGCATGTTGTGATATGATAAAGATTTGTAAAATGAAAAGCATCACGAAAATGAATAGCATGGTATATGTGGACAATATAAAGGCATTATTTGTAAATGCATTTTGTTAATTGTAAATGTTTGTAAAGGGCACCATGTAAGAATGCTCAAGCGTAATTAAAAAGAAAGTAAATGGTATAACCTGAACAAAATGTTTTAGAATAATTAGAAAATGTCGAGATAAGCACTCCGGCTTAAATTCCTGCCGGTCGAGTTGGGGGATTCGAATTCGCGACACTTTAAAGCGAAAATTTAATAAGCCAGCAAACATGTTTGAGAAGATAATTGAAAGAATGTTGGAATGCCAGGGCTCGCGTCTTGGATCCGTTGGCCCCGGGTCGAGGAGTCGAGAGTTCGGGCCGCGACACACACTTTAACAATTTAATAAAGCGATATGAAATGAATTAAGCGATTGTATCCAGTCTAATTTGACCTTGTATGTATTTGATATGACTTTGATATGTTCCGATTTGCCATTGTAGATGTATAAGTTTGTTTTGAATATGATCTGACATGTCATACATGTAGAAGATATGAATTGAAACTTGTAGAAGATATGAATTGAAACTTGTAAAAGACATGACACATGGAAGTGATACGACCGTGATAATGATATAAAAACCTACATGTGTAATATGATATGAGTTAGAAGTCACATACAATTAGGCTTCGTTATATGCATAAGGAAAAGTAAATGTAAAAATATTGTGACGGCAATTATTGTTATTGGTCGTTCTTTTGTGCATATGTTCCCACTGGCGTGAAACAGCACGGTGTCAGGTGTGGGTACTAAAGAGGGAGATAAGAGGACCAGGGACATTCAGCACGGCGGTACGGGCCGTCGAGGAGATAGGTGCTCATCAACATGTTTTCCGTGATCTCTGATGTTTGTATTAGACATATATATGTATAAGTGTTTGTATATAGAAATAAATGGGACTTAGTATATGTGTGTATAGATTTTGATGGACACCACTCCGTTGAAGTGATTCTTTTGTATATGTAAATGATTTTTGGTTATTACAAAATTGTTTGTATACTACAATTATAAGTTCCAACTGCGAAAAAAAAAAAAAATAAAGAGGTAAGAGTCCAGTATATGGTTTTTTTCCCAGCCGGTTTGGACTCCTTGTCGGGTAGGGCCAGGGAATCGGGCGTGGCAGTAGGAGTGCGGGAGGGGTCCCACAGTTAGGAAGGAAACCCGGGTTGGGTCCTTGATTTATCCTTTCATATTATTTTTCGTTCGTCAAGTTATATGAATCGTTTTTCGCAATATTTTAGGAGAAATCCTCGATATTGAATAAGAAGATATTGATTTGGATATGTTGTGCGCTGCTGACTAGAAGGTCCGAAGGGTTTAGTCGTAGGACGGATAAGAAGGCATCAAATGGTTCCGTTCGGCCACCAAGAATGGTTAATCGTGACTAGAGTTGAGAGTCCTGAAAGACTTCATCGTGACTATTTTGCTACCCCTTGTGTATATGAAAGTTTTTTTTTTTTTTTTTTTTTGAAGGAGGTTAGAATGAGTCGTCATAACTTCTTTGAATTGTAAATGAGGTTGAATAATACGATCGAACTTAAGTCGAAAACGAATCTTGGTTGGAGTTCTCGATTTGTCATCCCTTCAAAAGATAACAGCTGCTTATAGAATTCTTGCTTACGGAACACCGGCAGATTCTATGGATGAATACATCATAATTGGATAAAGCACTGCCATAGAGAGTCTAAGAAGGTTTGTGAAAGTTGTTATTGTAATGTTTGGCGACCATTACCTGAGGTCACCAAACAATATCGATATTGCTCGATTGCTACAAACGGGGGAACAACGTGGCTTTCCTGGCATGTTAGGGGAAGTATTGATTGCATGCATTGGAAGTGGAAAAATTGTGTCTCTGCGTGGCAAGGTATCCTTATCTTTGAGGTAATTGTCGTGAGCCGGCGAAATTTTAGAAGTTGTGGCGTCTCGAATCTTTGGATATGGCATGCATTCTTTACGAATGCACGGCTCGTTGAATGTCATAAATGTTCTAGATAGGTCCCTTTGTTTTTTATTATTAGCAAATGGTCAAGTAACCGCCCGATCAAGCTATATAATTAATGGTCATGAGTATAGAATGGGATATTATCTAGTTGATGGTATTTTATCCCAGCGGTCGGCATTTGTAAAAACAATTCGTATCGCGGGTTTAGGAAGAAAAACATTTCTTGAGCATGAGAGAAGGTAAGAAAAGATGTAAAAGTGGGCATTTGGGGTACTTGATCTCGTTTTGCAATTGTCGCGTGAACCCGACCGCGTTTTGGGATGAAGAAACACTTGCGAGATATTATGAAAAGCGGTGCATAATAATGCATAATATGGTCATTGAGGGCGAAGGAGATATTGAGTAACAGTGAGCTTTGATGGAAGTGATCTGAAATCGGCACCGTAGAAGTGTCACATGCGTATGCACGAATTAGAAGACTTCATGCAGGCGCTCATTATCGGATCGGGGACGGTGTTACTCATTCTATTCTGATCGAGATCTTCGTCGAGCATTTATTAGAGACGGCATGTGACTAATAACCTCTATCAATTTCAAGTTGAAGTTGTATTTTCAATTCCAATTTTAATTTCATGTTGTATTTTAATTCCAAATTTCAATTTCATGTTGTATTTTAATTCCCAATTTCAATTTCATGTTGTATTTTAATTCCCAATTTCAATTTCATGTTGTATTTTAATTCCAATTTCAATTTCATGTTTGTAATTTTCAATTCAATTTCAAATTTCAAAGTTATATTTTCAATTCCAATTGCAACATAATAAATAATGACTACAAATTAAAAAATAATAGCAGCTTATAATAAATAGCGACTAAAAATTAAAACCTGGCTTTTTCGTAACACTCTATCTTGGGTTATTCCAATATGTTGCGAAATTTGGGTCGTCTTGGTAGTATCGGTTCTTGATTTTAAATGCCGTTTTGCATTTGAATTTCTTGCACATGTCTTTCTTCAATTTCAGCGTTTCACGATCGCTCTAATGCTATCTCTGTTGACGTAAATTTTGGCGTGTCGCTCGACTTTTTGTCGTTACTTCCATTCTTTTTCATTAGTGGTGATGATCAGTGATCTTTGGCATCGAGTTTGCTTCTTTGTTTTTAAGTTGTTTTGCCGAAACCTTTCTAACCTGATGGCTATTGAGGTTGGGGAGTGGACGAGGTTCGGTGTCATCCCACTAAATATGGAGTTGAATAAGCGAGTTAAACGTAAAGGTTGATTATTGAAGACTACCAATTGAATGAGTTTTTTGCTTTCTCTTATTAGCTGGTCCAGTGCTCCGATCCATTTCAGCTGCATTTTCAATATATTTAACAATACTTTCGTATTAGAAATGGTTTTCCGGTATGTCTTACTTGAGAAACATTTAACTCTTCATCAACACAACGTAACCAAAAGTATTGATTTGTAGTTCAAATATCAAATCATACTAGTGTCCTAAATTAAAAGTTTATATCTTATATTATTTTGCTTTCGGAGAATTGTGTCCACTTTGTTGGAGTCTTTCAATTTGACTATAAAACGGAACAAATTTCTTTGCATTTTGCATTTATGTCGATCCAAGCGACTTTTAATAAAATATTGAGGCGCTCTTCATGATTGCCTCCAGTTCTAAGTATTGCAAGATTCTTTTTGCGAGAATATTACCGCTTGTTGTTCATTCCGAGTAATTACATCTTTGCTCGTGTTAAGCCACGCGAACCGCGATTAATTTATCTTAGTACAATAAAGGAGTTAATTATTTTTATATGTTTCAGTTTTCTGTTCAATCTTGGAACGACTTCATTTTGTGCGGCCTTGATCTTGTGGGTTGATGCGAATGAAATGCGTCGTATAAATCGGTGTGGATTCGTAGCGAATCGATTAAAAGAGCACCATTCTTAGTCAAATCTACCAAAAAAAAATATAATTAATTTAAAGAATGAGCAATTTATAAAATTATCTGAATAAATCATCGATTATAAAATTTATAATCGATTTAAGAATGGGCAATTTATCAATTAAAAATTATAAATTTATCCAATTTAAATTTAAAAAATCAATTTGTCATCCTAAAAGAATGAGCAATTTATCAATTAAAAAACTTTATAATCAATTTAAAGAACCAAGACAATTTATCCTTATTTAAATTTAAAATCAATTTGTCGAAAGATTTAAAGAGATGAACGATTTGTCGATTAAAAAAATTATAATCGATTTAAAGAATGGCTTGATTTATAGCATTATCTGAGAATGAATACATCGATTATAAAATTTATAATCGATTTAAAAAATTAGTAATTTATCAATTTTAATTTAAAAATCAAAATTTCAATTTAAAGAGGGCGAAAGGGAAGTGAGCATCTTCGTGCCCCCTTCGCCTTTTCTTTCTTATCTTCCTCCTTTCTCAGACGGCACTAACTTAACGAGGGGTTCGACTTTACGTAAGCAATTTGGGTTTTCGGGAAATTTAGGGTTTTTCAAAACAGCAAGAAAACGAGTTAGTAAGTTAAATTCACTTGATTCTACGTAATTTTATAAAAGTGAAATGGAATAAATTTGATGAAGCGTGTCCCGCTTGATGCTTAATCAACATTGGCCTCGCATCCTCTGGTCTCTTTTCCGAGATTGTGAAATCTTGTCACAATTGGAGCGTGCAGATTTTATGATTTAGATGTTATGGAGATAGCCTTTTTGCTCTTGGCTACTGGTGGAATTCTTTACAGGGAGGCACGTCTTCATTGATAACAAAAGCCTCCGGGAAACTTCTATGCCATGCACTTGATGCTAACACCCTGTCAATCTTTTCTTCGATACAATAAGGCGTTTCTCTAGAACGTTCCCAAGTAAACTGATAGTCTGTCATCTCCACCACTTTAAGGGCCCCATAATCCACTGCATCCCGGAACCCTTGGATAAGGTGTTCTGTGGATGTTTGTTTCAACCGCTCCTTTTCTCTGATTGTGCTAGCAGGTCGTTAAAAGTCTCCTAGACAGCACCATGGGAGGTTGGGCCCAGCTTTTAAGCCTTTGAGCAACTGCCAAGACTGTAACACCCGGAATTTTTATAAAGAGCAAATTAAATATTTTAATAGAGTATAAGGGTATAAGGGTATTAAATTTTTATAGGGAAGAGATCAAGCCGTAGGCTGCTACCAACATCCTGCCTTGAGGGATCATCCGT